>CM064561.1:19976898-20147801 GCA_032716605.1 Paralithodes platypus | reverse complement strand
TGGATTGCCTCCCAATCTACCAAGATTGGAAGCCAAAGCATCACATTTTTCCCTTGCCCCTCAACTTTCTCTTCATAATTGCTGAGGGGCACAGGGCCCTGGGTGGGGCTTTGGTTTCCCAGGCGTTTCCGCACCCTCCTCAGCTCCCCGCCATGAAGTGGCTTCGGTCACCCAGGCTTTATTGCGGTCGGCAGGGAGGGTTCTGTGGGGGCGCTCGGTTATGGCCTTGGCCTTGCTCGGGGACTTGGGGCTGTTCGGCCAGGCAGCTTGGGGAACAATAACAACTTCATGTGCCAGATGCTTAGTAGTAGTAGTAGTAGTAGTCATTCCCTAGGCAGTGTCAATGCCGAGCAGGTTTGTGTGAAGATTTGAATAAACATGAAGAGGAATATAAGAAAATTAACGTGGAATAGCATTATTTTGACCATTGTATCACTTCCAAAGACATAACTTGAACTTTACAGTACACCACAATTTTTACTTTACATACCGGTACACAATAATAAACACAAAAATTATTTGAATTGCTATTCGGTTGACACCCTGTCCCAAGGCTGCCTGACCAAACAGCCCGGAGCTCCTAAGGAAGGCCACAGCCAAGACCGGGTGGTCTATTTCCCATAGGTTCTATTATCTGGGTAACACATTTTTCGGTAATACTATGCTGTGATAGGAAAAATGATCAGCGTTACCGAGAACATGACTGTATAGCGATGGAACAGCAACAATAAAGCTCCACAAGGAAAGTGAGCAAATACCGTACTAATTAAGATGGTGGTAAGACATGGCAATATAATTTTACCAAAACTGTTCACAGCATGTTTGGAAGACATATTTAGGAATCTTGAATGGGACAAATAGAGAACAATATCGATGGAGAATACCGGTAGCTAAGCAACCTCAATTCGCTGATTACACAGCTTTTTTCAGCAACAAAGGGGAAAAGTTACAGAAAATTATGGAAGATTTAAACAGAGAAAGCCTAAAGGTTGGACTGAATATGGATAGAAAGAAAACCAAGATATGTTAAATCATCTCGTGCAACCACAACAAATAAAGATAGAAGATGAAGTGATAGATCGTAGTTGAATAATACATAATTATTACCTAGGTCAGGTTATACGGTACAAGCAGTTGAATTATTATGTTTTTTACACCAACCAACTTCACATCTAAACTCAATTAATGAAATCAACAAATATAATACATATTACCTAGGTCAGGCTATACGGTACAGTAAAGGCAACACCAGATCACTTGAGAGAAATCAAGCAAAGGATAGTCATGAGATGGAGTGCATTTGGTAAATAGAGCTCCATTATGAAAAGCAAGCTACCCCTTTCATTAAAAAGGAAATGTAAGGATGTAGTATTCGGGCGTACCGCTGGCCTTGTTTACACTACTGTACTTGCACGCTCGAGATCATGTTCTCGTCTATTTTGACTGCCGTGGGATACAATAATAGGTTGAGGGGGTCTTTACCCCTCTAGGCTAACTATACTCCCAGCCCCTCATTATCACTTATATCCACCGAACCTCATTCATCTAAATCCCCTTCGCCTCTCAACTTTTTACCTAGTCTATCTGCCTATTGACAAACACCTTGATCCTGAACTTCATCAAGAAGGTGGACACAAGTGACTCGCCTCAAACAAAATGGCTTCGGTTTGACATCCTTCGACAAGGGATAATGGCACACAGAAATCCAAAGGTCGATTTGGTCGGCTAACATGAATAAAACAATTAAGATTTCTAAAATATGGTTACATTTCAGTTTCGGACTCCACAGAATTTAAATTAGCCAATTATTACCCTTATTTGTCTTCAAGGCTAGATTACACCTATTCCTACTCGTTAAACTATGATATAGTGCTTGCAAATGAAATTACAGGTATTTCAGGTTAGGCATTAAAGCTTTAATCGCTTGAAACATGAAATCGTATCGGAATACCTAATAGCTCATTTTGGTGCGTCAACACTGAGCACTCTTCAATGAATGAACAAACTTTTCTTTTTGCTTTTGTTTACTCTTACTAGTCTAAACAGATTTAATTAAGGGGCTGTTCCCTTTTGTAGTTTTGTTTGAGAAACAAAATCTGAACAGACTATTCTGTTTGCTCCTGGGCAGGCTGGCAAATGAGAGGCTATACATATCTGGTAAAGATGGTGTTGGCATGCGTTCGGTCTCTTTACTTACATAAGTCGCACGCTCATAGTTATGTTCGCGATAAATTAAGACTTCTTTATTTTTTACTAAATTATCCCACGGCCACATGTTCTTCGCCCCCGGCTGGTGATATATATGATGATGAATAAGTCATGTGGGGTGAGGGGAGCAACGCCCCCATAACCTATTATTGTATCCCAGGGCCATCTGTTCGGTAAATTGTTTTGTTACCGGCCGTGGGATACAATAATAGGTTGAGGGGAGCTTTCCCCCCCTCACCCCCCATTACTTATTGTCATCATTATATATATTACCAGCATGGGGGCAAACAACATCTGGCCGTGGGATAATTTTGTAAAAAAAAAAAAAAAGTCAAATTAGAGAAGAACGTAACTGCGAGCATGCGACTTATGCATACAAACGACCGTAAGCCCGCTAAAACTATCCTTACCACATATCCTTTTTCAGAACTAAGTCCCTTGTTTTTAGTAATTATTATTTACCCCTAAAGGTCAGCTACCATCTTGAGACATTCCTGTGGCGTGATCTGGATACCGTCCTGAGAGTTCTGACATGTGGTAGAAACTATAGGTAGCGCCAACGAACTTGACAATAATCTCGATCCCTAACCTCTTCATAACTCAAAAGGACCTTGAGCAAACTGGCTGTAAATATCCACACCTATATTTCCTGGTGGACTCTTCCCAAACGATAGAAATGTCAGCCTGATTGCTTTCATTAATTTTGAGTTATAAGAAGTTAAGGGGTCCAGATTATTGTCAAGTTCGTTGGCGATACCTATAGTGGTTGCCTAGGTTATTAGGACACGGCAGGGTCGCTGCCGCTTCCACTCAGTCAGTGAAAATACGCTTGTCCAAGCAATCGGTCCGGACAGACAACTTGGTTCGGGGTAGCGGGGCTATCGTGCAAAATCAACTTCACTTCTCGTAATTGAAAAAGCCACAGACCACTTGGGAACGAGATTTTGGTATTTTATTGTTGACTAGGCAAGTGAGTACAAGTTGACATGTTCCGTTGGGTACGAGTTGTCCAGCACCCGTCTCCGTAAAGGCCAAAACTCATACTGTAAAATGGCCTAACTTCGGCCAAGGGGGTATACTTCGGCCATTTCAGGTTTAAGTACAGTACTGTATACAGGTCTCCCTCGATTTACGATTGGGTTACGTTCCTAAAAACCTGATCTTAAATAGAAAAATCATAAAGCGAACCCCAAAATTAATGGGGTAAATGGGGATGTGTTCTCGTACCAGCCAAAACTCAAACACCTAAAAACCTATAATAATAATGTGAATTGGGGCATCGGATAGTGAGGGAGACCTGTATAAGCTACAGTTATGGAAAAATGGCTCTGCATTATGGAAGAACACCACAGACATACTTGTATTTCCATAACATGTATTTATCCCATAACTGCGGTTCATTATATTTTTTCCAGAATGTCCGAAATTATCTCCCCGTCCAAAGTTACGCCATTTTATCGGTACAGTACAGTACTTTCTTCTATTAACTTTTTCTTCTTCCTTAACCTTTTTTTTCAGAGCTAGAACAAGTTGCAAAATGCAGTTTTTAATACCGTCCACTCCCTTGATTGACAGGGCTAGGGCATGCGGTTTTATCGAACGGTCTGACAGTCACGAGACCCATTGATTTTTGTGTAACCTACTGAATTGTCATATTACGTTGTTTTACATGTTCGTACTGTCACAAATGTATGTATAAGGGACCTATATACAGTATTACGATAAAAGTAGTCTCCCTATAAACGACCCCGCCAACAACTCCAAAAGTGACTTCAAATAATCAGCCAATGGTAGTGGATTTTCGGTGAAATTCTATCAATAGCTCCAAATAGATTTAAAGCATTGATTCTTATTTAATTTCCTAATTTTCCTTCATATTTCATGTTTTGTGATATTGATAATTGGTGTATTTGTTTTTTTATTAGCCTAACCTAACCTAGTACTGTATAATGTTAAAACGAAAAAGCCCCAGTTCATAATACCAGAAACCAGGAAGTTAAAGTGTAAAACTTGCAAACTAAACAAACCAAAACTGGGACAAAGACAATATAAAGTCAAATTAACTAATCAAAATCACTATGTGGAAACAACGCTACTAAAATAAAATTTATGAAATAAAAGAACACAATCCACCACATGGGTGTACATTACTAAATGAGCAAGTTAATCTGGTAAGTAAAGATATATATAGGCTAGATGAACGGAAACAATATTTATACCCAAATAGAGTTGGAGCCACCGCTAGAATTATACCAGATTTTCCTGGATGAAGTCATAACCATCTAACCAATCACCTGTGCCCATGCATATCTCATAATGCAATTTTTTGGACAGGGAGGCCTACCGCCTGGGAGGGTAGCAGGCTAGTCCGCCATAGTGTCTTCCGCTGGATGTTCTCTCACACGTCCAGGTTTTTTGTATGTGATTTTCTTTCATATAAAGTGGATTTATATATCGAGGACTATCGAAAGTCAGTATTTACCAAATTTACCCATTATCCAAGGACAGTCTGAAGTGAGTATTTACCCATTATCCAACAATATGACTAATAAGCAAAGCCGTCTATTTTATCGTGGCCTGTAGATTGGCTATAGCCTAATATAGGCCTATACGGTACTGTACTGTAATCAGTGTAATCAGGGAAGATGAGGAGTCACTTAAAAATATTGTCTATAGGGGTAAAACGGCGATAAAAGTACTACGGTCTCACCTACCATAATTGCGAACCTCCAACTTCAGCTGGGGTTTATACTTCCTTTTTTTCTTCATCGGTTTGTTTACACAAAACAGCTGGAAGCACACACTATCAATTGTCACTTTAAAGGTAAAATATAATAATCATATTTAAGCATTTCCATAGGTCCTACAAGGTATTAAGTGAATATATCTGCGAGGCAGAGCAAGATTCGCCGATTCACGGTGCGGGCAAGGTCTAAAACTTTCTTCATATTCACAAAACTAGATCACCTGCATGCAAAATGGCTGCCGGGACAAGACTGGTAAGGTTTTGGCTCTGTGTGGTCGAATTCTTGAGGTATGAAATATACCATGTGGCAACATACAGATTTTTATAAAAACGTACGCGATTTTTGCGGTCGGTCAATAAATGTAGGCCTACCATTGTTTTGGGTGGCCTGATGCTACCTTTATCGCATAAATCTACCTCTTATATGTTATATTCTATATATTTCAAAGTAAGATATGGTCACCATAAGTGTATCAAGTTGAAGCCAAAGCCATTTTCTGAACTACGATGTCTAATGGTAATTTTTTGTAATTACCTTGCAAATAATGGCTATACATCACGAATTGTGTAATAAATATGTGTTACATTTATTTATTGACATGCTTTTATGTAGTTTTCGTATATACTGTAATTGAAGAATAGTGTAATGGATTAAGAACTAAGAGGCCAGTCTTACTCATTCAGTGAAGAAAAATGGCAGATTTTCGGTTTCTCGGCATATTTCAGGCTAATATGGAGAATGTAGCTTTAGCATCAGCATTTCCACACATGATTTACAATTGTGAATAACTGAACGTTGTGTATGACAACGAGGAGCTGCTTAAATTGGTGAAAATAGGATAATATTGAGACAATTCTGATGGCCTAACATCGACTTTGGTAAGTATTCGAATTAAGTATTATTATGTGACCTAGGTAAAAAATATGCACCGCATATATATGCAAAGCTGAAGGCTTTCTGAATCATATGTAGGGGGTATAAGAAAGATATGAATTAAATTACCAACGTTATAGGTGGTACCAACATCCGGTAATCCAGAACTTTCCACCATCCACCAATAAATTCGCCGTTTCGTGCCACTTTTACGAAGGTTCACCATGTTATTACATGGCTACCGTAAGCCGATTTTAGTGTTTTAAGCGACTTATGAATAGCTTAGAGTGTGCTCTTTACGAATATACCAATGAAAGTGTTATATACAGAAAGTTTTTACATGCGTAATGTGCAAATGAAAATCGGTTCTTTAATTGACCGACGGTACTTTTATCCGCGTTTTACCCGTGTCCTGTATTCCCTCTCACACTCAATTCAAGTACTGAAACAACATTGCCCAAGTTTGCCACACTTTTAATTTGGATGTCATACCAATGATACCATACCAAAATGTGTTAGGCCTAGGCCAAATATGTTCAACAATAAAGCTAGGCTAGGGCCTATAGCCTAAAAGTACTGTAAGTAGCCTACATTCATAAAATCTAACCTTACTGTTAGACATGGGGTAAAATGAGAATGGCTATAGGCTACTAGGCAGCAGGCTATTACACAACTAGGCCCATACCATTAAACACATCATAGAAGACTGCATCTCACACAACCACTTAGGCCTACGCCAACAACACAATCTACACTCAATGAGAGCTCTGTGGGAAAGCCCGATCGTGGCCATGGCCTTTCTCAGGGACTCGGGGCTGTTCGGCCAGGCAGCTTAGGGAAGAAGAACAAGAACAAGAAGAACAACAACAACAACAACACAACTAGGCTACCTGTAACCTAGCCTACATCTTAGGTCACCTGTCAATCATTTTTTGCACATTGGCAAATTTTCCAACTTCATGCAAATATGGCTGTCAAATACGGGGCAAGGCTACACATGATTTTACAAAATAAATGAACTAATCTATCCATTTCTGTTGTGACATTCCTAAGTTAAGCAGTGCATGAAGAATTAGTGATTTTCCAATTATTTAATACACCGTCAAGGCCTCAAGGGAGCACCACGCGTTTCTCCCAACCCCCTCCCGAGTCCCAACCCGGCCCCAAAAATATATAGAATCCCCCAAATCCCCATGATAAAGATAAGGAAAAAGGGAAGGATAAACAAGGAAGCCCCTACCTTCCCCTGGCCGAGTTGTTGTCATTGCCCTCTCTCGCCTTGCTTGCCTGGGGCCTGTTGTTTTTCGGCTTTTTCGCCCGTTTTTTCTTGGCGACTGTGGCAACTGAAATGGAGAATCGAGAGTTAGGACCTTCAAGTATCTCCAGGTGGATATTCACACAGACTTTCATACTATAAATGCTACTTACTGCGGCGATTCATCTCTGGCTTGGTGCTCATTTTCACTCTTCACGGGCCAAGTTCGCCACTACTGAACCCACGGACGATCTCGATTTCGGGACTGTCCTTGGCAATACCCCCAAATTATGACTTGGGCTTTATTATATACGCTCTAAATCACCCAGTACACATATTAACACTCGCAGTTTATAAAGCGTATGGTTTGTATTGATAACATAACGCATAACACATTCAATCGAGCAGTGGCATTACATCAGTCCAATCTTAGACAGTAGGCCTTGCAATATCACAAAGAACTGAAAGTGTAAATGGACTATTATGCAATATTAAGATCAAAATACACCATACAAAGCAAATTAGAAGAGACAATATATAGAAACAACAATATTTATCAATGCATGCCAAATAAATTAACCATGTTTAGTAAACACATCTATTTTTCCCATTTAGTGTTTCGTTTATTACTTCCAATGAATTTGGGATATATACTAGCTTGCTATTTATTATAATTTTACAACTTTACATAAACTAGTCCCACACTCAAGACTATTGACATCAGTTATTCGCCAACAGATGGCACTGATGGCTGTCACTAGCTCAAAATCTTCTATATGGAGAAGTCTCTCAACTGCATAACAGTGACCGCCATATTTCATACTTTTGTTAACCTATTGTTTTATAACAATAAATGTTTGCCAAGCATTTATATGCATAGGGTGAGTAGGCTTACATTTAATCTTAAATAATAGGAAACGTAGAGATGACACTGAAAAGCAAATTAAATGCATCGTGAGGTACGCAATATGCCACATCTAGATATCAATATGGCCAAATGTCTCCCTCCACAAGGCTCTGTCACCTAGAAGACACACCACATGCGCATGCAGAAGTAGCTTGGATCTGCAATGCTGTCCCGCGTTGTCAAATAAACAATTCTACTTTGTGCCTGCTGTTACTGGCAATACGATTCCACCTAAGTGTTTTCCTGGCCAGATCTTTACTAGGCCAAGCAAGAAAGCATTGCTAAAATCACGGGTTCCTTTTCAGAATAGGGAAATCGAAAGTGGACAGCGAATTCTGAAGCCCTCAAATCTCAGTACAAAATGTATAACAACAGAACGTAATGTACGAAATAAATAAAGTATAATACAGTAAGCACAACAACGAATATTTGAGCTTAGAACTGAATATACTGATAATCGTAGAAGAACGTTAGCGTCAACGGCTGGATCAGCTGTTTAGCATCACAACTAGAGATCCTTGACAGAACAGAAGCGCGGACAACTCTCCTCTCATTTAATATAGGCTATAATATAGAAGTTTATATGAAACCATTACTGATAATATAGAAATGCTTTCAATACTTTATATATATATATATATATATATATATATATATATATATATATATATATATATATATATATATATATATATATATATATATATATATAAGCCTATATAGCTGACCATGATACACATACATGTGTATGGCTATAGGCTATAGCCTACTGTATTTTGTTAACTGACATTAATACTAATATTACAAGCGATATTTTTAATATATAATGCCGGGTGTGTGTATGTGAAAGAGAGAGAGAGAGTGAGAGTAACATCCACTCCTAATCAATTATACCAATACTATTCTTCAAAGTATCACATCCTAAAACACACCACAATTTCCTGCTTCATACAACCTCCTCTTTATATTGTATATCACAAACCCAAACCCACCTACTCCACGATATAGAAAACAACGTTCCTATATCTTGATTAATTCTGCTATACTGCCTTACATTTTTATTTTTTCTATTGTTCTGCCTTGTGCATTTCTTCCTTCTACTCTCCGAGAACACCATTTCTCCTCTGCATTAATTGCCTCCCCTCGACCAACCAATCCAGTAGGTAACTTTACAATACCGAGCGATTGTCCCTACCAATTAACTGTGTTGGTGGTGTAAAGGTTTATATGCTTATGTTCTGGGTGTGGTGTCCCGAGTTCGAATCCCAGGAGGACCATATGCTTTCATTAGTGTATTCAAGTACATTGGGTTTTGTAATTTATGAATAATGTTAAGAACGGGGTGTTACTGAATACATAAATGGGTTCAAGTTCAACTTTCAAGTGGCTAAAGTAATTGCCATCTGCTCTGAAATTAACCATAAATACACCCACCCAAATCAACGTAAATCTGTCTTCATATCTCGATACAAACTATAGACTATTCACAACCACTCCTAAAGGGGGGGACCTTGACCTCTCTGTAACTCAAAAGGGCCTAGAGCAAACTGGCTGTAAATATCCACACCTATTTTCTGGTGGACTCTTCCCAAATGATAGAAACGTTAGCCTGATTGCTTTAATTCATTCAGAGTTATAGGAAGTTAAGGGGTCAAAATTATTGTCAAGTTCGCTGGCGCTACCTATAGGAAGGAGGTGACTTTATTGCAGTGAATACTTCGTGTAGTGTTGCTGAAGTTAAATTGAATAAAACTGTCTGATATGTTAGCCAGAAGAAATTTAACATTAATGTCCTGATGGGGTTAATTATATATATATTACTTTTCGCACCTTCGTTCCTAAAGAGACTCTTCCTAAACTAAACAAAATCGTCTGGGGGTATCTAAACAATCGGTTCAGAATGCCAGGCTCTCAACAAGGGTAGCCTACAGTTAAAGGATAGCCAATGGTATGTATGTACTGTATATACTCAGGTACATACATACCCCATTGTTGGGGGTGGCCGACTCGAGACAGATCCCGAACAGAAACAACATTCAAGGGTTCTAATTCTCAGGGTCCGGGACCACTTTCGCATTCCCTAGCCCCTTTCTCTGTCTCGACGAGTAGGATAATTTTACAAGGGGGGGGGGGGGGGGAGGATTCCTAGCCCCCTGCCCTGTTATAGGACAGCCACTAATCCTTATAGGCGGCCCTACTATATGGGGTAGCCCATGAAGAGGGTAAGGAAAAAAGCGCCTAAGGAGGTTTATTACCCAGTAGATTATGAACCCTATAGCCTACCCTGTTCACACCTACGTGTTACAGTATATTGACAACTGAATCCCTTGTTTACAGTGTTTTCATTGTTATAGCCTATGGGGGTTTAATTTATCCGTAACGAAATAGGCCTACTAATAATACAAATGCTACTACTATATAGGCCTACTACTACTACTACTACTACTACTACTACTACTACTACTACTAATAATAATAATAATAATAATAAAATAACAATAGGCCTAATTAAAAACAAAAAATAATAATAAAAAATAGGTTCATAAATGCCCGGGCACACCAAAATGTCGCGCGGGTTGTCCCGGTCCCCGTTACCTACAGGGCCACCCATCACAACAACAACAGAGGAAGGTGGACGGAGCAGCGATGAACCAGCGGACGACACCCCCAAATTATCGCCAATAATGTCCACCGCCGGCCCTTCCGTACGAGTGCCGGGGCTGCGTCAGAAAGGGCGACACCACCTCATACAGAAGCTCCATTTTAGAGAAGTAAGATCCCGTAATAGCGGCGGAATTTGGGGGTGAAGCGGTGGGGGTTGACTTGCTTCTCATCCATGGCAACTGTCCCCCTTGTTTGGCTAGACCATGCCTCGCTTTTTTTTTCTCTCTCTCTCTGTCTCTCTTTGGCTTGTATCCATTCGGCCCTATTCAGCTTACTATTTTAAGACAGTTAACCCCATCCAGGTGTCAATATTTTCCTGGCGAGCGGTAGCGAGCCAGCATAGGCCTAGGCCTATAGGTCCTATATATTTTTGTTTTCACAGCAAGCTAAATTTGTACATTTTTCGATAGAAAAATATGTCCAGCAAAGCGGGATTGGTAAGATAAGGAGTAGTGGGCGTACCACTACCAACATACAACATAACTCATCTATAAAACATTAACCTAACCAAACAACCAAACCTAACCTAACCTAGTATTCATGTAGTACTAGGTTAGGTTAGGTTAGGTTAGTTTTATAGCCTAGATGATTTATGCTGTATGTCGGTAGTGGTACGCCCACTACTAGTCTTACCGCCGGATTTCTCCATACAATGCTGGCTCGCTATTGCTCGCCAGGAAGAAATCGACACCTGGCTGGGGATAAACGTCTTGTTGGCTGAATGGGGCCGAATGGATACAAGCTAGGGAAAGAGAGAAAAGGAGAGAAAGATTTAAAAAAAAAGCCGGTGACCCCCCTTAAGCTCCTCTAGGGCTGTTTGTTGTGGTGTCAGGGGGAGGTAGATTTAAGTAAGGCCATATTATAGCCTCGGGACTTGAAGTGGAATAATGGGGGTCTTCTCAAACACAAAGCTTCGTCTCATCCATGGCAACTGTTGTCCCTGTGGTAGACTCGACCATGCCTCTGTTATTAACTTCTTTAGAGGTGTTTTCGGCAAGAGTTGTGTTATCGGGCGTATCACCTACCTCTGACCGGGTATATCCTAGTGTTTAGTATACCCCTTTGAAAGGACATAAGCCTAACATAACAACCTTACCTAACCTGTCCTAGTATTATGGGTGGGGGCTGCTGCCCCCACACCCCTGCTGTTTGACATCAACTTACGTGTTTACACGACGTACGTCCGGTAACACAACTCATTCCGTGTTTTCTTGTTGTGTAATAGGCCTAGGCCTAGCTTCAGAATTTGGAAGGTAGCACCGTAGCGATAGCGGTCCTCTCTGACGTAAAGCTTCTTCTCAAGTTCTCATCCATGGCAACTGCCCCCCTGCTAGACTAGAGATCCTATGCTAGACTATACTAGGCCTAGACCATGCCACTTCATTTAGCTTCTATCGGGCTGTGTTTTAGAGACATTTGACATAGAGAATTTGATGGGGGTCGACTGCAACGAAAGCTTCAAGTTTAACCCCTTCTATACCAGCGACCGTGAGCGACGTTCTTTTAATTATACAGTACCGGTACTGTATTCTAGCTACTACCAGACAATTTTATTCAGTTTCAAAAGGGTCTCCAGCTAGTAACAGGCTTCAAACTATATCCCTTGACCCTATTTACTATCACAGATCCTTCTTAAACTGCTGAAAATCCTCCAAATACAGTTTGGATAAAATAAAAAAGACGTCGCCGCCTCGCTGGTACAGAACGGGTTAATGGCTACTGTCCCCCTGCAGCCCTGCTAGACTAAACCATGCTCTTCATTTAGATTTAGCCTCGCTAGGACTGTTCATTGTGGTGTCGGGGGCAGTTATATTTAAGTATGACCAAGTAATAGCCTCGGTACTAGAAGTGAAGTGATAAGGGTCCTATTGAATGTAAAGCTTCTCATCCATGGTAAGATGGCAACCGTCCCCCTGCTAGGCTAAACCATGTCACAGTTGTCACTTCTTATACTTTATAAGCCTAGGCCCTATTGATATTTTCTTCTGGTTATCCAGGAAGTTCCACGAACTGACGTTTGCTCTAGGGCTTCGATAACCATGCTCAACTCCTTCCTATTTGTATCCATACTGTATGGTAATGTACCTATTAATTTGATATTGTATGTATTTTACTTTGTGATTCCCTTTACTTATGGGCCTATTCTATACCATAACTAATCTATAATGGATTCGTAAGACATAATTTATTTTCTTGTGTATGTTAAGAGCTTCTCATTCTTGCAGCTGTATGGCGAGACACGACAGACACGGTCTCGGCCCCGCCAGAGACTGTTCTACCAGCTGCCCCAACGACTGGCCTTCTATCTGGCCGAGGTCGCCCCACCCTCCGCCCTTGCCGCTGGGTCAGTTACTGTATTGTTGGAGTTTTCATTGTTCTCCTCTTGCTCATCTTACTCTTTTTCCCCTTTTCCTCTCGCTGGCTCTCCCTTTTTCCTGCTTATCTTACCATTTTCTTCTCCTCATCTTTGCCTTTGTTCTTCCTCTTCTCTATCTCCCTTTTTGTTTCATTTTCTCTTCCTCCTCCTCCTCCTTTCCTCATCACCTTTAAATATGTGTGGGATGTATATATGTATACACAGTACAGTATACCATCATTAATGTTATTTTCATTACTATCAGTTTAAACTCCAAATAAATGTGTTTAATTTATACTTCACCAATTATTCAGAGCCTTTATTTCAAGACTTGGCTCAGCCAGTTCCCTTCCAAATGACTGACTCTTTGACCATCTTGGGTCAGAGATCACCTTCCATTGTTTCATATTCTTCATTTGGCTGAATCCTAAGGTTCTGAACCCTCTCCTTGTAGGGTTTAGATATTTGCTATAATTTTATTTGAATCTTTTGACTGAAGCCTCTTAACCCTTTCACTGGTACAGTACTTATAGTTGACAAAAATTACAATTATAAGCATATGAAACATTCAATTTGGTGTTTGAACTCACTGCTCACTAACTTGATAATGTATGACTAGCAAGAAATTTGTGCACCAATATTACACCGTACATATGGTAACTTATTGTTCAGTTATAGTTTTTCTTGGACTACTGAAAATGGTGTGTCCACAATGAAATGATTAATAAATTATGAATCTTCTGAATCTAGTTACTTGACTACTGGTATTAAGACAATCACTTGATCTTCACTTTGTATGAATTTCCAAGTATGAAATACTGTATGTGTGGTAAATATACCTAAATAAAGGAATGTCTTTCATAACTGCATATTCATCCCGAACTTAAACTATGCAGAATAGTTAATACATAGGCTGTAGCACAAGGGTCATATCTGCTAGCGGTTTCAACTTCCACCCCACTAACCAATGCTTTTTTTTTTACTTCCATTATTTTTTATACCTTCAATCTTTGGTAAGAGTTGTGTTAGTGGACATACCGTCTGCTTTGTTTACATAATCGGACGCTCGCAGTTACATTCGCGTCTAATTTGACTGCTGTTATTTGCTACTATTTGCCCCTGCTAGTAATATATATGATGATGACAATAAGTCATGGGGGGCCTCAACCTATTATTGAATTCCACGACCAGGTGTTGGGTAAATTGTTTTCTTACCGGACGTGGGATACAATACTGTAATGGGTTGAGGGGGACGAGAAGGGATATCAGGCATATTTAGGTCTCTGGAGTTGAGGCCCTCCAGCTAATATCCCAATTATTAACTTCCAATAAGCAACAGTGAGGATTGATAGATCTGATTTTGCTTGCATTCCCTTTGTATACTTAGTATCTTCTAATGTGGCATACTGAGGCCCAAATTAGGAATCAAAATTGAAATGTATCGATGACTGAAGTGTACCATTTCTCCGCAGACACATCTTCCTAGGGTTCACCAAGTGTGGCCAGTTTGTGTTGTCATACACCCACTCCTGCGACACTGATGATCACACACTCCAGGTTATACACAGGTAATAATAATAATAATAAAAATAATGTATGTATGTATGTATGTATATACTCAGACACATACCCTATAGCTGGGTGTATTCTTTCTTATACTCATTCGAGGATTTAAACCATATTGTCTCAGTTTGACATCCTGTTATATGATGGTGTAATGGTTAGAGTGTGTAAGTTCTGTATGAGGTATCCTGGGAGGATCACATGATTTCATTTGGGGGGTTATTGGTGTTAAGAACGATGTTAAAGATATGACCTACATACTGCCAAATACTTTACTGGTCGCAGATCCATTCATAATAATCTAATTTATGAATTTCACTCAACACCTCCCAATGAAATTAATTAAAGCATGTGCTGGATTCGAACCTGGGTTCTATATTTTTATTTATTTCACCACAACACCAAACACCACCTCCAATTAAATTAATGAAAGCATATATATATATGTGATCCACCGGGATTCGAACCTGGGTTATCACACACAGATTTTTAAACACTCTAACCATTACACCACATCTTAAAACAAATCGGGCTTAACACAAAGGAGAAAGGGGACCAGAAAAACGACCCATCTCCCCTTAATATTAATTAGTCTAAGATACATTTTAGCTTCTTATAACTGGTGAGAGAAATGCTACTACACTGTCAAATCTCTACATATAAGTTAGTCTATCATATATATGAACTGACTGCCCTGATGGTTGTCTACTGTAACCACACAAGACAGACTTGCTTTCTGATCATTGGCTTGACTATATTCTTCAGTTGTCTCGAAGGTGTAATGGTTTGAGTGTTTAAGATCTGTATTTGTCCCATGGATTAATATAAATATCCTGCCTAAACAATAAAATATATCTTTCCCAGGTACCGACTTCACTGGTGGGTGTTTGTTCCGTACGCGCCTCTCCGGAAAGTTGCCGAGGTGACGCTCTTTGGGGAACAGGACTTGCAAGAGAGTATATACGAGAACTTTTACATTTCCCTCTGCCAGTGGCCAAGGGATCTGTCAAAAATTCTTGTGTATGGCTGCAGGTTAGATGAACAGGATTTTGTTTAACTTTTCTCTATTCTGCATTCATGATAATATTGTGTGTGAATTTGTGCTTTTTGCTTTTGTGTTATATTGTCCCTGTTTGGGCTCTGTCTCGACTCGGCCACCCCCAGAAGACAAAAAATGGGGAATGGCCCTAAGTAAATAGATACATAGATACATAATATTGTACATATTGTCCAGCAGAAAATAACCAAATACTGTACCGTGAATTGACCTAGCTTCGGACGGGGGCTATACTTTGGACATTTCTGGATAAAAGTATGTAAGCTACAGTTATGGAAAAATTACTGCATTATGGAAGAACATCGCAGACATAGTGTACCGTACTTGTTTTTCCATAACATCATGTATTTATCCCGTAGCTGTGGTTCGTTGTACAGTATATGTTTTCTAGAGTGTCCGAAGTTAGGTCATGTTACCGGTACTTAGTTTGGAAAAGCTGCAGATGTAGAGGAAATACGGTCCAAAATTACAGTACAGTATATAGTCAACATGATATTTATACAAGTGTGTATTATTTTGTAGCATGGTGGAAGGTGGTGATGGGAGCAGCTCGCAGACTCGCCGGTGTTACATCACCATCACAGCTGTTCCTTCCCTAGACAACTGTTCTGCTTGCTACCAGGTCGCCACATCGTATGAAGAAGAAGGTATTTATGCTGTCTCTCTCTTCACTATACTCTTATTTTTTTCCGGCTGATGGTAAATTGAATCTTAGTAGCCGATTTCTCGATATTTAACGGTAATATATGAAACTACAGTACTATGGCTGTGTGTCGTGTTAATCCCAAGTTTTCATAATTAACAACATATTTCGCTACAAAATCTACGTTATAGCTGAGTAACCAAGATATTAACATGGCAATTTACCCTCAGCTGGAAAAAAAGTAGACTATAGACAACTGATTTATTTGCATTATATGAAGAAGGTACCGGTACTGGTTATATGTACTCCGCCTTATCTCTCTCTCTCTACTGTATCTCCTAATGTTCTTCCTTTTTTTACGAAGACTCAACCAGGTAATAGGTGTGGAAATGTACAGCCTGTTTGCTCTAATCCATTTTTGAGTTACAAGAAGTTAGGTGTCAAGATTTCTGGCCAAGGTTAATGTCCGATATGAAATGTTATCTAGTTAGAGTTTACCTACTGTACTTCAGAACAAATACAGTATGGTTAAAGCCCGCCTATCCGGAAACTTCTGGATGAGCATTCTGTTTCAGACATTAATTCAGCCATCCGGATGGCATGGGAAAAAACATAGAGTTCAGACAAGAGCAATCTTTGATTTTAGACATATTATTCAGCCATTCTGCGAAGGCAAGATATCGGGGGCTGGTTGCGTCTCAATGTACTATCCATATTTCGCTCTCTAGACTGGAACGAGACCTCACAGGCTTCACTGTTGAATGTACAGGCTCTCAGCCTATGCCCAAGAGGGAGTCGGTAAAAAAAAATAAAAAATAAAAATTGTACTAGTCCGGTTGGCTTGCGAAGAAAAGGCATAGAGTTCGAACAGCACAGCTTAATTTCCCAAGCCAATCGGACTAGTCTGGGTGGCTGAAACAAAAATGCATCAAATTCGGATTGCGCAGCATTGCGAGTAGATTCCGTTTCCCGCCAGTGATGTTGTTTACATTCATCCGTTCGGTCCGCTCCAAGCTCAGTGCTCAGCTTTTGGATATTATCACTTTTCTTTGTGCATTTTTCACCTCACCTATCCCACCAACAATGGACAGTAATGTAGTGATGGCTGACACGGAACCGGAGAGTGGCGAGAAGGCTGGTGTTACCTCACCACCCCAACCTGCGGTACTGTGCCCTGTACCTGTACAGTACGGACATCATCTTAGACATCCGATGTAGTCTGAGTTAGAGACAGTGCAAACAACTACAGTATTTTTATCTTTGACATCCGGACTTGTACGGTTCGCTGAATACTGTACTGTACTTATTCGGGCTATGGCAGATCCGGGCTTTTGGCACTTCCGGACAGGGTTCTCCCCCGATTAGTCCGGTTGGGCGGGCTTCTACTGTACTGTATTGTTATACTGTAATGTAGTATAATCAATGATTTAATCCTGAATAATGAAATTATGTCAAATTTATAGATCTGCTGGAGCATTGGAAAAGCTGTGTACCTTTTAGCTGTCTGATGCACAAGTAAAATCATATCATATTTACAGATTTGGCCGAGCGTTGGAACAGCTGTGTACGGTTCAGCTGCCTGAAGCATGGCATCACAGTTCACACAAGCTTTGAGATGGTTCCTCCCTTCCCAAAGTTTCTCCCTAACGTACAAATGAAGCGAAAAGGTTTTGTCGTGCTGAACGCTGGCAACTTCATCCACGTGCTAAATGTTGACTTGGAGAACATGGAGAGGAAAATGAAAGACGTGGAGGCGGAGATTCTCTGTGTTCGGTTACACGGCATAAGGCACGACAGAATGAACCAGGAGGAGGAGGAAAGTGACGATGACCGGGAACAGAGTAAAGGGAAGAACCGCAGGGTGTCCGGGGATACCTACAACGTCCCTAACTTGAAACCTGGGAAAAAGTACAGTATGATGGACAGCTCAAACAGTGACGTGGATCCTGGGCAGAGTAGTTGTGAGGAGGAGGAAGGTAATCAGGTGGATAAGGATAGAAACTCGAGTGCCACAGGTGCAAGTAGCTTGAAAATTACCCTTAACAATAGTCACAGATTCGGTTGTAGTAGCTCAATGACGGACAAAGACAGGGAGTGGGAAATATTGATAGGAAATGTGCCAGCAAAAAGTGACGCAAGGACTAGAAACGAAACTGTTAGCGAAGAAGGAAATCAGGTGAATATTGGAGCTGGACCTAGTGTACCTCGAAACTGTGAAAACGACAACTGTGATAAAAGCCATACCGGTATGTTTAGGCCACAGAGTAGTGATACTGCTATGCAGAGCATTGCTAGAAGTCTCCCGCTCAAAGAATTTCAGTTACCTGATGATTCTCCGTATCATATATATGGTGACAATGATAGTTATAATGACATCGATTCTGATGACTCAACGAGGTGCTCGCATGTTAGTGAAGATTCTCGTGTGAGTCGCCATGATCTCAGGGACGTGACCAGTGGTAGTGGTGCTGGTGACCGGTGTCGGGCGCCCGCAGTTTATTGTGGCAAAGTTGATGAACTTAATATCAGCCCACAGAAACAGGGCAGGCGACTACTTAGAAGCTCAAGTGATAGTTCCTGTGGAGAGAAAACTCCAACTAAACTTGCTGAAAAGGAATATGAATTTATTGATGAAATAACAGATTCTCGTCACGAAAAACTAAGTGTATTTCGACGCAGACGCTTGGCAGACAAGAAGTACGAGTTCTCGGATGAAAACATGGAAAATGTCCCTCAGAACTATAGCAGTTACCGGAGCCAGAGCAGAAGATTACTGATGAGTCCCTCTCGATCACCTAGGTTTAGATCCATGGCCGTTCCACTCTCAGAGCTCTCTATTGACATGGGGGAATCCCCAGGGCTATTGAGACAAGTGTATGAGAAGTTGTTAAGTCCGAGCTCTGGCAGTGGTTCCCCGAACGATGTGCTGCGACCAATCAACCAGAACATCACCAGTCCCATCCTCTCACCCAGGGAGGACAGGTGGAGGGAGATTGATCGCCTCGAGAAGGTAACTCACAATCCAGTAGGCCTAGTAAAGATAAATACTGAACAGTGAACTGTCCAGTACCTACTGTAAGTCTATGTTTTTATGTTTATTTTATAAACTTTGAGTGATTGTAGCTACTATTGTATATTAACTGGTTGTAAAGCTGAACTGAATAATGTGGTGTTGGTCAGACTCAAAATGAAATGAAAAGCGTTATTTCCACATACCGTAGCGATTTTGATAAGTTCTTTTGTTATATACAGTATAGTGTCGTCTCTGTTTTGGTTTGTTTATTTTGCAAGTTTGATATTATAATACCCAACACTACAGATTATACTCTAAGTTTCACATTTATTGCGTGTCGTATAAGACGACTAAAGGGGTGGATGGCCTAAGTTTGGACTTACGGTCATCCTAAACAGTAACTTCTTGTTATGGCACTGTTGTTATACCAATTATAATGTAAAACTTGCAAAATAAACAAACCAAAACTTATATGAACACAGTAAAAGACAAAATAACTAATCAAAATCGCTATGTGGAAACAATACTTAAGTAAAATAATAATTTATAAATAAAAGAACACAATCCACCACATAAGGTGTACATTACTACATGAGCAAGTTAATCTGGTTCCCAAGCAAACTAATCGCACACATAACAACGTAACAATAACGTAGCATTTTGCCAATATCAGCCACAGTGATAACATGGTGAGGCAGTGTTATGGCAGAACTTTATTGTATTACACTCTAACTGTTGAAAGGCAACCCCGTCTGAGCCGTTGCAATGTATGTAATGGAAAACGACATTAAAGGGGGATGGTTATTTTTTCTGGACATCCTTCTCCCTAATGCTTAGCCCCTTAGTTTTCAGATTTTAAGACGTTCAGCCCATTAGTTTGGTTATTTTAACACCTTTAGCTCTATTTTGTTGTCAATTTTAAAACCTATCATGCCATTTAGGTGTTTGGATGTTATAGTTATTTGTATGCTTTTAAATGTGCTTGGAAGGGATGAAATGCCCAAAACAATGCAACTTCATGTACATTTTCTTACATTTTGTTTACCCCACCAGGCGGAGTTACAGCGATGGAGTTCGAGGGAGAGTCTGGGTCTGTACGCTCTCAGTCCCGGCTGTGTTCAGAGAGCTGCGGATAAAGCTTCCCTCACGCCAAACTATATTTTAGATTTATCTCAGTCCCTGGTAAGATTTTGATAAGTGCTTTTGTCTTTATATTGTTTCGTTCCTCTTTTGTTTTATTTTTCAAGTTTTACATTATAATCTGTACTGTACTGCATTAGCAATTTGTCTGAGCCACAATGATGTTATTTTCATCTTATTCTGGTTTATTAGTACGACATAGTCAATTTTCTTTAGCTTATAATGTATCTCTTAGACTCAAAGGAGTAATACAATATCTGTGAACCATCTGAATAACATAGATCCTTTTTAACCCGTCCAGCCCCGGCTAGTTTTGTAATGTTTGTTCACCAGAACCCGGCCGGTTTTCAAAAAATGGTTTTATTCCAGAAACAATAGCAAATGGGTTAGGAATGAAGGAAAAACCACAAAAAACCACTCAAAAAGCTTAAAGAATGGTCCTACAGAGCCCCCGAAAACGTATTTTACAAGAGTAAAAAATTGAAGGCAATTACCCCAAAAAACCAGGTTATTGCGCGCTCGCGCGCACGTGGACTTTGAGAGTTTTCAACCATCGGCACGGTTGCGTGGGATACGTACACAGTTCCCATACAAATCTGAGCCCTCTTGAGTGGCTACACCTGAGGTTACGGTCGGCGCAATTAGGCTGACGCGCCAGGCGCGTCTCTGGGGCTGTGCGTTACATACATCGCCGACGCGTCAGGCGCGTCGCTGGGGCTGTACGGGTTAAAAGTGCGTAAAATTTCTAATGGTAGCAAGAATAATTGGTAAAAATAGGCATCGTACTGATAAGGTTGTTGTTGTTGTTTCCCAAGCTGCCTGGCCGAACAGCCCCAAGGCCCCGAGCAAGGCCAAGGCCATAACTGAGCGCCCCCACAGAATCCTCCCTGCCGACCACAATAAAGCCTGGGTGACCGAAGCCACTCCATGGCGGGGATCTGAGGAGGGTGCGGAAACGCCCGGGAAACCAAAGCCCCACCCAGGGCCCTGTGCCCCTCAGCAATTATGAAGAGAAAGTTGAGGGGCAAAGGAAAAATGTGACGCTTTGGCTTCCAATCTTAGTAGATTGGGAGGTCAATCCACGGAAGAGACGCCGTCACTTGAGATCTAGAAAATATATAAGTAAAAGGAACAGTCAGAGTAAGCAATGGGTATGGCAGAGATCGCTCAGTTCTCACTCTGATAGACCAGCCCATCACCAGACTGATAAGGTTAATACGATGAACAGTTTAACTGATAAGGTTAAACTGTTCATCGTATTGTAATGGTTATATGTATTAAAGTAAACCTATAGTGCTTGTAATTTACTTGTTTATAGGAGTGTGTTAGTGAATTTTTAGTAAATTTTTCTCGAAGAATGAGCGATTTTGAGAAGTTGAATTAAATTAATATCACCGGTAGGCTTATTATGTTGGTAGATGCCAGTAAACGAAAGATCCCAGGAAGTAATTAAATACCCAAAACAATTTTCAACTTCATTTAAATAGTTTCCCGTATTCCCTCTCACACTCAATTCAGTTTCAGAACAACATTGCCCTGTGCCACCCTGAGAAGTAAATAGCAGTTTTGTTATTTATTGTATTATATTATTTGGTTTAGTATTTGTATTGTATTGTATTATATTATTTGGTTTAGTATTTGTATTGTATTGTATTGTCTGGGTGGTATTTCTCCTGGATGACCTACAGTAGCTGTGTGATTTTTTTTTTATTTATTTATTTATTTTTTTGTCTTGGTTCGGGCTGTCTCGAGTCGGCCACCACCAATGAAAAAGAAAGAAAATGGTGTATGTGCCAGAGTACTTTATATACAGTAGATAGATAGATTTGTATTGTATTATTTTTTTTAATAGTTTACAACTACTGTATTAAGAGAATGTTTGATACTGTAATTGAGCTTATATTGCAGAATTTGAGCTGCGTTGTTGACTTCCACCGTCGCTACATTGAGGTTGATGATGAACTTGTGTCAATCATCACGGATATAGAAGGTAAGGTTTATCATATCCATTGATAATTTCAGATAGTGTGATAAACTAGAGGAAATCCATATTATACATACACAAATTTATAGACGGAGTGCTATTTTTTTTTTTTTTTTTAACATGAATGTTCATACAGTAATTTAAGCGAATCAAACAATCCGTAGCAAACTCTTAAATCCGTAAACAGTGTGGTCAGTGATCTTATTCATCTTTAGGAACAACCTAAAAATCAAAGACTCAATTAGTCCAAAATGCTGACAGATTCTTTCTATGTTAAATATCAGCTGGAGATACCTTGAATACAAAGATAATTTATATCATATGATTGAAGGGGTTAAACCAAAAAATATTCAGTTTTACTGTAGGCCTACTGTATCAATAGGAGAGAGAGAGAGAGAGAAAGAACTACTGTATTACTGTCAACCTATTGGGCCTCAGCCCTCATAAGGCTGCGATAGGAAATAATTTATTAATAGTAGCCTACTTCTAGTTGTCTTAACCCTCTCCGACATATGATGCGATGTTGAGCCTATTGGGGATACTTTAAAGCCTTTGTTACCATCAGGGGTATTTAGAAACCTTTAGTTTATTTACTTCAACCTCTGCAGTTGTCTTTGAGTTAGCTGTGGGCAGAAAACTAATTTTGGAGAGGTAATTATAAGAGGGAGAGAACTCTATTTCTTATTGCTAATCTGGCAACCTCTGCATCATAAATGCGTGAAAGGGTTAAAATGAAGTAACAACTACCACTTATAAAAACTAACTTGTTGATATTATGCAGATGATGAACTGGGGACGGCAACCGGCTACCACAACGCACTACCCCTGGAGGTCCACGGCTCAGGTTACACTCAAATGCACATGATCTCAAACTCAAAGGCAGAAAAATTGGTAAGTTTGTCAAGCCTTTCAAAGTGATGTTTTTATTTATTAACCCCTCAGACCCGGTTGGGCTCTGAGGCATCCATAAAAAACACCCCCGCGGAACCCGGAAGGGCTCTGAGGCACCGGCAGCTTGAAAGCCTGTAAGCTTGTTTTGAAAGCCGTCCGTCCGACGCATGTAAACAACAGCCGGTTGGACCGACGCCGCGCATCTCCAACCACAAGAAGGAGAGGCGTCCTTGTTCGTGTGTGCCTGTATGTTATTGTTAAGTAGTGAAAAGTAATGATAAGTGGCTGATATCGCCACAAAGTTATCTCCACAGAAATCGTCATCACAACTGAACCAGTTGACTTCGAGAGCTCTACTCAATGCCATTCTACAGTTACGAAACACATCTGTGCTTGGGGATGCGCGGGAATGCGGAAGCAGTCAAAATAACAAAGATACGGTAGCCTAGGCATAGACGTTTTTCGGCCAAAACCCCTGGGTTTCGGTATGGAATACATAGCCGGGTCTGATGGGTTAATGCACAGTGAAACTACTTAAACTGAGGCGACTTTTAAGCATTTTTTTTTTTTTTTAATACAGTAGTTTAACCAGACCACCGAGTTTCAGAACAACTCTCATAGGACTGGCCTTAAGTGAGGAGTGCCTGTATATTATTTTCAGGTTAGGAAGTTTTCTTAAGTACATAAAAATCATTGAGACATTTAACAAGATTGTACTGTATATAAAGAAAATTTGATTGAAGACGTTATATATTTGTATTTGAAACGCAAAGGGACTGTATATTATTATGTTCTCTCCACCAACCAACTTTACTGTACTCCTAAACTCGATTAATGAAATTAACAAACACATGTGGCAGTCCGGGGATTCGAACCCAGGACGCTCACACCAAAAATCAACACACTTATGCATTGCGCCACAAAGACAGTTATTATATAGAATAATTGATAAAGAATGATGCACAAGCCTACGATTTATTATGCAGTTTGGAATCCTGCATACCAATCTTAGCATGTACATTCATTCCAACTGCACTATATGATTAATATAGGGTTGAAAGTAGATCCTATACTATACTATACCCTGCTCCAAAGAAAAGTCAGCTATGGAATATGTGTGGAAATTTGCAGATCAATTGTTCTGGCCTTTTTTGAGTTATAGAGTTTAGGGTGCACGATTTCTGGACTTCCTACTAGGAACTGGGTATAACTTAACCATACCAACCCCAAGCTATCTAACTATCTATCTACTTAGGCCAATTCCCCCCTTTTTTTTTTTTCTTTTTTTTTAGGTAGAGTTGATCGGGAGATAAATTGACTGACCACTGTTCTCCCCCATATGTTTTTAGATGGCTCCGGGAGTCCTGGTGAGACAAGTTAGTCTGGACGTGGAGCAGTTCTGTCACGAGATGGCCCACACTCTCTGCACGGAGGCTGGTAAAAAGTACTTCTTCTGCAACGACTACAATGTGGAAATTGTTGATGTAAGTACTGTACAGTATACGCTTTACACTGTTCTGGTGTAGGTGATAAAAAAAAAAAAAAAAAAAATTGGACTTTAAATTGGTTCTCAACAGATGTCGAACTATTGGTCTTTCTGGAATATCATGTGCCAGATTACAAGATATTTACTGTATATTGTTTGCAGGTGTGTCCAAGATGTCGAACTATTGGTCTTTTGCAAGTTTTACATTATAATTACAAGATTACAAGACTATCTATTTACTCAGGCCCATTCCCCATTTTTTTTCTATTTTTTTTTTCTCTGGGAGTGGCCGATTCGAGACAGAACCCAAACAGGGACAACACAACAGAAAAACAATTAACACACAAAAACAAAACATAAATTCACAGATGACAAAAAATTGACTGTATATTATCTACAGGTGTGTCCAAGCAGCGGAGACATAGTAGCGCTGGCGTCGGTGTTGGTGCAGGCGGCGACGGTGGTGAAAGGTCTAGGTAAGGCTGCACGTTCACCCCTCACCTCACTGACCCGACGACAGTACCGCACCACGGCAACCTTCGTACTCAACATGGACACCAAGCAGTACTACATTGTCGACAAGGAGCCCCTGCTGGAGGAGGATCCATACAGGTCTTTATGGATTTTTTGTTTGTTTCAAAATATTTGCCTTTCTTCCTCTTATTCTGGCTATTAGTAAAGGATTTTATTTATTTAGGAATGAATTGTGGGAGATGAGGGTTGATTGGAATAGTCTTTACCCCTTTGATTCATATAGGGCCTTTCAAAACTGAGTAAAATTGTCTAATATTTTGATTTTGATAATTTAATTTGACTTTATATTGTCCTTGTCCCAATTTTGGTTTGTTTAGTTTGCAAGTTTTACATTTTAATTAGTCTGATTAAACTGTCAATATATGTTTTAATCCTCAAGGGGCTTATGTAATTATAACTATATACAGTATTATGGAAACTTTTACATTCCAAAGGGGATGGATTAGTTGTAAGTAAATCATTATTATGTAAGTATTCAATTCTTTCTTGATAGCGTAATGCTTAGTGTGCAGAATTTCAGTGTGAGTATCCTAGGTTCGAGTCCTTGGAGTACCACATATATTCATTAGTTTTATTGACTTCATTAATTAGGTTTATTTGAGTTAATTGGTGAACATATATGAATAAATTCCAGTTTGGAGACGATGGATGGTGAGGTTGGAGATGAGCGTTGGTGGCTGGGTGCCCGACAAACAGCCAAACAGTTGCGTACTCAGTGGTCGTGTCCTACTGACTATTACTCCAGCGTTAAAGTTATGACCAACGAACCTGTGCTCAAAGGTACGTCAATCTTTATATATGTATCCCAGTCTCTCTCAATCTATCAATCTCTCTCCATCTCTGTTTATCAATCTCTCTTCATCAGTCTGTTTATGAATCTCAAAGGTATGTCAATCTCTATATCAGTATCCCAATCTCTCTTATCTTAACTGTCTTCATAGCGCAATGCATAAATGCACTGAATTTCGGTGTGAGCATCCTAGGTTCGAGTCCCTGGACTGCCATACGTATTTGTTGTTGTTGTTCCCCAAGCTGCCTGGCCGAACAGCCCCAAGGCCCCGAGCAATTCCAAGGCCATAACCGAGCGCCCCCACAGAACCCTCCCTGCCGACCACAATAAAGCCTGGGTGACCAAAGCCACTCCATGGCGGGGAGCTGAGGAGGGTGCGGAAACGCCCAGGAAACCAAAGCCCCACCCAGGGCCCTGTGCCCCTCAGCAATTATGAAGAGAAAGTTGAGGGGCAAGGGAAAAATGTGATGCTTTGGCTTACAATCTTGGTAGATTGGGAGGTCAATCCACGGAAAAGACGCCGTCACTTGAGATCTAGAAAATATATAAGTAAAAGGAACAGTCAGAGTAAGCTATGGGTATGGCAGAGATCGCTCAGTTCTAATGGTCTCTGGTTGATTAAAGAAGTGTCAAGCGCTTGAGAATCCTCGAAGGAGGAGATACGGGCGCTATATAAGTAACCAGACTATTATTATTATTATTATTATTATTTATTTCTGATAAGGTATATTTATAGTGCACTAAGTACACAATTAGCACAATACAAACAAGTCCACAGGATAGCGAGAGCGTTAAGTAGGTTACCAATACAGTATTAATATTTTGTTCTCCCATTTATTACAACTATCATATTTTGTTGTACAGGCAAGTCCCTGAATCACATCATGGAGGGCCAACACCTGGTGGCCCTGGTGTTGTGGCCGCCGCAGCAGGGGATGTAAGGGGGCAACACGCACACGGAGGGAAGAGCCCTAGGACGTGCAATGTACAGGGAGAACGCACACGGGCCAAAGAGAGGAAGGACCCATGCGGAACAAAGATAAGGATGCACATGGAACAAAGCGAGGAAGGACCCATGCGGAACAAAGATAAGGATGCATATGGAACAAGGTCCTTAGAGGAACGACCCATGAGGAACAACAAAGGATGCATACGGACCAAATAGATCAAGGACACATGTGGAACAAAGAGAGGAAGGACCCATACGGAACAGAGCGAGGAAGGACGCATGCGGAACAAATTGAGGAAAGATATGCATGGAATAGAGATGGTTAGTGTCCGATACAACCTCCGAAAGTTCTTGGTTACCCACATCCCGTGTAACTTTCTCACTGTATGGAAATCTAATGTGAGAATGAAATTAAAGAGTGGTGCTACTGTTGTGAGGAATGACGATATATCAGTGTTAGAAATGACTAACGTGAGGACTCAACCTCTTTAGAGTTTCAGGTCTGTAAGGAAGTTGAATCTGTAAACATCAATATTTAATAGAATTATGCAAATATGCATGTTTGTAATGGAGAACAATGGTAATTTTATTGGAATGTATTACAAACTTAAATATATTTGGTATTGAGGCTAAATATTCATGTATATAGCATGAACATCCTTATAGTCCAGAATGTTTAAGTCGTCTATTACATAAGTTCACAAGTGTTTATGATGGAATGAGGTATTGTGAAATGTGGGCAAGTATAGAAATCTCCATAGAACAAAAGTATCTGATTTGAAATAGATACCCGGAGAACTGTACAATGCAACTATAGTCCGTTCATTCTAGGTTGGGCAGAAATCGCAATCCCTAACCTCTCATAACTCAAAAAGGACTAGAGTAATTAAGCTAATATTTCTACCAAATTGGAAGATTTGGTTAGGGAATAGGTGTATAAATTGACAGCTCATTTGAGGCGTCCGACGGCAGAAGGTCGGAAGCACCAAAACAAAGTTTGATACATATTCCATAACGAAGGCTGAAAAATCAGTTTTATAATTTTTTTTGGTGCTTCCGACCTTCTGCCGCCAAACGTATCTAAGGCGTTCGGCGGCAGAAGGTCGGAAGCACCAAAAATTTTCTAGAACAGTGTTTTTTCAGCCTTCATTATGGAATGTGTATCAAACTTTTTTTTGGTGCTTCCGCCCTTCTGCCGCCGGACACCTCATTTGCTCTAACCCTTTTTGAGTTACAGAGGTTAGAGGTTACGATTTCTGCCCAACCTACAATGAACTGACTATAGTGGGAGGTGCGAGGCATCATTCAGAGAGATGATGCAACTACTCTCTCAGGTATATTAGAAGTTATTTATTACTGTAAGTTATTGTATTATGGCATATAGTGGAACAATTATTTATTATTGCAACTTTAAAACTTTCAGATAATAAAAACTTCTCCAGATAATTAATATACTATGATATTCTTTCAAGCCATAAATGTCTATGAGTAATTGATGCCATATATGAATAGGCGGTTAGTTCCCTTAACCCTTTCAATTAGATGACGCCAATTTTTACATGAAATTAGTTACAGGTCTCTCTCGATTTATGATTGGGTCATGTTCCTGGAAACCCAATCTTAAATAGAAATATTGTATAGTGAACCCTAAAATTAATGGGGTAAATAGGGATGCGTTCTCGGACCAGCCGTAACCCAAACACAATCCCCTAAAAACCTATAATAATATCGTAAATTGGGGTATCGGATAGTGAGAGAGGCCTGTACCTGCAAATTATTTTCTTCAACTTGGAGGGATTTGTCAGAGTTTGAGGGTTGATTTAGATATTTTTTTTTAACCTATTCAAATCTTAAAGGTGCTTCCGAAGTTTAATAAAATCGTCTATTGGCGTCATCTGATGGAAAGGATCAAACTTGGATGGCAATAAGCTAAATTATTTTGAAATATTGGAACTGGGTAAACAATTGGATTCACTGACCTTAGTTTAAAGAAGTCAAATTATTTGTATTCTTTTAAACTATTTTCATGAACATTTCATTAATCTAGCTTGATCTTAATTTTGATTGAAACCGGGTTAAATGAATTGGATTCTTTGACCTTAGTTTAAAGAAGTAAAGTTGTTCATATGAAACTGTTTATCAACGAAAAAGACTAAATTTATCCTACGTTAATATAGCTTGATCTTAATTGTGCGTGATAGCCAGTCATGCCTTTCATTATTCAAATACTTATAACTGCCGCAATAGTATTCTTCTGCAATGTCTCTTTACTGTTTATGAATCTCTGGGCTTTTATTATTTAGAAATATTACTGCAGGGACTTGGGCATCATTTGTACGGTAGAGGGGACAATTTGTGTATGGTTTTCCAATTAGTACATCAACAATAAATTGTATGTATGTATATACTCAGGCACATACCCCATAGCTGGGGGTAGCCGACCCGAGACAGAGCCCGAACTTTTAGGGTCCGGGACCACTTTCGGGTTCCCTGTCACATCTAGTAGGTGAATTTTACAAGGGGAGGAGGATTTTTAGTTTGCTCCCTAGACCTCCATCAAGCATAAAACAAAAACAAAAACAAGATCCCCTTCGGGGATCACGGCGTCAGGCAATAGATAGATATATACATAAATTTATAAACATTTTGGTAGAAAAGTGTCCTGGCTGAAAGCCCATTCTTCCTAGATTACAGGTTCGCTATTGCTCGCCTGGAAAATATCAAAACCTAAATGGCACAAAAGGTCTTAATATTGGCAAAAGAAAATAGAGCGAAAGGTCTTAAAATTGCCAAACTAATGGCGCGAATATCTTACAATCTCAAAACAAATGCGGCTAAACATAAGGGAGAAGTGGATCCAGAAAAAAAATGGATATTGGGAGTTTTTGGAACACTGTGTACAAATTGACTTCTCTACCATATATTACCGTACAGTATATTTAGCCATTCAGTCTATGACCTGTATTTCATAGACAAACCCCATCTTAGTTCATGGGCTAGGGTGAAAGTCAGTACCGGTACCATTAACCCCTTCTGTACTGGCGTGGTCTTTGTAATATTATTTTAGAAATATTTAGACGATGTTGTGCAGCTTGAGAAGGATTTGTGGTAGTAAAATTGGTTAAGGGAGATACTTCGAACCTGTTGATTGCAGGAGTCCCTTTTTAAACTGCACAAAAATCGTCTAATAGTAGCCAATAAAGTTAAAAAGACGTTGCGGTACACAAGGGGTTAAAATGTAAAACTTGCAAACCAAACACACCAAAACAGTAACCGCACAATATAAAAGAACTTATCACTATGCTGAAAATCTGACCCCCTTTGAGTGGTACTGATTCCTGTCATTTTGGGATCCGGCAATCGGCTGTCATTGTGGTTGGTAATTACTATCGGTTATATTATTCCTAGCCAGTCTATATGATTTTGATAAAGCGTTATTTCCACATAGTGATTTTGATAAGTTCTTTTGTCTTTATATTATGTCGTCCCTGTTTTGGTTTGTTTATTTTGCAAGTTTTACATTATAATTACAATGATAAGTAAAGGAATAATATTACACTGTACAGTACTCTTGTTGCAATTACAACAACTTGCGTATCATATTTACTGGTTACGACAGCGATGAGTTTGTCTAGGAATACGGCCTTATGATCATTAACTTTTTTAACGGCATTAGAAGTTTGAACATAATTTTTATTACATGTGCATAGGACCTATAAGATTGTTAGTACCGGTACTTAAAAAGTTTTCCAATTATTTATTATGACTACTAGAAACAAATTACACTTTATTTCAGTAGAGTTTAATTTTCGCCTCTTTCTTTTGTCTGTCTGTCTGTAAACGAGATATCTTACAAAGTTATAAACCAATTTTCACGGTCATAGTCATTGTTGTGCATATGTTTATTTTGTGACCTAGCCAGCATAGGCGGAGGTATGCGCCTTACCAACTGCACCCTCTTTTTGTTGTAAAGGTGTTGCGGCGGCTTGGAACTATTTTCTTTTCAGTCTATCAATCTATCTACTCAAGCACATACCCCATTTTTATATTTTTTATTTTATTTGTTTTCCCCTTATTTTTCTTGTTTTTTTCTTTTCTGAGGTTAGCTGACTCGAGACAGAAATTCAGTACTGTATATAAATCTACAAGTGTGTTGTATAATAAATTTAATTTGACCAATATTTTCCCATTGTATTAGTATGGGACCTCACTAACTAACAAAAAACGTAAGTCTGATGAATGCAAATCGCACTGGAGACGGGCTGCAGGGGCTTGCCAGTGTGAATGTTGGAAGTATGAGTGGCAGAGCGAATGAAGTTGTAGAAGTACTTGAAAGACGGAGAGTGGATGGGTGCTGTGCCCAGGAAACCCGATGGAAGGGGTTTGGTGCACAGTGGATTGTAGGAAAGAACTAGAACTGCGCGTAGGGGTGGACCTAGAAAGAACTAGAACTGCGCGTAGGGGTGGACCTAGAAAGAACTAGAACTGCGCGTAGGGGTGGACCTAGAAAGAACTAGAACTGCGCGTAGGGGTGGACCTAGAAAGAACTAGAACTGCGCGTAGGGGTGGACCTAGAATGACGTGGGCTCGGGTACTCCGGTCCGATCTCAAAATAAAGAACTTGACAACGGAGGCAGCTCTTGACAGGGCCGCCTGGAAAGCTGCCATTTAGGACGTGAGACTGTAACCACACTCTGTGGACAAAACGGTCTTTAAACTTGTATGTATGTATATACAGTACTGTAGTTGTATTGGAAGGGGGATGAATCTGGAAATCCGAAAGGAGGAGTGGGTGTACTGGTATCTGGGTGTATGTATGTACAGTATGTAGATACTGTTTTAATTTTTTTTTTTTTTTTTTTTTTTTTTTTTTTTTTTTTTACTTATGACCAGGCCGGGCTTCGAACCTTATTACATGCCTTTACAAACACCAATGTTACATTTGATTATAATATGGATTTGACTACATACTAATATTGATATCTTTTACGTTGCTATTCTTCTTTATTTGTTAAAGGAAAACTTATCCAATTTTTTCATCTCCAGACAATTATTTTCAGATTAGGAATGACTTGAATTTTCGGGGAAATGTTATACTGGTAGCTATTAAATGTACAGTAGCCCACATGAATTTGTAACCACTCAATAATTGTAGGTCTAGATAGGTAAAAAACACATAGTGCTTCTATTGGAACCAATTATTGGGTTAAAATCTTCTTGGACACTTCTAGGGTATGTGAATTTATTTAGCTGTAACTTGACATGCCTATTTCCTGATTGACCCTTCCCAAATGGTAGAAATATTAGCTGGATTACTCTAGTCGTTTGGGAGTTTGTTGTTGTTGCTGTTCCCCAGGCTGTCTGGCCGAGCAGCCCCAAAGTCCCGAGCAAGGCCAAGGCCAAGGCCATAACCGAGCGCCCCCACAGTGTAAGGGAGGTGACCTGCTTTTTTCTTTCTTGGTTGTATCCATTCAGCCTACTGTTATAAGACATTTATCACCATCCAGATGTTGACTTTTCCCTGGCGAGCTATAGCGAGCCAGCATTTTATGGAGAAATCCGGCTTCGCCGGAGACTTTTTGCTATCGAAAAATTTACAAATTTAGCCAGCTGTCTATGGTGGCTTGTTATCGCTTGCCAGGTATAAATCGACACCTGGATGGGGATAAACGTCTTAAAACAGTAAGCTGAACCCCCGAATGGATACAACCCAGAGAAAAATATGCAGGTCACCCCCCTTAACTAATCTTTTATCATCACTATCCATCTATTGCCATCTTCATTTGGGACTATGATTTCTCTCTTTAATATATGGAACTGATATATGCTTGATTTCATTAATTTCTTTGGAAAGCCGCCATTTAGGACGTGAGACCATAACTACATTCTCTGTGGACAAAACAGTCTTTAAACTTCTTTGGAAAGCCGCCATTTAGAACGTGAGACCGTAACTACATTCTCTGTGGACAAAACAGTCTTTAAACTTCTTTGGAAAGCCGCCATTTAGAACGTGAGACCGTAACTACATTCTCTGTGGACAAAACAGTCTTTAAACTTCTTTGGAAAGCCGCCATTTAGGACGTGAGACCATAACTACATTCTCTGTGGACAAAACAGTCTTTAAACTTCTTTGGAAAGCCGCCATTTAGAACGTGAGACCGTAACTACATTCTCTGTGGACAAAACAGTCTTTAAACTTCTTTGGAAATCCGCCATTTAGAACGTGAGACCGTAACTACATTCTCTGTGGACAAAACAGTCTTTAAACGTGTATGTATGTATGTATGTATGTATGGAGGTGCTTGGTGTTGGAGTGAAATTAATAAAACTAGATTATTTATATTTGACGCAATTTCCATTCAGTATGGGTGATTAATATTATTCTGGCTACTGTTAGATCATTGTATTTAGTTTGGGAAGACCTTTTTATTTTGTATGATTATTATTATTGTTATTATTTATTTTTTTAGGACAGGCAACATTTGGTCTGTGATATTTTAATGGTTTGATATGGTCTGTGATCAATGTTATTCTCAGTGCTGCTGCTCTGCGCAATAACATCCCTTTGTTCTGTAATTGCATGGCTAATATACTTATATACTGATTCTGTAATATTTCCTTTAATATATTTCTTTTTCCTTATAAACTTGCATATGATTTTTAGTAATCCTTATTTTTTTTCTACCAATATTATCTTTTTATGTATGGTAGCTATTATTTTTTGTTTCCATATGTAGGCTACTGTATTTTGGGGGTGGCCGACTCGAGACAGAGCCCGAACAGGGAAAACACAACAGAGTATATAGATATATTGATAGATAGATTAACCCATTCAGTACCAGTGACATCCTTTTCATTATATTTATTATAAAGTAACGGAGATCAGCCAACTTCCGTCACATTGGTGCCACTGGTGTTGGTAGGCTCTCTTTACACTCCACACCCATAATAAACATTCGGTAATACTGATACAAGATATTTGTTTGATGTTTGGTTCTAAATTTGACATATTAAATATTATCTATCTATCTATTGCCTGACGCCATGCACCTCTGTTCCCAGTCAGTCGACGCCCCTCCTCCCAACCAGCACCGCCTACATTCATATACTTCCTCACTCCATCCTTCCACCTCTCCTTCGGTCCACCTCTCCCTCTCTGTCCTTCCACCTCGCTCTCGTACACCCTCTTAGTAATTCTCTCGCTTCCCATACGTTCCATATGGCCGAACCATCTCAAGTTTTTCCTTTTCACACTTTATTATAATATCACTTAGTCAACAAAGTGGTATACAAAGAAAAGCTGAACACTCTAGTTTATAATCTTTATTTTATTAATTTCACCACAACACCAAACACCCCCAATGAAATTAATTAAAGTATATATGATCCACCGGGATTCGAACCTGGGTTATCACACACAGATTTTTGCCACCTTAACCATTACACCACCAGGACGGTTAAAGGTTTATGCACACGCCTACGACTTATTATTACAGGATCTCTACTGTACAGTACAGTATATTTGTCTTGCCAACAGCAGATCGTAGGTAAGCTGAGAAGTAAGGTAATGCAAATTTAAAACTTGCAAAATAAACAAACCAAAACAGGGACGAGGCAATATAAAGGCAAAAGAACTTATCAAAGTTCGCTATGAGGAAATAACACTTTGAGAAAATATAATTTATAAATAAAAGAACACAATCCACCACAGAGGGTGTACATCAGTCTACGTGAGCAAGTTAATCTGTTTCCCAAGCAAACTATTCGCACATATAACGACGCACTATCGTCACGTTCAAGGAATTAGTCAATAAAGACTATATTAAACTTAACAACTTAGCTGTAATGCATGCTGAACATAGCAAAAAATACACATACATACTGTACATACAGGTTTAAAGACCGCTTTGTGCACAGAAAGTGTGGTTAAAGACTGCTTTGTGCACAGAAAGTGTGGTTGCAGACTAATGTCCTAAATGGCGGCATTCCTGGCAGCCCTGTTCTGGGCTGCTTATATTGTTAGGTTCCTTATGTTGAGATCGGACCGAAGTACAGTACCTGATCCCATGTCTTTCTAGGTCTACCCCTATGTGCAGCAGTCTCATAAAAAAAAAATATATATATATTGAAACTCCATATCTTGTATCGAGAGGGACTTCCTCTTCCTTCCTTAAAAATTTTCACATTATATACAAAACAAAAATAAAACAAAAATAAACATAGAGGTGTTCATTTGGAAGGGTAGTTGTGACCGATAGTAAGATATAGCCTACAGTCAAAATCTATAGTTCGTCCAAAACCTTGCTCATAGATTGTCTAAATATATATTTCTTATCAATTTCCCTTGACAGTCTTCATGTGCTTTTAATAGCCATTGACTACTACTATTTGACTAGTACTATTTGCAATTTGGCGTGGAAAGTGGATGGATCTTCCTACCACTACAGTACAGTACACATCTTGGGGCATTCAAAGACAATGTCCACCTCTGACCTACATCAGACCACACCTGTCTCACAGATACCAATGTTACCCACATTATTAAGTAGAAGACTACTGTAAAAGCATGGAAGTGGACATCTGCTGGAACCTAATGGGTGACCGACCAATATAGAACTCCCTAATAACCAGTCTAAAAGTGGTCTGGATCCAATATAGAAGATATAGCCTGATACCATTTTAGAGTAAGCCCTTGGAGTTACTTGAATTGTGAATGTTGACTGACAAGACATATTGGAAGGAGACACCCTTGATAGATGGGGTAGAAGGGTCTAGAATCAGCATATATGATACCAAATTAAATTATGCTAAAACAAACACTGCATTCTCCCAAGTACTGTATTCTGGTAACAATGACAGACGTTGACAGGCATGATTACCCTGATAGACACTCAACTTTAGAGATACGGGACAAACCTGGTTTGTATTGATTTATTTTCTAAATAGTCCTCTAAATAATGTACTTTATGTCAGATGGCAGACATATTAATGCTTTAATGGGTGGTGACACGTGTAGGTGAAAATCATCAGATATTAATTTAGTGTTAAAATTATTTACCTATACAGTATTCTACTTATTATTTTTTTTATATATAGATAACAAATTAAATTATAATTCAGTTCAAATATAATCCATGCATTCAAGGTATGCTTCATCCATGAACATTTAGTAGCAATTGACTTTTAACTATTGTGCACTTAGAGTTGGTGGAGAGTTTGTTGTTGTTGTTGGTCCCCAAGCTGCCTGGCCGAACAGCCCCAAGGCCCCGAGTAAGGCCAAGGCCATAAACGAGCGCCCCCACAGAACCCTCCCTGCCGACCACAATAAAGCCTGGGTGACCGAAGCCACTCCATGGCGGGGAGCTGAGAGGGTGCGTAAACGCCCGGGAAACCAAAGCCCCACCCAGGGCCCTGTGCCCCTCAGCAATTATGAAGAGAAAGTTGAGGGGCAAAGGAATAATGTGACGCTTTAGCTTCCAATCTTGGTAGATTGGGAGGTCAATCCACGGAAGAGACGCCGTCACTTGAGATCTAGAAAATATATAAGTAAAAGGAACAGTCAGAGTAAGCTATGGGTATGGCAGAGATCGTTCAGGTCTCACTCTGATAGACCAGCCCATCACCATTGGTGGAGAGTTATATTGTTTACCTTTCAAACCACTCAAATATTATATGGTTATTCATATTTTCTGCTGATGTATGAATGCAGTTGTTTGTAATTTTGTTTTGTTATGGCTCTGCCATAGAGCCGAGGAGCTGTAAAAACTTTCAATAAAGGTAAATAGCTAGGTAAGCTCCTGGCATAAAAATGTAAAAGTCTAAAGCCGGTACCACACGAGCGCTTTTTCCGGCAATTTTTGATGAGCAAGTTTTGTCTGGTAATATTTTGAGGTCTTTTCACATTGGCATCAGAATCTAGACTGAAGGTAGAGTATGTTAGGGGGCTGATTTCTGATATCACTCAAGTTTGGAAGATGCCAGTAAAAATTGACAGAAAAAGAGCTTGTGCGACACTGCCTTTAGGGAAGGGGCACCCCACTGAGGCAGGAAGCAGCCTTACCCTGTGACAATAAAAAATGTATTTGGGAAGAAAATTCACAGTCCTGTGAATACTTCCATGGAGGAATTCTACCCACATGACAGAAAACCAATTATTGAACAAAAGAACATAAGAAAATGGGAGTTTGCAGAAAGCCGATTGGCCCACACAAGGCAGATCCCTCTCACACCTAACCCTAATTATAAGCCCAGCTCCCTAACACCATTAGGACTGACCTCACCAAGGACAACAGTTTTGACTCTGGAAAGGAATCCAAAGACAGTCGAAACTTTTGTGTCCTTATAAATACAACTTTTTTCCGTCACATGGGTATAATGTCTCCCAGAAAATGTAATTGTTCGTTGTTTTTCTGATCTACTGTACTGTAATATAGCACTTTTAAAAACTTTCACAATTATAACAGTGCAATTGGGTTTCAAGACCTACTACAAGAAAAACACAATGCTGACCGATTCATTCTTATAGTGTAGTGTAATTTATAATGTATGAATGCTACTTACCCTTTTCGGTATACTTTGATGCCTTTCTTCCTTATGTTAGAGCGCCAGTCAATTCTGCGGAAAAATTGGTGCTTGTGAGAAATAAGTAACATGCTTATTATTATTATTATTACTATTATTATTATTATTATTATTATTATTATTATTACTATTATTACTATTATTATTATTAGACACTTTTAATCAGCATGGGGAGGATATATACAAGTCAAAGAGTTACTTGAAATATTCTTTACCCTTTTAGTTTCACAAGTGTCTCCTAAACTATGTAAAATAACTTACTGTAATAGCTAGAATATCAATTAAAAAGATGTCATTGTATATCAAAAGGGTAAATGTTCTTTCTCTAATATTTTCTTGTGTACATAGTCACTGTCTTCAATAAATAGGATAACTAACCGCTTGTGAATTTTGGACTATAATACAGTTAAACCTATGGACATTGATTTTCAGCTAAATTACAAGTTTAAATGTGTTTGTAGTAAATGTATATTACCAAATTACATCCTTACATCAAATTCAATATATTTTCCATCCATCAATCACCCACAATTTCTTATTATTTGTTTGCTATACCGTAGGGTCCCGAATAATGCGAGCTACAGAAAAGATTCAACCCCAAATTACCGATTAGCACTAACAGGTCTCAAATAGTGCAGGCGGCAGACCAAAATAAACAAAATCCATGGAAAAACATTGTTACGCAAATTAAAACTATTTAGCGCGTCCCAAAATTGACTAAAACCGAGGATAATCCAAGTTATGCGAGCGACCCATGCTGTGACGTCACTGTGCCGCCTGGGTATGTGGAGAAGGAAGCCAGTAACACTTTGTTTTGGTGCCCTCGCAAGTGCCTAAAAACTCAGGATCAGCCATGCACCGAATTAGTTTTTTCCTAAAGGTTACATGTATCGAATAACGCGATTTCAATTAGCGCAAGCTCGTGCATCTACCAAATTCTCACGCTATTCGGGACACTACTGCATACTGATGTCGAGAGGTTGAACTTCATTATAGCCCGACACTCGCAAGTGGATAATTGACCCTTGCGAGTTTTGGTCTATAAGGAAGTTGGAGCCGTGGTCATCAATATTTAGCAGGATTATCAGCTAAATTACAGACATAATACATTTATAAATACATAAAACCACATTGATCATACTTGTTATCTATCAGAAACCCACATCATTATTGCATTTCTCTATAATATCAATGTTCACGGCTCCAACTTCCTTATAGCCCAACACTCTCAAGTGGATAATTGGTAAGTGTTTGATGAGATTATCATGTAAATAATTGGCATGGAAGGTGCTGAAAACTTTTAAGGGTCAACTTATATTTCTTAAGTTTCATCTGGGTTCGTATAAGATTTATAGACTGTCATCCATTAAATGACATACACGTCACTATAATCGAACTAATAGAGTTTATAATGTAAAACTTGCAAAATAAACGAACCAAAACAGGGATGACACAATATAAAGAAAAAAGAACTTATCAAAATCACTATGTGGACTTTACATAGATACATAATTCTAAAGACCGAGTGGCCCACAAAAGGTGCGGGTTTTATCTCATGTCCTAATGGTGGTATTACAGGCAGCCCTAAATAAATCCAGGAGGCTTGTTAAACTTGTAATAGTCGTTCCCTAGGCTGCCTGGCCGAACAGCACCAACAACATCCACACCTAAATACTGTACTGTATTTAATATTTTGGCGATATGACCCAGCCAGGGCTCGAACCCAGGCCAGTAGTGCAGCACTCCAACACCTTAACCACTAGGCCACCAAGGAGGCCTTTATACCAGTTTATGTAAACATAACCAATGCAGTTATTAAATTTCAGTATGAAATATTTAAATAGATACAACTTTCTAAGAGCACTCAAAGTTATAAATACGCCCACGTGAAACTAAGAATTATAATATTGATATTAAGCAATAATGTGCACACTAGAACACTGGAATGTGTACAACAAGTGTTCTCTTGTGCCGTAGTTATTATATCGATTACTTGTTTAATATTAGCTACTGTGTAAGATGACTAAGACTGATATCACACGAGCGCTTTTTCCCCTCGACTTTTATCGTCAATACTGGACTGGCAGCTTGCGAGGTAAACTTGTGTCACCTAAGTTAACCCCTTCTGTACCAGCGACATCTTTTTAACTTTATTAGCGCTACAATTAGACAATTTGAACAAGCTTAAAAGGGGCCTCCAGCAATTAGCAGGCTTCAAACTATCTTACATAGCCCTTTTCACTACCGCAGATCCTACTTAAACTGCACAAAATCGTCTAAATATAGAATGTGAAAAAGCCTCAAAATATACCAGAAAAAAAGTTGCCGAAAAAAGTGCTCGTGTGTCACTGGCTGTAATTACGGTACAGTCAAGATCAATGGTTCGCACACTTTTTTGCTCATAATCTGTAATTTTCAAGAATGGACGCTCCTCGAGTGTTTCTGATAGCCTGTGACTATACAGTACAGTAGTCTAATTTGATTAACCCTCTCCGACATATGACGCGATTTTGAGCCTATTAGGGATACTTTAAAGCCTTTGTTACCATCAGGGGTAATTAGAAACCTTTGGTTTAGTTACTTCAACCTCTGCAGTTGTCTTTCAGTTAGCTGTGGGCAGAAAACTAATTTTGGAGAGGTACGGTAATTATAAGAGTGAGAGAACTCTATTTCTTATTGCTAATCTGGCAACCTCTGCGTCATATGAGAGTGAAAGGGTTAAGGGGGGGGGGTATATTTATTGGTCAATTTATTTATATATTTATTATTTTGTTTAGTTTCCTCCCTAGACCTCAATCTGCCATCATGCTGCATTTTACACAAATTATCATAATGGTTTTTGCAGACTATTGATTTTGACGGTACCTTTTCTGATTGAAAATAAGATATATTTGTGTCAGAAGTATTTGTAATTCTACTGTGTCATATAAGCATATTTTTCAAATTGTGTATTGTACTTAATTGCTGCATACAGTGCAGTGATTGTGTTCTTTTATTTAATAATTTTCATTTTAGTAAACGTTGTTTCCACATAGCGATTTTGATAATTTAATTTGACTTTATATTGTCCTTGTCCCAATTTTGGTTTGTTTAGTTTGCAAGTTTTACATTTTAATGTATAGTACAGTACCAGTAACATGACGTAACTTCGGACGGGGAGGTAACTTCGGACACTCTAGAAAACATATACAGTACAATGAACCACAGTTATGGGATAAATACAACATATACAGTACAATGAACCACAGTTATGGGATAAATACAACATATACAGTACAATGAACCACAGTTATGGGATAAATAAAACATATACTGTACAATGAACCACAGTTATGGGATAAATAAAACATATACAGTACAATGAACCACAGTTATGGGATAAATACAACATATACAGTACAATGAACCACAGTTATGGGATAAATAAAACATATACTGTACAATGAACCACAGTTATGGGATAAATAAAACATATACAGTACAATGAACCACAGTTATGGGATAAATACAACATATACAGTACAATGAACCACAGTTATGGGATAAATACAACATATACAGTACAATGAACCACAGTTATGGGATAAATACATGACGTTATGGAAAAACAAGTATGTCTGCGGTGTTCTTCCATAATGCAGAGTCATTTTTCCATAACTGTAGCTTACATACTGTTATCCAGAAGTGTCCGAAGTATAGCCCCCGTCCGAAGCTAGGGCATTTCACGGTGCTGTAAAGTAATGATCTTTTCTACCCCCTTCAGTATGAGAGGAAGCTAATGTATTTATATTGTATTCTGTATAGCATTAGATGATTATTGTAACTCAACTTAGGAAGGACCTCTTGGGATCGAATGGGTTAAAAGGACGGCATCGGTACAGAAAGGGTTAACATGTTTTATGGTTGTGGCTTCATTATAACTTCCTAATCATTCTTAATTTATTCCTGGCTAACACAAGATGATTTTATTCAGCGTAGGAAGAACCATCTGTGGGAGTCAAAAGATTCAGTTTTTCAAAGATATCGTTTACTGTTTTGGATCTCTAGAGGTCATTCCTTGGCTAAATATAATTGTCTAGTGAATATCGTTTACCGTTTTGGATCTCTAGAGGTTATTCCTTAGCTAAATAAAATTGTCTAGTGTTGGTGTGACTACTATAAATACAAGACCATCATACAGAAGGGGTTAAAACAAACAATACTTTTTACTTCAACTGTACATTGTGAAGATATCAGTATTCTCCTCATCTAAGATTTTTTTCAACTGTATATTATTAAGGTTTATCATTATATAATCTGGATATAGTGTACTGTATAATCACAAATTAAGCAACTCCTTATAGAATTCATGTCATTTATATATATATACTGTATAAAATTGTTCAACACACAGTCAAGTAGTTAATGTGACTATAGACATTATATTCCATTTTCTTAGTACCGTACCGTAATATATAAAATTTGTTTTTTTGTGCTGTCAGTCATTTTAAAATATATTTTGTACTGATAGGGTAAAGTCATTTACATAGATTATTTAATTTAATCTTGAAAATCCTTTTAATTTTTTATGGTCAACATAATTATGTATTCATGTAATCATTATCTGGAAAATACATCAATATTTATTTTAATCTATGTTTCATTTAGAAAACATACCTCCGTTATTACCTATAGCACTTACGGTGCGGGCATATTTCTGCTATATTAGGGCTCATTCTGGCACTCCTAAATGATTGAGCAAGTGTCTGAATTAAATTAAATGTAATCAGCCAAAAACTAGAAGAAAATAGCTTCAAAATGGCACCAGAAGCTTCGTAGTGTGCGGGCTTCATTCGCAGCGCTACCATAGACATCGGCTGAGCGAATGTCACACTACATTTGTCTTTGGCAGCGCTGCATATGTCTAGCGGGACATGGCTGATATCCCTCAGTGCCGCGGCCGCCTGGCTGGAGAGCGGACGGGGGCCTGCCGCGCTCCCGCTCACTCGGACTCATCTCCACAGGCTTTAACCTGTCCGGCCGCAGCGACGCGTCTGGCGTGTCGCCTATGTATGTAACGCACAGCCCCAGCGACGCGTCTGACGAGTCACCCTAATTGCTCCGACCATAACCTCAGGTGTAGCCACTCGAGAGGGCTCAGATTTATATGATAACTGTGTACGTATCCCACGCAACCGTGCCGATGGTTGAAAACTCTCAAAGTCCACGTGCGTGCACGTGAGCGCGCAATAACCTGTTTTTTGGGGGAAATTGCCTTAATTTTTTTACTCTTGTAAAATACGTTTTCGGGGGCTCTGTAGGACCATTCTTAAGCTTTTTGAGCGTTTTTTCGTGGTTTTTCCTTCATTCCTAACCCATTCGCTATTGTTTCTGGAATAAAAAAAAAAAATGAAAACGGGCCGGGTTCTGGTGAACAAAAAATACAAATCCAGCCGGGGCTCGACGGGTTAAGAGCCTGTAAATTGTTATAAATTGCCATGGCGTTCCAGAACGGTCCCAGCAGCCATTGGGTTAAGGTTCTTGTTATTAGTACTTCTAGGGATGCAGCAAATCGCCATGTCTTGTAACTTCTTAGATTATAGAAGTTTTTGTACTTGTGACCCATTGGTTTGTGATATTGTTCGCATGCTCCAGAAAAAACCCATAAACCTCCCCTCAACCCAAAAGCTGACACTCCTTCCGAAGGTTTTATTGGGCGAATGCAATATTCCTTCCAGTAGATAGCCCATAAAAAACGCCACAGAGCCGGTGAAATGGAAGCAATAGGTGATGAGGTGGTATGTCTCCTGACCACCACCTCCTGCCTTCCCCCCACATGTGTCCTCCCTCAACTTCCCTCCTCCTCAATTATTTTATTTTTTCCCTCCAATTTCCTCCTTTCCTATCTCCCGCCTGAAGTATGTCGAGTCACCCTTCCCTACAACCCCCTCCCTCATACAAGTGCAAGAGAGCAGCCAGAATGACTCATTGTGGCTAGAGTCCAGAGAAGAGAGGATGTATGTCACGCTCCCTCCTACCTCCCTCTCCTGTCACAATTATATGGTTTTCAATCGATATTTGCTGGCGGCACTTTAAAAAACTTGGTTGACGCATTTGTCAGGTTAAGACATACATGATTAGCTAGACTTATAATGATATGGGAATCCCCAACTGTAATACAATACAGTAGTATTTGGTAGTATATAAATTGTTCACACCCTATATGTTTTATAGTGTGGGCGTGAAAGTTACAGTGGAAATTCATAACATACATACCCTAATATTTTTTATTCTTACTACACCCTTCAAAGCCTAAACACTTTAAGGGACGATGTAGCTGGAAGAATGTGTTTGTGAATGTAAGCGAGTGCTGTGTTATAAAATGCTAAAGTTACTGCACAAACATCTTGCGGTGCATCAGTTTTCTGTGGGAGTCGAAGCTTAGGCCGTTTTCTTTCTTTATATAATATATGGCTGACTGCGATATCATATATGTATAATATGTAAATTATAAATTATATTGTACTGTAAATATTCCTCAGTAATAGGGGAGCTATCCCCCCGCCAAAGGCGGCTTTCTAGGGCCTTTCCTAGCTGATGCGGAGAGGATTGGGTTCTAGTCATGGGCTGGTCTATCAGAGTGAGAACTGAGCGATCTCTGCCATACCCATAGCTTACTCTGACTGTTCCTTGTACTTACATATTTTCTAGATCTCAAGTGACGGCGTCTCTTCCGTGGATTGACCTCCCAATCGACCAAGATTGGAAGCCAAAGTGTCACATTTTTCCTTTGCCCTTCAACTTTCTCTTCATAATTGCTGAGGGGCACAGGGCCCTGGGTGGGGCTTTGGTTTCCCGGGCGTTTCCGCACCCTCCTCAGCTCCCCACCATGGAGTGGCTTCGGTCACCCGGGCTTTATTGTGGTCGGCAGGGAGGATTCTGTGGGGGCGCTCGGTTATGGCCTTGGCCTTGTTCGGGGCCTTGGGGCTGTTCGGCCAGGCAGCTTGGGGAACAACAACAACAACACTCGACGATGTACAGTAGCTGGAAGAATGTGTGTTTGTGAAGGCAAGTGTGTGCTGTGTTATCAAATGCTAAAGTTACTGCAGAAACTTCTTGCGCTGCAGTAGTTTTCTGTGAGAGTCATAGCTTAGGCCGTTTTCTTTCTCTACATACTATATGGTTAACTGCGATATGATTTTATAAGTGCCCTAAAGTGTTGGGGTCTAGTACTGAGGAATATTTACAGTACAATATATTTTATAATTTACATATTATACATATCAAATATTTCAATTTATATAACATAGTAGAGGAAATGTAATCAGTAACATGTACATAACAAATACTACAATTTGCCTTCACAATATAAAATAGACTACATTCAATAGGTCTACATACTATATAATTATATCAAATAGAAAGGAACTAAATTACTTATGATAAAATATTGTGGTTAGGCTTAGGCTAGACAAAATAAGTGGTGTATTCAACACACGGGGAGAAACAAGATATGCAATACACATTACACATGCATATACTAAACAATGCATGTATGTATGTATGTATGTACGTACTCTAGCACATACCCCATTGCTGGGGGTAGCCGATTCGAGACAGAGCCCAAACAGAAACAACATGCAAGGGTACTAATTCTCAGGGTCCGGGACCACTTTCACGTTCCCTCGCCCCTTTCTCTGCCTCGATGAGTAGAACACGGCAATTTATAGGCCTACAATCATAGACAGTACAATGGTTTGATATACACAGTTTTTAAACACAAGTCTCTAGTATAGATCCCGGACATAATTAAATGCATGGTTACAATATGAACAAATGAGGTAAGTGCCAGAGAACATACATACATATATACATAATTATACACAACATTATCATAATAATCACAAGTATTACATACAGTGTACTAGTGGAACTATTTGTTACAGGTATTTATCAGACTCTCCTTTAAGGGGAGATTAGCTGTTTTCTGGTCCCCTTTAAGAAAAATGAACAAATTAATCTAGAGAGGGGATCTAATGGGTGTTTTGTTTTTTTAAGTTTGATGGAGGTCTGTGGAGGAAACTACAAAATTAATTAACCCTTTCTGTACCGGCAACGTCTTTGTGAGTTTATTCTAGCTATATTTAGACGATTTTGTGAAGTTAAAGAAGGATCTGTGGTAGTAAAACGGTTAATTTAGATAGTTCGAAGCCTGTTATTTGCTGGAGGGCCTTTTTAAACTGGATAGAATCGTCTAATAGTAGCCAGAATGAAGAAAACAAGACGTCGCCGGTACAGAAGGTGGTTAAGAAGTATAAACAAAATTCAACCAAACAGTGAACCCCCCCCCCCCCCCAATGATCCCTACTGCAACGCCCCAGGTTAAATTGCAGAGTAGCGAGGGTGGCAATTGCTGTGGACAAGTTGCAAAGTGAGAGTGATGTGAACGTTAGTTGGGGTGGTGGAGAACGATGACATACTATGGGAAAGGCTGAAATACGTGGGATTGTGATATACATTATAAATGCGTTCGAATCTAACTAGTGATACATGTGATACGTAACAAGTGATGCGTTGAACTGTAATATAGGTGTTCAAATGTAACAAGTGATACAGTAAATGTGTTCAAATGTGTTCAAATGTAACAAGTGCTACATGTGATCTACTTGGGACTGTAATAAATGTGTTCATATGTAACAAGTGATACAGTAAATGTGTTCAAATGTAACAAGTGATACATTTGATCTATGTTAGACTGTAATAAATGTGTTCCAATGTAACAAGTGATACATTTGATCTGCATTGCACTGTAATAAATGTGTTCAAATGTAACAAGTGATACATGTGATATTACCGGTACGTTGTGATACATGTGATCGTTTGCGTATTCAAGTTAGCACAACAGGGGTTAATTTTCCTTTCGTGGATAAAATCACAGAGGGGGAACAAATTAATGTGATCGACTGTACTTTCTGACACAGGGAGTGAAGAGTTGGCATGTGGCGTGAAATGATGACTGAGAGTGGGAGAGGTTGGCAGAGTGTTGTGGTTAAGGGGAGATATCCACTTGAGGGATTTTTTTCTTGACTCCTTTCTCCCTCATGTTTAGCCCCATTGTTTTCCTAATGTTAAGACGTTCGCCCCATTATTTTGACGATTTTAAGAACTTTCAACCCATTTCTGTCAATTTTAAGACCTTTCATGCCATTTAGGTGTCGATTTTATCCTGGCGAGCGATAGCGAGCCTGTAATTTAAGAGGAACCGGCTTTCAGCCGGGACATTTTTCTACCGAAAAATGTACAAATTTATCTTGAAAGGGGCTAAAGTGGGTGTAATCTTAAGCTTGAAGGATATCTACGGACCAAACTAAAAACCTCCCCTTAACCCTTGATGTGTTGTATTTCAAAGTTCACATACTGTATGGTTTGCTATGTGTGGCACCAGAGGAATAGATGGCTACTCTACCTTTCGAAGGGATCCCTATAATACTGTATCAATATTCCGATAACACAAATATATAATAAAGAAAACTACTGTATATATACCGGTATATATACACATATATCGAAATTCCTGCCCACACCTGTACATCACTCAACATCTTGCATACATATTAACAGAACAGTCACGAGCTACCTGTTGTCTTAAGGGGAGGTTTTTAGTTTGGTCCGTAGATATCCTTCAAGCTTAAGATTACACCCCCTTGAGCCCCTTTCAAGATAAATTTGTACATTTTTCGGTAGAAAAATTTCCCGGCTGAAAGTCGGTTCCTCTTAAATTACAGGCTCGCTATCGCTCGCCAGGATAAAATCGACACCTAAATGGCATGAAAGGTCTTAAAATTGACAGAAATGGGTTGAAAGTTCTTAAAATCGTCAAAATAATGGGGCGAACGTCTTAACATTAGGAAAACAATGGGGCTAAACATGAGGGAGAAAGGAGTCAAGAAAAAAAAATCCCTCAAGTCGATATCTCCCCTTAATACACATACTTACATACATACATACACATAATTATAAGGGGAAGGTCATTTTTTGGTGTTCCTGCCCTGACCTCAAAGCAATTTAATGGACCCGGAAATGTGGGCGTTAAACTGGTCTCACACGGTACACAATTAATGGGGGGTAGGGTATATTTTTAATGGGGGTAGGGTATATTTTTAATGGGGGGGTAGGGTATATTTTTAATGGGGGGTAGGGTATATTTTTAATGGGGGGTAGGGTATATTTTTAATGGGAGGTAGGGTATATTTTTAATGGGGGGTAGGGTATATTTTTAATGGGGGGTAGGGTATATTTTTAATAGGGGGTAGGGTATATTTTTTGCTCTATCTATTTATTCATATATTTATTAGTTTCCTCGCTAGACCTTCATCACGCTTATAAAAAAATAAAAAAATAAAAGTAAACACAAAACAAATTGGAGATAAATGTGTACATTTTTCGGTAGATAAATGTTACGGCCTAAAACCTCCTAAAACAACAGGCTCGTTATCGCTCGCCTGGAAAAGAACTCAACACCTAAATGGCACCAAAGGTCCTAATATTGACAAACAAATGGAGTGAAAGATATTAAAATCGCCTTACAAATGATGCAAACGTCTGTAGTGTGTGTGTGTGTGTGTGTGTGTGTGTGTGTGTGTGTGTGTGTGTGTGTGTGTGTGTGTGTGTGTGTGTGTGTGTGTGTGTGTGTGTGTGTGTGTGTGTGTGTATGTGAGTGAGAGAGAGAGAGACAGAGAGTATATGTGTGTGTGTGTGTGCGTGAGTGTGAGTGAGTGAGTGAGAGAGAGAGAGACAGAGAGTGTGTGTGTGTGTGTGTGTGTGTGTGTGTGTGTGTGTGTGTGTGTGTGTGTGTGTGTGTGTGTGTATGTACTGTATATGTATGGAGTTAATCAGACGAGAAGTTACAGCTTGACCCCCCCCCCCCCCTCGACAGTTGCCAGCGGGGCGGGGGGTAAATTGTCATGTCACTATATCTTCATTTCTCACCTCTTATGAAAGGGCTTAAGCCTTAAGGGGAGAGGGGCTGGTTTTTCTGGACCCCCTTCTCCCTCATGTTTAGCCCCATTAGCTTTCAGATTGTATGACGTTCGGTCCATTAGTTTGGCGATTTTAAGACTTTACGCCACTTTTCTTTGTCAATATCAACATCTTTCGTACCATTTACGAGTCTATTTTTTCCTAGCGAGCGATAGCGAGCCTGTTATTTAAGGGGAACCGGCCTTTATCTATCGACAAATTTACAAATCTATCTAGAGGGAGGGTCTTGCGTGTGTCTGTGGGGGGGGGGGGGGATTTAAGCTTGATGGAGGTCTGGGGGGCGCAAGGTCTTAACATCGCCAAATTATTGGACTGAACGTCATACAATCTGAAAACTAATGGGGCTAAACATGAGGAAGAATGGGGACCAGAAAAACGACCCACCTCCCCTTGAACTGCCTAATGTCGTCAAACTCTAACCATAACACAAGGTAAAAAGGCGCCATGGTACTGAAGGGGTTAATCTTGAGCTGGTGTAGAGAACTGAATGTAGGCCTAGGTGAGGGTGTGGTGCGTGTGTGTGTGGTATTAGCCGTATGTGTATGTGTGTGTGAGTGTGCCCTTTAGCGCGTGTGTGTGTGTGTGTGTGTGTGTGTGGTATTAGCCGTATGTGTATGTGTGTGTGAGTGTGCCCTTTAGCGTGTGTGTGTGTGTGTGTGTGGTATTAGCCGTATGTGTATGTGTGTGTGTGAGCCCTTTAGCGCGTGTGTGTGTGTGTGGTATTAGCCGTATGTGTATGTGTGTGCCCTTTAGCGTGTGTGTGTGTGTGTGTGTGTGTGTGTGTGTGTGTGGTATTAGCCGTATGTGTATGTGTGTGAGTGTGCCCTTTAGCGCGTGTGTGTGTGTGTGGTATTAGCCGTATGTGTATGTGTGTGTGAGTGTGCCCTTTAGCGTGTGTGTGTGTGTGTGTGTGTGTGTGTGTGTGTGTGTGTGTGTGTGTGTGTGTGGTATTAGCCGTATGTGTATGTGTATGTGTGTGTGAGTGTGCCCTTTAGCGTGTCTGTGTGTGTGGTATTAGCCGTATGTGTATGTGTGTGTGAGTGTGCCCTTTAGCGTGTGTGTGTGTGTGTGTGTGGTATTAGCCGTATGTGTATGTGTGTGTGAGTGTGCCCTTTAGCGCGTGTGTGTGTGTGTGTGTGTGTGTGGTATTAGCCGTATGTGTATGTGTGTGTGAGTGTGCCCTTTAGCGCGTGTGTATGTGTGTGTGTGGTATTAGCCGTATGTGTATGTGTGTGTGAGTGTGCCCTTTAGCGTGTGTGTGTGTGTGTGTGGTATTAGCCATATGTGTATGTGTGTGTGAGTGTGCCCTTTAGCGTGTGTGTGTGTGTGTGTGTGTGTGTATGGTATTAGCCGTATGTGTGTGAGTGTGCCCTTTAGCGTGTGTGTGTGTGTGTGTGTGTTGCAGTTTGTGTGTGTGTGGTATTAGCCGTGTGTGTGTGTGTGTGTGTGTGCGTGTGTGTGTGCGCGTATGTATGTCGACGTGCTTTCTCCTCATTCTTGGAAGTGAGAAGTGTACAAGTCAGAACGAGAGCAAATGAGTTAAAAAAAAACGTAATTATAGCTAGTCGTGGTTTAGCAAGAGCTGTCAATCACCAGCGTATATGAGGAGCGTATAAGAGCAAGGTCGTATAAGCCAATGCCCCTATATTCTAAAACCACACTTAAGGGAGGTGACCTGCTTTTTGTTATTTCTGCCCTTTTCTCTCTTTCTCTGGCTTGTATCCATTCGGCCCCATTCAGCCAACTATTTTAAGACGTTTATCCCCATCTAGGTGTCGATTTCTTCCTGGCGAGCGATAGCGAGCCAGCATTATATGAAGAAATCCGGCTTCGCCGGGGACATTTTTCTATCGAAAAATGTACAAATTTAGCCTGCTGTCAAACAAAAATAAAAAATATGCTGGCTCGCTACCGCTCACCAGTACAAAATTGACAGCTTGATGTAGGTCTGGCGAGGAAACTAGAAAAATAATAAATACATAAACAAATAGACAAAAAGTGAAGGATCTCCCTTAAAGTGCAGTTCTAAAAGACGGGAATGAGTACTAATTTGTGATAATGGGCTAACTATCATTCAGTTTCAGACAGATCACTCTAATTGGTTCCTTTTGATTTATAATTCATGAAGAAGGTTTAGGGCAGCACTTAACCCCTTCCGTACCGGCGACATCGTTTTTAATCTTGTCATATTTAGACTACTTTTTTTGAGCAGTTTAAGAAGGATCTGTGGTAGTAAAATGGGTTAAGGGGGTTCGAAGCCTGTTATATAGCGATGTTGATAAGTTAATTTGACTTTATATTGTCTTTGTCTCAGTTTTGGTTTGTTTAGCTTGCAAGTTTTACATTTTAATTGTTGGAGGCTCATTTAAAACAGACTCAAATCGTCTGAATATAGTTAAAAGGACGTCGCCGGTACGGAAGGGGTTAAGGGTAGATCCTTCACTTTTTGGTCCAGTTTTTCATTTATTTATTTATTTGTCTAGTTTCCTCGCTAGACCTCCATCAAGCTTAAAAAGACCTCCTTTCAAGACAAATTTGTAAATTTTTCGGTAGAAGAATGTCCCGGCCGATTCCTCCTAAATTACAGGCTCGCTATCGCTCGCCAGGAAAAAATCGACACCTAAATGGCAGGAAAGGTCTTAAAATTGACAGAAATGGGGCGAAAGTTCATAAAATCGCCAAAATAATGGGGCTAAAGATGAGGGAGAAGGTGGTCTAGAAAAGCGCCATATCTGCCCTTAAGTGTGGTTTTATAATACGGGGGGGGGGGGGGCACGGGTTTATGAGGCCTTGTTCTTCTAAGCTTCTCATAGTTTTTTGTTAACGGTTTCAGCGCAAATATGCAAATTTTGGTCTTCTTCTGGCTACCGTTAGACGATTTTCTTCCGCTTATAATCTACCTCTAGGACTCAAAGGGGTAAAAATATCTGAATGAAGTATCTGAATGAAGTATCTGAATCAAGTATCTGAATGAAGTATCTGAATGAAGTATCTGAATGAAGTATCTGAATGAAGTATCTGAATGAAGTATCTGAATGAAGTATCTGAATGAAGTATCTGAATGAAGTATCTGAATGAAGTATCTGAACCAAGTATCTGAACCAAGTATCTGAACCAAGTATCTGAACGAAGTATCTGAATGAAGTATCTGAATGAAGTATCTGAATGAAGTATCTGAATGAAGTATCTGAATGAAGTATCTGAATGAAGTATCTGAATGAAGTATCTGAATGAAGTATCTGAATGAAGTATCTGAACGAAGTATCTGAACGAAGTATCTGAACGAAGTATCTGAACCAAGTATCTGAACCAAGTATCTGAACCAAGTATCTGAACCAAGTATCTGAACCAAGTATCTGAATGAAGTATCTGAATGAAGTATCTGAATGAAGTATCTGAATGAAGTATCTGAATGAAGTATCTGAATGAATTATCTGAATGAAGTATCTGAATGAAGTATCTGAATGAAGTATCTGAATGAAGTATCTGAATGAAGTATCTGAATGAAGTATCTGAACGAAGTATCTGAACCAAGTATCTGAATGAAGTATCTGAATGAAGTATCTGAACCAAGTATCTGAATGAAGTATCTGAATGAAGTATCTGAATGAAGTATCTGAATGAAGTATCTGAATGAAGTATCTGAATGAAGTATCTGAACGAAGTATCTGAACCAAGTATCTGAATGAAGTATCTGAATGAAGTATCTGAACCAAGTATCTGAATGAAGTATCTGAATGAAGTATCTGAATGAAGTATCTGAACCAAGTATCTGAATGAAGTATCTGAATGAAGTATCTGAACCAAGTATCTGAATGAAGTATCTGAATGAAGTATCTGAATGAAGTATCTGAATGAAGTATCTGAATGAAGTATCTGAACGAAGTATCTGAACCAAGTATCTGAACCAAGTATCTGAACCAAGTATCTGAACCAAGTATCTGAACCAAGTATCTGAATGAAGTATCTGAATGAAGTATCTGAATGAAGTATCTGAATGAAGTATCTGAATGAAGTATCTGAATGAAGTATCTGAATGAAGTATCTGAATGAAGTATCTGAATGAAGTATCTGAATGAAGTATCTGAATGAAGTATCTGAACGAAGTATCTGAACCAAGTATCTGAACCAAGTATCTGAACCAAGTATCTGAACCAAGTATCTGAACGAAGTATCTGAACGAAGTATCTGAATGAAGTATCTGAATGAAGTATCTGAATGAAGTATCTGAATGAAGTATCTGAATGAAGTATCTGAATGAAGTATCTGAATGAAGTATCTGAATGAAGTATCTGAACGAAGTATCTGAACCAAGTATCTGAATGAAGTATCTGAATGAAGTATCTGAACCAAGTATCTGAATGAAGTATCTGAATGAAGTATCTGAACCAAGTATCTGAATGAAGTATCTGAATGAAGTATCTGAATGAAGTATCTGAACGAAGTATCTGAACCAAGTATCTGAATGAAGTATCTGAATGAAGTATCTGAACCAAGTATCTGAATGAAGTATCTGAATGAAGTATCTGAACCAAGTATCTGAACCAAGTATCTGAATGAAGTATCTGAATGAAGTATCTGAATGAAGTATCTGAATGAAGTATCTGAATGAAGTATCTGAATGAAGTATCTGAATGAAGTATCTGAATGAAGTATCTGAATGAAGTATCTGAATGAAGTATCTGAATGAAGTATCTGAATGAAGTATCTGAACGAAGTATCTGAACGAAGTATCTGAACCAAGTATCTGAACCAAGTATCTGAACCAAGTATCTGAACGAAGTATCTGAACGAAGTATCTGAACCAAGTATCTGAACCAAGTATCTGAACCAAGTATCTGAACGAAGTATCTGAACCAAGTATCTGAATGAAGTATCTGAATGAAGTATCTGAATGAAGTATCTGAATGAAGTATCTGAATGAAGTATCTGAATGAAGTATCTGAATGAAGTATCTGAATGAAGTATCTGAATGAAGTATCTGAACGAAGTATCTGAACCAAGTATCTGAATGAAGTATCTGAATGAAGTATCTGAACCAAGTATCTGAATGAAGTATCTGAATGAAGTATCTGAACCAAGTATCTGAATGAAGTATCTGAATGAAGTATCTGAATGAAGTATCTGAATGAAGTATCTGAATCACACTGAGCCTTCATAAATTGCATAAAAATAGTTCCACAGAGTTACCAATTATTTCTCTGCCCTTTTAAATTTGACTGGTGCGCAGAAAGGCCCCACACGGAATAGTGTAGTTTAGCTGCAGGCTTAAGGGGAGATAATATCCACTTGAGAGATTTGTTTCTTGACTCCTTTCTCCCTCATGTTTAGCCCCATTGCTATTGAGATTTTAGGATGTTCGCCCCATTATTTTGACGATTTTCAGAACTTTCGACCCATTTCTGTCAATTTTAAGACCTTTCGTGCCATGTAGGTGTCGATTTTATCCTGGCGAGCGATAGCGAGCCTGTAATATAAGAGGAACCGGCTTTCAGCCGGGACATTTTTCTACCGAAAAATTTACAAATTTATCTTGAAAGGGGGTCTAGGGGGAGTAATTTTAAGCTTGATGGAGGTCTAGGGAATCAACTAAAAACCTCCCCTTAAGGGGGGTGACCTGCTTTACTTTTCACTCTCTCTGGGTTGTATCCATTCGGCCCCATTTAGCATACTGTTTTAAGACGTTTATCCCCATCCAGGTGTTGATTCATACCTGGCGAGCGATAGCGAGCCACCATATTTTGGATGAGTTAGATAGCTATCTAAATTTGTACATTTTTCGATAGAATGATGGCTCGCTATCGCTCGCCATGAAAAAATCGACACCTGGATGGGAATAAATGTCTTAAAACAGTAGGCTGCATGGGGCCGAATGGATACAACAAAGAAAGAGAAAAAAAGCAGGTCACCCCTCTTAAGTGGAGACGGTTGGTTTTTCTGGTGCCCCTTCTCCCTCGTGATTAGCCCCTTCAGTTTTCAAATTCTAAGACGTTCGGCCCATTAGGCATGACTCTCGAGAATTTGCCAGCTTTTGCCAAGTTACCCCTACATTTTTTTGTTTTTTTCCATCTCGTCTCTCCACTTCTTGTCTGGTCTTTTCCTGTCACACTTCCTTCTCTAGGATCCAATCAGTTAAGGGCAGATTTCCACTCGAGATATTTTTTTTTTCGGGACCCCTTTCTCCCTCAGGTTTAGTCCCATTGCTTTTGATATTATAAGACGTTCGCCCCATTAGTTTGGCGATTTTAAGAACGTTCGCCCCATTTCTGTCAATGTTAAGACTTTTCGTGTCATTTAGGTGTCGATCGATAGCGAGCCTGTAATTTAAGAGAAATCGGCCTTCGGCCGGGACATTTTCTACCGAAAAATGTACAAATTTATCTTGAAAGGGGGTTTAAGGGGTGTAATTTTAAGCTTGATGGACGTCTAGAGAACAAACTAGAAACCTCCCCTTAAGCCTTTTACTCCACCTATTGTCTCCTCTTCTTGCTACATGTCCTGCCCATCTCTACTTCCGTTCCTTTGTTCTCTTACCCACGATGCTCACTTCCTATCTTTAACCCTATTAGGTGCAGGGCGGGCCAATTGGGATCCTCCCAGTTTTACCCCATTAGTTTGGAGATTTTAAGACGATTCATCTCATTAGTTTGGCGATATAATATGATGGTTCAACCCAATAAGGTGTCGATGTTTCGTGGGCGAGCGACAGCGAGCCTTCAATTTGGGAGAAACCGGCCTCTGGCCGGAAATTTTTTCTACCGAAAAATGTACACATTTAGCTTGATGGGGGTCGGGGGACGTTATTTTTTAGTTTGAAGGGGGTCTGGAGAGGCGTTTTTCTAAGTCTAAGGGATAAACTAAACACACATTGTTCGAAAATGGCTAAAACAATTAAAAACCTCCATAATTAAATCAAATACCATAATAACCCCCAAGACGCTGCACCAGATAGTGTTAAGTTTTATTCCTAGCATTGAGTTTTCCATTGCTCTCTGTGCACTCCTAAGCATTATTCCATTGCTCTCTGTGCACTGCTAAGCATTATTTTCCATTGTTAGTTTCCAAGTTTTGATAGTATATTTTTCCCGGTGCTTCTCTGTTCGCCAAATGCTTTCCATCCTAGAGTGATTCACTTGATTATTTCATGTTTATTGTGTTTTGTTAGTTTCATTAATTGACCAAGATAATTGTATTCTAAAGAATTTCGATATCAATCCTAATTATTCTAATTTGAGCCTCATCAGTGTACATAACTTTGGTTTTACTCATAATATATATATATATATATATATATATATATTCTCTTTTAAACAGACGAGGTTAAAAGCAATAGCAGTTTCAGCATTCAGGATTTTATTGTTACAGCTTTCAATAGTTCTAACAATTGTATATATCTCCCTGGCCCGTGTTTCCAGGTACCGTATGAGATAAAGGTCACACATCGTCGTGGAGTAAAAGGGTTGACCTGGATGTTTGGCCCCAATATAGAGGCTCTTCCAGGTATTGTTGAATATTGCCGGCCCCCTGACCTAAGACAAGCTCACGCAAGCAACGGTAAGAAGGGGGGGGGGGGGGGCAAGAGGGGGAAGGGGGGAGGGGTGCAGTTTTGTTTATGTGTTAACTCAAGCCGGTATCACACGAGCTCTTTTTCACTCAACATTTATCCTCAACACTGGGCTGGCAGCTTATGTGGTCAATATATATATAAAATATTTCGGCCACCTAAATTCATCTATCATCAGTCTAGTTTCTGATACCGTTTCAAAATATTCCAGAAATGCTGCCAGAAAATTGTTGATCATCGAATGTGGACTATAAAAACTCTCGTGTGATACCGGCTTTAGCTCTGTACGTACCGGCGACGTCTTTTGTATTATATTCTAACTAGGCCTATACTGTATTATAGACGATTGTGTGCAGTTTAAGAAGGATCTGTGGTAGTCAAAATGGTTACGTGAGATAGTTTGATGCCTGACACTCGGAAACAGGTTCACAAAATTCTGTGAAACTCATTAAAGGTGAACTACAGGAATGAACGAAAAAACTAAGATTAATGCAGGGTCATAACTTGGCATGCATACACTGTAATATGCATAGGAGTAATATCAATATAATTCAATTGAACTCCAGAAAAAAATACCAGTATATAACGTGGTTGGCAACTCGGCGATCAGCTGGACAAGTTCAACTGATCTGGAGTGACGCCATTGTATGGAGAGACAGTTTGTAAGCAAGACATGCAGTCCTGGACTGTCAGGTCTGTTTTTCATAATTGATATCTTTCAATTCAATACTCAAGCTCTGTAAAAGATCGAACAACGTCCTGAAGATGTGGTGCACATCAAGATATTATCCCATCTCGCCAACAATAAGTATACAGGCAGTGTTTATGACTGTTTATGAGTGTTTATGAGTGTTTATGACTTTTTATGACTTTTTATGAGTGTTTATGAGTGTTTATGAGTGTTTATGAGTATTTATGAGTGTTTATGAGTGTTTTATCCTGGTCCAGCATCTAGGGAGGTCGGCTGTAAGGCCTATTTCTGAATGATAGTATCGTTTTCTGTTCAATTTATACATCGCGGTCCCTTGACCAGACAGTGGTGAAGCCAAATGTTGAGCTGTAAACATGCATACAAATTATAAATAAGAGTTTCTCACATAAAAAAGATCACAGATTCACCCATTTCCCATGTCGAGAGTTCCCGCCATTGGCTACAGTTACGTCATGGTAAACACGCCAGTTCGCGCCACATAAAATAATTTAGATAAGCTATATTTCTATATTGTTAGGACACATTGATGAAAGTTCTTCAGTATCATATACCTAAAACCAAGCAGATCCCAATGGACATTGTAGTTTGAATAGGTTTCATCCCTGCAATTCACCTTTAAGGAGAGGTATTTAGTTTGTTCCCTAGACCTCCATCAAGCTTAGAATTACACCCCCTTGAGTCCATTTCAAGATAAATTTGTACTTTTTTCGGTAGAAAAATTTCCCGGCCGAAGGCCGGTTCCTCTTAAATTACAGGCTCGCTATCGCTCGCCAGGATAAAATCGACACCTGAATTGCACGAAAGGTCTTAATATGGGGTGAAAGTTCTTAAAATCGCTAAACTAATGGGGCAAACGTGTTATAATATCAAAAGCAATGGGGCTAAATATGAGGGAGAAAGGGGTCAAGAAAAAAAATCCCTCAAGTGGAGATCTCCCCTTAACAGCCTGTTTTTCTTTGTAGAGACTGTGCACGGAACAAGGTGGGTTACTATCTCTGTAAGTCACACACCTTGAAGATTCTGACTGTAGAACTGATAAGACGTTTGATCACTTTTAAAAGGGGGGTGACCTGCTTTTTGTTAATTCTGTCCTTTTCTCTCTTTCTCTGGCTTGTATCCATTCGGCCCCATTCAGCCAACTATTTTAAGACGTTTATCCCCATATAGGTGTCGACTTCTTCCTGGCGAGCGATAGCGAGCCAGCATTATATGAAGAAATCCGGCTTCGCCGGAGAAATTTTTCTATCGAAAAATGTACAAATTTAACCTGCTGTCAAACACAAATAAAAAATATGCTGGCTCGCTACCGCTCACCAGTAAAACATGGACACCTGGATGGGGATAAACATCTTAAAACAGTAGGCTGAATGGGTACAAGCCAGAGAAAGATAGAAAAGGACAGAACAAAAACAGGTCACCACCCTTAATTCTGACACATATAATAGAATTCATAATCAGAGTTGTAATCGTGTACGTGTTGTTATATGGAGAGCTAAACCGAATAATAATACTGTTGGTGTGTATTTTGTTGTTGTTGTTAGAATTATGTGTTCAAATATGGAGAGAGAGAGAGTAAACATGTCGACAAATTTAATACCTAGGCAACATATCCTTTTACTAAAAGCAATGGCGCCATAGCATTCCTTTAGTACTGGTACACCACTATACCATAATTAAAGCTACATGTTGGTGGTTTGTGGTGGCAGAACCGCAGTCTATATTCAGTTACTGTGTGTGTGTGTGTGTGTGTGTGTGTGTGTGTGTGTGTGTGTGTGTGTGTGTGTGTGTGTGTGTGTGTGTGTGTGTGTGTGTGTGTGTGTGTGTGTGTGTGTGTGTGTGTGTGTGTGTGTGTGTGTGTGTGTGTGTGTGTGTGTGACAAGCACTTGAAGGCGTCCACGTACATTTACAAACAAGATCTCCTCCGTGCAACATCTCGGCTACTGGGGAAGACTTAAAGCACTTGAATTGTACTCGTTGGAGCGACGGCGTGAGCGGTACATCATAATCTACGTTTGGAAAATGTTAAATGGCCATGTCCCAAACTTAAACAATGAGTCGAAAATAAGTGAGAAAATCAGGAAGAGGCGAGGCAAGCTCTGTGAATTGGGAAACATCAATAATAGAGCCTTGGCCAGAGTGGTGACTCAGAGAATGACCTCAATATCATACCGGGGCCCAACACTCTTTAACGCGCTGCCAAGATATGTACTTACTCTACTTGTATTGCGAGAGTGAGCATGCTCGTTATTTCCCGCCTCCTATATGTGTAGGTGTTATATGTATCGTTGGAATGGCTGTGGATGTGTGTGTAGTCTGTATTTTTAGCCAATTGGCGACATCGGAAACGAAGGCTTAGGGTGGATCTGTATGGTACCATTCTCACTATAGACCAGCGGTTCTTAACCTGGGGGTCGTGACCCCCTGGGGGGTCGTTTGGGCTTTTTTAGGGGGTCACAAAAGGTTTGGGGAAAATATAGTTAATTTTATATATAGATATATTTGTTTAAACTTTGGTTTGGACTCAGAGTCCGGATGTACATATATAGCAACAAGATATAATACCACTAATAGACTACACCAATCAGGTAGATTCCATGGCTTCATAATTTAGTAATTTGGCTGCGAGATATGAGTGTTCTTGCATATCCAAAAAAAAACACGCCATGCAGCTTTCATGAAGAATGTCGTTCCTCACGTATCCTTCACCCATTGTATGATTCATCGCTATGCTTTGGCAATGAAGACTCTCCCACCTGGACTTCAAGAACTGCTTTCAGATATGGTGAATATTGTGAACCATATCCGAGGAAGCGCAATTACCTCAAGGACCTTGAAAGTACTCTGTGAAGAAGGCACACATATCACTGTTCTTATGTTTCATATGGAGGGACGGTGGCTGCCACGTGGTAAGCATCTGAATCGCGTGCTAAAACTTTGAGGAGAAATGTCAATGCTGTTGCAATGAAAAAGTACCGCCAAGCTGAGTCTTCTTCATGAAATGATGCAGGATGACGATTTTGTAATAAAGATTGCCTGTTTGGCTGATTTTTTTTTCTCTGATGTGAATTCCCTGAACCTTTCACTCCAAGGAAACCTCGCAATGTTGCACACGGTTAGTGACAAAATAATGAAAGAGTAAAATTCAACTTTACCAAAAAAACATTCAGGATGGTGACACAAATGTTTTCCCACAAATGACGACTCTCCTGGATTTTATGCCAGATGCTGAATGCAATTCCATGAGTAAATCTCACCTTATCTCCTGGCAGTGAATATAGACACCAACATTTACTTCCCTGGGCTTGATAAACACTATTCTGTTGGTGTTTCTTCATACCCTTTTCAGTAGAGGACTGTGCCATCACTGATATTGAAGTGACAGTGAAGGTTGAATGACTTCGAATTTGTGAGGATTCTCAGCGGAAAATTGACTTCACTGAACAAAAGCTTCTGACTTTTGGGGGGAACTGGGTGATGACTGTCCTGTTCTTTCAAAGAGGGCCCTGACCATGCTGATCTAGTCCTCAACTTTTTGCTGCGAGGATGAATTCTCAGCCATGGTGACGCTGAAAATTAAGGCATACAAAGGCTTGTGATCGACACCAACATGAGGTATTGCCTGGCGGGCAGTGCTCCTCGATTTGATCGACTGATGGCTGCAAAACAAATTTCAACTCACTCATTGAGTGAATGAATAGTAATTATGTAGGTCCGTAGGATGGTTAGTAGTTCTGTGGGATTTGCAGTTTTGTGGTATTTGCAATGGCTCTATGGCATTTACAAAGGTTAAATTTTTATTGCATTTTCAATAAAACTGGTTTGTATTTTATTTTGTGTTATCTTCATACACGACGCATTAAAATATATTTTGTGGGGGTCACGGAACTGCCCCGGAATTTCTCAGGGGGTCATAGGATGAAAAAGGTTAAGAACCACTGCTATAGACGGTACCGTCTCGCCCGAAGGCTTAGGTAGCCATCAGCTTAGGTGAACCATATGATACCCATCTCGCCTTGTACCATTTTTGCCAACCCCAGATGGGACGTCACAACGTCGTCCACTTATTCCAGGTACCTATTTACAGCTAGGTGAACTGAGGCTAACACATGAAAGGAGACAAGCCCAATTTGTCTCCGCCCGGCCGGGGATTGAACCCCCGGCCCCTCGTGTGTGAGACGAGAGCTCTACCACTAGGCTACGGGCTGTGTGCGTGATGCAGAGTGCTCCTCGGCTGACCAGTTCAAGAGGGTGCTGGACAGGTTCCTCAAAAGTGTCCCTGACCAGCCAAAAATGCCCCACTACGACATCAGGGCACTGAGTAACAGCATTCCTGATCAGCTTGCCCTGATGAGGGCAGACGGTAATTTTATTACCGATCTGTCTACCATGGACAGTCCATCTACTGGTCCCCTTGCCCCCGTGTCTTCCACTGGGGACGGGGACGAGCGGTGGATGACTACTACTGGCGGTGGTGCATCAGCATGACCGACGGACGACCAGACATCCTCATCCTCAACTTATCACCAGGATCACCAGGAGTGTGTGTGTGTGTGTGTGTGTGTGTGTGTGTGTGTGTGTGTGTGTGTGTGTGTGTGTGTGTGTGTGTGTGTGTGTATATAAGCGAGCGAGAATGAAAGTGTATGTGTGGTGTGCTTGTGAATGACTATGTGTGTGTGTGTGTGTGTGTATGTGTGTGTGTGTGTGTGTGTGTGTGTGTGTGTACTGTATGTGTGTGTGTGTGTGTGTATATAAGCGAGCGAGAATGAAAGTGTATGTGTGGTGTGCTTGTGAATGACTATGTGTGTGTGTGTGTGTGTGTGTGTGTGTGTGTGTGTGTGTGTGTGTGTGTGTATATAAGCGAGCGAGAATGAAAGTGTATGTGTGGTGTGCTTGTTACTCTCAGTTACTCAGTTACTTGTTCGTCAAGGGGAATCCACGCAATGCGAGCTAAGCTCATTATTATCGCGCCTCCTTAACTGGGAATGTATTGCGTGAAATGCATGTTAAGTGTTTTATGTACTGTTGGAATGGCTGTGGATGTGTGTGTAGTCTGTATTTTAGCCAATTGGCGACATCAGAAACGAAGGCTTAGGGTGGATCTGTATGGTACCATTCTCACTATAGACGGTACCGTCTCGCCCGAAGGGTTAGGTAGCCATCAGCTTAGGTGAACCATATGATACCCATCTCGCCTTGTACCATTTTTGCCAACCCCAGATGGGACGTCACAACGTCGCCCACTTATTCCAGGTACCTATTTACAGCTAGGTGAACTGAGGCTAACACATGAAAGGAGACAAGCCTAATTTGTCTCCGCCCGGCCGGGGATTGAACCCCCGACCCCTCGTGTGTGAGACGAGAGCTCTACCTACTAGGCTACGGGCTGTGAATGACTATGTATGTGTGTGTGTGTGTGTGTGTGTGTGTGTGTGTGTGTGTGTACTGTATATGTGTGTGTGTATCATCGTGTAGCATGAAAACCTACAATATAATGCTTAAATCTATAACTTTTTCAAAATATTTCGTTGGTATGTCAGAATTGCACACCCAAATAGTGTTCAGAAACTCCTGACCCCGACTGTACAATTGCCTACAAAAATACCTGGTACATTATTATACATACCGTACTATAAAAATATTGGGTATGAAATGGGCAAATAAAGTGTCCATAACAAAAGACAACCATAAGGGGAGATGGGCCGATTTTTCGGGTCCCCTTTCTTCCTCATGCTTATTCCCGTTAGTTTTGTGATTTTAAAACGTTTGCCCCATTAGTTTGTCGATTTTAAGACCTTTCGCCCCATTTTATGTCAATGTTAAGACCTTTCGTGCTCTTTATGTGTAGATTTTTTTCCTGGCGAGCGATAGCGAGCCTGTAATTGTGGAGGAACCGGCCTTCGGCCGTGACAATTTTCCACCGATTTATTTTTACAAATTAACCTCCCAGGGGGATCTAATGAATGTTTTTTAAATGTTCTAGGGAGGAAAGTAAAAAATTAATTAATAAATTAATAAATGAATAAATTAATATAATAAATAAATAGACCCCAAAAATAACCACTGTCCCCTTAACCCCTTCACCACCATGACGTAATATTCGTCATATTCTGGTTACCATTAGACGATTTTCATTAGTTTGTAGTCTACCTATGCGACTCAAAAGAGGTAAACACGATCTCCATAAACCCTCTTAGTAACATAGAGATCCTTCTTAAGTTGCATAAAGTCGTCTAACATGAGCCAGAATCCAAGGTAAACAATGGTCATGGTGGTGAAGGGGTTAACAGTGGTCATGGTGCTGAAGGGGTTAACAGTGGTCATGGTGCTGAAGGGGTTAACAGTGGTCATGGTGCTGAAGGGGTTAACAGTGGTCATGGTGCTGAAGGGGTTAACAGTGGTCACGGTGCTGAAGGGGTTAACAGTGGTCATGGTGGTGAAGGTGTTAACAGTGGTCATGGTGGTGAAGGTGTTAACAGTGGTCATGGTGGTGAAGGGGTTAACAGTGGTCATGGTGCTGAAGGGGTTAACAGTGGTCATGGTGTTAACAGTGGTCATGGTGCTGAAGGGGTTAACAGTGGTCATGGTGGTGAAGGTGTTAACAGTGGTCATGGTGGTGAAGGTGTTAACAGTGGTCATGGTGCTGAAGGTGTTAACAGTGGTCATGGTGGTGAAGGTGTTAACAGTGGTCATGGTGGTGAAGGGGTTAACAGTGGTCATGGTGGTGAAGGTGTTAACAGTGGTCATGGTGGTGAAGGTGTTAACAGTGGTCATGGTGGTGAAGGTGTTAACAGTGGTCATGGTGGTGAAGGGGTTAACAGTGGTCATGGTGCTGAAGGTGTTAACAGTGGTCATGGTGGTGAAGGTGTTAACAGTGGTCATGGTGCTGAAGGTGTTAACAGTGGTCATGGTGCTGAAGGTGTTAACAGTGGTCATGGTGCTGAAGGGGTTAACAGTGGTCATGGTGGTGAAGGAGTTAACAGTGGTCATGGTGGTGAAGGTGTTAACAGTGGTCATGGTGGTGAAGGTGTTAACAGTGGTCATGGTGGTGAAGGTGTTAACAGTGGTCATGGTGCTGAAGGTGTTAACAGTGGTCATGGTGGTGAAGGAGTTAACAGTGGTCATGGTGGTGAAGGTGTTAACAGTGGTCATGGTGGTGAAGGTGTTAACAGTGGTCATGGTGCTGAAGGGGTTAACAGTGGTCATGGTGGTGAAGGAGTTAACAGTGGTCATGGTGGTGAAGGTGTTAACAGTGGTCATGGTGTTAACAGTGGTCATGGTGGTGAAGGTGTTAACAGTGGTCATGGTGGTGAAGGTGTTAACAGTGGTCATGGTGGTGAAGGTGTTAACAGTGGTCATGGGGTGCTGAAGGTGTTAACAGTGGTCATGGTGGTGAAGGGGTTAACAGTGGTCATGGTGGTGAAGGTGTTAACAGTGGTCATGGTGCTGAAGGTGTTAACAGTGGTCATGGTGGTGAAGGGGTTAACAGTGGTCATGGTGGTGAAGGTGTTAACAGTGGTCATGGTGGTGAAGGTGTTAACAGTGGTCATGGTGGTGAAGGTGTTAACAGTGGTCATGGTGCTGAAGGTGTTAACAGTGGTCATGGTGCTGAAGGTGTTAACAGTGGTCATGGTGGTGAAGGGGTTAACAGTGGTCATGGTGGTGAAGGTGTTAACAGTGGTCATGGTGGTGAAGGTGTTAACAGTGGTCATGGTGGTGAAGGTGTTAACAGTGGTCATGGTGGTGAAGGGGTTAACAGTGGTCATGGTGGTGAAGGTGTTAACAGTGGTCATGGTGGTGAAGGTGTTAACAGTGGTCATGGTGGTGAAGGGGTTAACAGTGGTCATGGTGGTGAAGGGGTGTTAACAGTGGTCATGGTGGTGAAGGTGTTAACAGTGGTCATGGTGGTGAAGGTGTTAACAGTGGTCATGGTGGTGAAGGGGTTAACAGTGGTCATGGTGGTGAAGGTGTTAACAGTGGTCATGGTGGTGAAGGGGTTAACAGTGGTCATGGTGCTGAAGGGGTTAACAGTGGTCATGGTGCTGAAGGTGTTAACAGTGGTCATGGTGCTGAAGGGGTTAACAGTGGTCATGGTGGTGAAGGTGTTAACAGTGGTCATGGTGGTGAAGGGGTTAACAGTGGTCATGGTGCTGAAGGTGTTAACAGTGGTCATGGTGCTGAAGGTGTTAACAGTGGTCATGGTGGTGAAGGGGTTAACAGTGGTCATGGTGGTGAAGGTGTTAACAGTGGTCATGGTGCTGAAGATGTTAACAGTGGTCATGGTGGTGAAGGTGTTAACAGTGGTCATGGTGGTGAAGGGGTTAACAGTGGTCATGGTGGTGAAGGGGTTAACAGTGGTCATGGTGGTGAAGGTGTTAACAGTGGTCATGGTGGTGAAGGTGTTAACAGTGGTCATGGTGGTGAAGGTGTTAACAGTGGTCATGGTGGTGAAGGTGTTAACAGTGGTCATGGTGGTGAAGGTGTTAACAGTGGTCATGGTGGTGAAGGTGTTAACAGTGGTCATGGTGCTGAAGGTGTTAACAGTGGTCATGGTGGTGAAGGTGTTAACAGTGGTCATGGTGGTGAAGGGGTTAACAGTGGTCATGGTGGTGAAGGGGTTAACAGTGGTCATGGTGGTGAAGGTGTTAACAGTGGTCATGGTGGTGAAGGTGTTAACAGTGGTCATGGTGGTGAAGGTGTTAACAGTGGTCATGGTGGTGAAGGGGTTAACAGTGGTCATGGTGGTGAAGGTGTTAACAGTGGTCATGGTGCTGAAGATGTTAACAGTGGTCATGGTGGTGAAGATGTTAACAGTGGTCATGGTGGTGAAGGTGTTAACAGTGGTCATGGTGGTGAAGGTGTTAACAGTGGTCATGGTGGTGAAGGTGTTAACAGTGGTCATGGTGGTGAAGGTGTTAACAGTGGTCATGGTGGTGAAGGTGTTAACAGTGGTCATGGTGCTGAAGATGTTAACAGTGGTCATGGTGGTGAAGGTGTTAACAGTGGTCATGGTGGTGAAGGTGTTAACAGTGGTCATGGTGGTGAAGGTTAACAGTGGTCATGGTGGTGAAGGTGTTAACAGTGGTCATGGTGCTGAAGATGTTAACAGTGGTCATGGTGGTGAAGATGTTAACAGTGGTCATGGTGCTGAAGATGTTAACAGTGGTCATGGTGGTGAAGGTGTTAACAGTGGTCATGGTGGTGAAGGTGTTAACAGTGGTCATGGTGGTGAAGGTGTTAACAGTGGTCATGGTGGTGAAGGTGTTAACAGTGGTCATGGTGCTGAAGATGTTAACAGTGGTCATGGTGGTGAAGGTGTTAACAGTGGTCATGGTGGTGAAGGTGTTAACAGTGGTCATGGTGGTGAAGGTGTTAACAGTGGTCATGGTGGTGAAGGTGTTAACAGTGGTCATGGTGCTGAAGGTGTTAACAGTGGTCATGGTGGTGAAGGTGTTAACAGTGGTCATGGTGGTGAAGGTGTTAACAGTGGTCATGGTGGTGAAGGTTAACAGTGGTCATGGTGGTGAAGGTGTTAACAGTGGTCATGGTGGTGAAGGTGTTAACAGTGGTCATGGTGGTGAAGGTGTTAACAGTGGTCATGGTGGTGAAGGTGTTAACAGTGGTCATGGTGGTGAAGGTGTTAACAGTGGTCATGGTGGTGAAGGTGTTAACAGTGGTCATGGTGGTGAAGGTGTTAACAGTGGTCATGGTGGTGAAGGTGTTAACAGTGGTCATGGTGGTGAAGGTGTTAACAGTGGTCATGGTGGTGAAGGGGTTAACAGTGGTCATGGTGGTGAAGGGGTTAACAGTGGTCATGGTGGTGAAGGGGTTAACAGTGGTCATGGTGGTGAAGGTGTTAACAGTGGTCATGGTGGTGAAGGTGTTAACAGTGGTCATGGTGCTGAAGGTGTTAACAGTGGTCATGGTGGTGAAGGTGTTAACAGTGGTCATGGTGGTGAAGGTGTTAACAGTGGTCATGGTGGTGAAGGTGTTAACAGTGGTCATGGTGGTGAAGGTGTTAACAGTGGTCATGGTGGTGAAGGGGTTAACAGTGGTCATGGTGGTGAAGGTGTTAACAGTGGTCATGGTGCTGAAGGTGTTAACAGTGGTCATGGTGGTGAAGGGGTTAACAGTGGTCATGGTGGTGAAGGGGTTAACAGTGGTCATGGTGCTGAAGGTGTTAACAGTGGTCATGGTGGTGAAGGTGTTAACAGTGGTCATGGTGGTGAAGGGGTTAACAGTGGTCATGGTGCTGAAGGTGTTAACAGTGGTCATGGTGCTGAAGGTGTTAACAGTGGTCATGGTGGTGAAGGGGTTAACAGTGGTCATGGTGGTGAAGGTGTTAACAGTGGTCATGGTGGTGAAGGTGTTAACAGTGGTCATGGTGGTGAAGGTGTTAACAGTGGTCATGGTGGTGAAGGGGTTAACAGTGGTCATGGTGGTGAAGGTGTTAACAGTGGTCATGGTGGTGAAGGTGTTAACAGTGGTCATGGTGGTGAAGGGGTTAACAGTGGTCATGGTGGTGAAGGGGTTAACAGTGGTCATGGTGGTGAAGGTGTTAACAGTGGTCATGGTGGTGAAGGTGTTAACAGTGGTCATGGTGGTGAAGGGGTTAACAGTGGTCATGGTGGTGAAGGTGTTAACAGTGGTCATGGTGCTGAAGGGGTTAACAGTGGTCATGGTGGTGAAGGTGTTAACAGTGGTCATGGTGCTGAAGGGGTTAACAGTGGTCATGGTGGTGAAGGGGTTAACAGTGGTCATGGTGGTGAAGGGGTTAACAGTGGTCATGGTGCTGAAGGGGTTAACAGTGGTCATGGTGGTGAAGGTGTTAACAGTGGTCATGGTGGTGAAGGGGTTAACAGTGGTCATGGTGCTGAAGGGGTTAACAGTGGTCATGGTGCTGAAGGTGTTAACAGTGGTCATGGTGCTGAAGGGGTTAACAGTGGTCATGGTGGTGAAGGTGTTAACAGTGGTCATGGTGCTGAAGGGGTTAACAGTGGTCATGGTGCTGAAGGTGTTAACAGTGGTCATGGTGGTGAAGGTGTTAACAGTGGTCATGGTGCTGAAGGGGTTAACAGTGGTCATGGTGCTGAAGGGGTTAACAGTGGTCACGGTGGTGAAGGTGTTAACAGTGGTCATGGTGGTGAAGGGGTTAACAGTGGTCATGGTGGTGAAGGGGTTAACAGTGGTCATGGTGGTGAAGGTGTTAACAGTGGTCATGGTGGTGAAGGGGTTAACAGTGGTCATGGTGGTGAAGGTGTTAACAGTGGTCATGGTGGTGAAGGTTAACAGTGGTCATGGTGGTGAAGGTGTTAACAGTGGTCATGGTGGTGAAGGGGTTAACAGTGGTCATGGTGGTGAAGGGGTTAACAGTGGTCATGGTGGTGAAGGTGTTAACAGTGGTCATGGTGGTGAAGGGGTTAACAGTGGTCATGGTGGTGAAGGGGTTAACAGTGGTCATGGTGGTGAAGGGGTTAATTTTGAGATTTTAGGACGTTGTTTCCATTAGTTTGGGGATTTTATCACCTTTCACCCCATTTATTTGTCATTAGGACCTTTCGTGCCATTTAGGTGTCGATCTTTTCCTGGCGAGCGATAGCGAGCCTGTAATTTTAGGTGGAATCGGCCTTTGGCCGGGACATTTTTCTACCGAAAAATGTACAAATCTATCTTGAAGGGGGGTCTAGGTTTTTTTTTCTAAGCTTGATGGAGGTCTAGGGAGGAAACTAAAAAAATATATGAATAAATGAATTAATAGACCAAACAAACAGCCACTGTCCCCTTAACAATATAAGTATATAGACAATCAAACCAGACCTGGTCAATCAAACCAGACCTGGTCAATCAAACCAGACCTGGTCAATCAAACCAGACCTGGTCAATCAAATCAATTAACCTGTGACCCTCAAGTAAGCACCCACTTTCTCCGGACTGACTGTAGATTGCATTTTGTGTGTGTGTGTGAATGAGTGTGAATGTGTGTATGTGTGTGTGAGTATGTGTATGTGTGTATGTGTATGTGTGTGTGTATGTGTGTGTGTGTGTGTGTGTGTGTGTGTGTGTGTGTGTGTATTTGAGAGCGAGTGTGAATGAGTGTGAATGTGTGTGTGTATTTGAAAACGAGTGGGAATGAGTGTATAATGTGTATATGTGTGTATGTGTGTGTGGGGGGGGGGGGGGGGGGGGGGGGGGTTTGCCGGGAAAGAGAGAGGGGGGGGGGGGAGACACTTGTTACAGGCAACTTTCCCTTTGTCACCTTCATACCCATTGCATAATAAAAAACAATAAAAAAATCAATAAATAATATTAAAAACCCGGGAAACGTGTACAAACATGTAACACCGTCCATAAATACAGCTAGCATAGAATATAACCACACGTCGCTGGTACTCAAAGGGTTAAGGGGAGATATCCACTAGAGGGACTTATTTCTGGACCCCTTTCTCCCTCATGTTTAGCCCCATTGTTTTTTAAATTTGAAGACGTTCGCCCCATTAGTTGGATTATTTTATGAACTTTCGCCCCATTTCTGTCAATTTTAAGACCTTTCGTTCCATTTAGCTGTTGATTTTTTCCTGGCGAGCGATAGCGAGCCTGTAATTTAAGAGGAACCGGCCTTCGGCCTGGACATTTCTCTACCGAAAAATGTACACATTTATCTTGAAAGGGGGTCTAGGGGGTGTAATTTTAAGATTGATGGAAGTCTAGGGAACTAACTAAACACCTCCCCAACCCATTCAGCCACCCACGTCTCATGTACACTGAATACTAATAACGGGTACGAAAGGGTTAATTAAAGTGCCCATATTACTCTAACCATTTAAGGGGGTAGGCCTAGGTGTTATTTATTTATTGATATATATATATATTATTATTATTTTAGTTTCCTCGCCAAACCTCCATCAAGCTTAAAAAAACACCCCCTGGACCTCCTTTCAAGATAAATGTGTACATTTTTCGGTAGAAAAATGTCCCGACCGAAGGCCAATTTCTTCTGAAAGTAGAGGCTCGCTTTCGCTCGCCAGGAAAAAATAATCTACTAAAGGGCACGAAAGGTCTTAATATTGACACAAAAAATGAGGCGAAAGGTCTCAAAATCGCCAAATTAACTAAACAAACGTCTTAAACCCTCAAAACTAATATGCTAAACATGAGGGAGAAGGGGGTCCAGAAAAAGCGAGTACTACCCCCTTAGGCGAGTGAGGTGCCCCATACAGCCACCCACGTCTCCTGTACACTGAATACTAATAATGATGGGTACGAAAGGGTTAATTAGAGTGTCCATAATCATCTACCCAATTAAGGGGGGGGGGGGGTAGGTCTTATTTTAGTTTCTACACTAGACCTCCATCAAGCTTAGACAAACACCCCCCTAGACCCCCTTTCAAGATAAATTTGCTCATTTTTCAGTAGAAAAAATTTCCCGGCCCAAGGCCGATTCCTTCTAAAATTAGAGGCTCGCTTTCGCTCGCCTGGAAAAAATCGACTACTAAAGGGCATGAAAGATCTTAATATTGGAAAAAAAATAATAAAATAAAAAATAAATCAAGGCGAAAGGTCTGAAAATTGCCAAATTAACTAAACGAACGTCTTAAAACCTCCAAACAAATATGCTAAACATGAGGGAGATGGGGGTCCCGTTGAGGGGGTAAGTCTTATATATTTATTGATTGATCTATATATTATTATTTTAGTTTCTTCTCTAGGCCTTCATCGAGCTTAAAAAGATATCCCCCCAAGACCCCCCATCGAGATTAACTTGTACATTTTTCGGTAACAAAATTCGGCCGGCACATTTTTCTACTGAAAAATGTACAAATTTATCGTGAAGGGGGGTCTAGGGGGTGTTTTTAAGCGTGATGGGGGTCTAGCGACGTTACTATAACATATATAGATAATTAAATAGACCAAACAATAAACACTATCCACTTATATATATATATATATACCGGGTTATATATATATACAGCATATATACTGAATATATATTATTTTTTAATTTTTGTCCTCTCTTTACTTATTATTATTTGTATTGAGCATTAACAAAAAGTCTCACTGATTTCGCACTCACTCCTGGAAACTCTACGATAATCAGTTCTCGGAAGGGTTTTGAAAGACGGCCATTATTAGCCACTGGCCTACAGTCGCAAGGTCTGTGACACTATCTTTACGTTCTATATTGGGACACGAATTGCACTCGCCAGCGACCCCCGGCAACTTCCCACAACCAACCGCGACCCCCCGTGAACCTATATAATTTGCACCCGCCAGCGACACCCGGCAACTCCTACAACCAACCACCCCTGTGAACCTATAAAAGGGTTGGTGGTTCCATTCACCCTCACACTCTCCTTGGAACCATGAGGCTACAGGTTAGTGCGTCCCGGAGGAACCTGTATTTATGCTGTTTGTGCATGCTTGTGCCTATATGCTTGTTGGGATCATGTGCGGCTAGGGTTCTTCACACTGTGTGCGTGTGTATGTGTGTGCTTGTTGGGTTCATGTACCATACGCCTAGGATTCTTCAGTGTGTATGTGTGTGCCTGGTAGGTTCATGTACGGCTAGCATTCTTCAAAATGTGTGCATGAGTGTGTGCGCGTGCGTATGTGCTTGCTGGGTTCAAGTACGTTTGGAATTCTTCAGTGAGAGTGAGAGTGTGTGTGTGTGTGTTCACCGAACTTGTTTGTCAAGGGGATTCTACGCAATGCGAGTTTCAGCCTCCTTAATTGGGAATGTATTGCGTGAAGTGCATGTCATGTGCTAGTGTATCGTTGGCTGTGGATGTGAGTGTAGTCTGTCAATTGGCGACATCTGAAATCGAAGGCTTGGGTTAATCTGTAGCCTACGGTACCAGTCTCACTCGAAGGCTTATGTTGACTAGTACGATACCCTTCTCACCTTGTAACAAGACCACCAACCCCAGATGGGACGTCACAACTTCGTCCACTTATACCAGGTTAATATTTATACTGCTAGGTGAGCAGAGGCTACGCCGTTAGGAGACTTGCCAAAACGTCTCTTCCCCGCCTGGGTCTCTCTCGTGTGTGTGTGTGTGTGTGTGTGTGTACTTGCTGGATAAGTGTAAGCGTGGGATACGTTTGTGTGTACTTACACTAGTTGTATTTGCGGGAGTGAGCATGTTCGTTAATTCCCGCCTCTTAAGATATGTTTGTCATACCGTGCTTTGAAACTATGCACTGATGGTGCAGACACTACTTCGGCTGGCAATTTGTTCCACCCACTAATCGAGTTGGTAGAAAATCTTTTACTTTTCAGATCGGATTTACTATTAAGCACTTTTAGTTTGTAGCTGTGACCTCTTGTTCTCTCACCTCCATCCCTCTCTATGAAGTTAGTGTGTGTGTGTGTGCTTGTGCTTGATTCGTGCGTTCATACGCTTTTTTAAACTCATGTCTGTGTGTGTATATGTGTGTGTTAGGAGGATGATTTGTCATATAAATTTAATAACCAAACACCAAAAAATACACACAATAGGCCCGTTCAATACGTACAGCTACTAACAAACGTTCGTGAGTTCTTACGATGTTCTATATTCATATATATCCATTTAGATTAATGTTCAAATCAAATCAGCAATACACACTAATCAAAACTAAAAACACGTGATAAATGTGTATATGTTTTTGATGGAGAAAACGTTATATCCAGAAAACGTTATATCCAGAAAACGTTATAGGCTATGGAGACGACGTTATATGAAGAAAACGTTATATGGAGACGATGTTATATGAAGAAAACGTTATATGGAGACGATGTTATATGAAGAAAACGTTATATGGAGATAATGTTATATGCAGAAAACGTTATATGGAGACGATGTTATATGAAGAAAACGTTATATGGAGACGATGTTATATGAAGAAAACGTTATATGGAGACGATGTTATATGAAGAAAACGTTATATGGAGACGATGTTATATGAAGAAAACGTTATATGGAGACGATGTTATATGGAGAAAACGTTATATGGAGACGACGTTATATGACGAAAACGTTATATGGAGACGATGTTATATGAAGAAAACGTTATATGGTGACGACGTTATATGAAGAAAACGTTATATGGAAACGACGTTATATGAAGAAAACGTTATATGGAGACGATGTTATATGAAGAAAACGTTATATGGAGACGATGTTATATGAAGAAAACGTTATATGGAGACGATGTTATATGAAGAAAACGTTATATGGAGACGATGTTATATGGAGAAAAAGTTATATGGAGACGATGTTATATGAAGAAAACGTTATATGGAGACGATGTTATATGGAGACGATGTTATATGAAGAAAACGTTATATGGAGACAACGTTATATGAAGAAAACGTTATATGGAGACGATGTTATATGAAGAAAACGTTATATGGTGACGACGTTATATGAAGAAAACATTATATGGAGACGATGTTATATGAAGAAAACGTTATATGGAGACGATGTTATATGAAGAAAACGTTATATGGAGACGATGTTATATGGAGAAAACGTTATATGGAGACGATGTTATATGAAGAAAACGTTATATGGAGACGATGTTATATGAAGAAAACGTTATATGGAGACGATGTTATATGAAGAAAACGTTATATGGAGACGATGTTATATGAAGAAAACGTTATATGGAGACGATGTTATATGAAGAAAACGTTATATGGAGACGATGTTATATGGAGAAAACGTTATATGGAGACGATGTTATATGAAGAAAACGTTATATGGAGACGACGTTATATGGAGAAAACGTTATATGGAGACGATGTTATATGAAGAAAACGTTATATGGTGATGACGTTATATGCAGAAAACGTTATATGAAGAAAACGTTATAATTATAGAGAAAACGTTAAATGAAGAAATAAATTTGAAAAGACGTTGCCTGTACAGAATGTAATTATGAGAGAGAGAGAGAGAGAGAGAGAGAGAGAGAGAGAGAGAGAGAGAGAGAGAGAGAGAATGCCCTACGTGAAAGTAAAAGTAGATAACCTGTTTCTGACCTTGGAGAGAGAGCTACAGGTATTGTGATGATTGGGGGTGGGAATGAGGGAGGGGGAGGGGGAGGGGGAGGGAATGAGGAAGGGGGAGGGAATGAAGAAGAGGGAGGGGGGAGGGAATGAGGAAGGGGAGTTGGGGAAAGGGGGAGAGGGGAGGGGAGAGGGAATGAGGAAGTGGGAGGGGGGAGGGAGGCCTAAGCGAGAGAGAGAGAGAGAGAGTGAGTGAGTGAGTGAGAGTGAGAGTGAAAGCGAGCGAGAGCGAGGGTGGAGTGAATTACCTCACACAGTTCAACACCTTGCATAACCCGACCCCACCCACCACCACCACCACAAACCCAATATGTTCTGAAGGCGCTTATTATTGGAAGTGGGTATTACTAAACCAACTGTGACTTAATACATATTTTGTTTAACCCTTTCTGTAACGTCTTTTATATTGGATTTCAGCAACATTTAGACGATTTTATTAAGCTTAGGAAGGATATGGTGACGTCTTTTATATTGGATTTCAGCAACATTTAGACGATTTTATTAAGCTTAGGAAGGATATGTAGTAGCTGAGAGGATTACACGAGATAGTCTGTAGTCGTTTCATTGGCATACGTCCTTCCTAAGCTGAATAAAATCGTCTAATAGTTGCCAGAATATAACGGAAAGGGACGTCACCGGTGCTGTACGGGTTAAGGGGGGTGACCCGCGGTTTTTCTCTCCTTTTTTCTCTTTCTCTGGCTTGTATCCATTTGGCCCCATTCAGCCTACTGTTTTAAGACGTTTATCCTCATCCAGGTGTCATTTTTTTACTGGTGAGTGGTAGCGAGCCAGCATATTTTTTAAATGTTTTTTGACAGCAAGCTAGATTTGTACAATTTTCGATACAAAAATGTCTCCGGCGAAGCCAGATTTCTCCATACAATACTCCCGTACAGTACCGGTGACGTCCCTTTCCGTTATATTCTGGTAACTATTAGACGATTATATTCAGCTTAGGAAGGACGTATGCCAATGAAACGACTACAGCGATAGCGAGCCTGTAATTTTAGGTGGAATCGGCCTTTGGCCGGGACATTTTTCTACCGAAAAATTTACAAATCTATCTTGAACGGGGGTCTATTTTTTTCTTTTTCTAAGCTCGATGGAGGTCTAGGGAGGAAACTAAAAAAATATATGAATAAATGAATTAATAGACCAAACAAACAACCACTGTCCCCTTAACAATGTACGTATATAGACAATCAAACCAGACCGGGGCAGTGGCTATCAAACCAGACCGGGGCAGTGGCTATCAAATCAATTAACCTGAAAAGGAGAGAAAGAAGTTAAACAAAACCGGTGACCCCCCTTAAAAATACCTAGATATTTTTTATTTCCAAGTTAGGCGATTTATTCCCCTAGAGTTTTATCACAGTGTATCTTCTATCCCGGATGCTAACTCCTACAAATGAAGCCAAAGGAAAGCAAGCAGCAACATAACTAATGCCCCCCCCCCCCTGCTCGCCTGTTTTAGTACGGTCATAGTATTAAGGGGGCACGGTAGTGCTTGGTTTTTGGTCTATATATTTATATATTTTATTTAGTTTTTAGTTTCATCGCTAGACCTCCATCAAGCTTAAACAAAAATTCTGTAGTATATTTATAGTTTTCTTTGTCCTACCCCAGAAAATGTCTAGTATATTTAGGCCATAGTTTTCTGTCTTACCCTAAAAAATATAGTTTATTTATAGTTTTCTGTCGTACCCTAGAAAATGTCTGTAGTTTAATTATTTTTTTCTCTGTGATTTGAATGATCTCAAAATCTTGATACCACTTATTTCTCCTTCCACCAGATACTGATAGCAGCGGTGTGTCTTGTGGTGTTGGTGCCACTGTGTGCTGCCTCCAGTACCCCACAATCCCCACCACCACAACAATCCTCTACTGACAAAACTCTCGATGCCGTAGTCAAGCTCATCCCGACACTCACCTCCCTCTTCAGGAACGTCTCGGGGGCGGGTGGTAAAAGCTCGTCTGGTCTCAAGCGCTTTGGAAGCATTATGCAGATATTTATCCCCGTCATGAAGCAACTGACAGTATTCCGAGCCAAGGACGCAGGCCGCCCAGTAGACAGAAAACAGCTTGAGCTCTTTGAAACGTTCGAGTTCTTTACCCAGTACCTGAACGGTGTTGCGGAAAGTGGAGGAAGCCTGGACAGTCTCACCAGTAATCCGGAGACCCTTCTTCAGGATTATACCGATCTGGCTGTGGAACCCCCGAAATTTACTCACCTTAGTGCCTTTTTGCCTGGGGGTGATGGTGGGAATCCTCGCTTTATTCCCCAGTCTTACAAAGCCACTATAAATCCAAAAGCAAAAGCAGAGAGAGAGAGACCAACAACTTTGATAGGTCACGTGAGAGAGGAAACTGATACTGCAACGCAAACAGTCGATTATGTTACACGTCGACCAAGCTCGCGAAGCAGGCCCCACAGCTCATCAGCCCAGCCAAAACCGACAACAACCAGGAGACCAAACAGTAATCGTGTTGCGTTCTTTGCATCCACACCAGGCCTTACATACAACCCATCATCAACAGCTGCTGCCCCCTCACCTAATTATGCCATCAATGTACAGTTTCCTCCTACTTTTAAGCCCAAAGTTCAGCCAACACCACAATCTTACGCACAGACGGAGAAGCCAACAACCGAGAGATACACACTACGCAGACCCAGCAAAGCTCATAGTTCCTCGGCAACCCGGAGACCAGCACGGATTCAAACCGCTGTGCCTGAAGTGGCAAAAGCCGAATCCCGAAGCACCGAAAGATATGAAGCGCGCCGAATAAGCAGACCAAAAACTTCTTCCAGTATAAGACAACATTCATCCACTACAAGCCATCAACCGGCCAGTGCAAGACAACAATCATCCAGTGCAAGCCAGGAATCGTCCAGTGCAAGACAACTACCATCCAGTACAAGACAACAATCGCAAAGACCCCAATATAACCAGGCCGAAGCTGAGACGCGGAGTTCTTCAAGAGTGAGCACCAGCAAGGCCAGAGCCGCGCTGCACCCAATCACCGATATTAGTGGACTAGAGGTTGATGGAGCAAATGCCGCCGCGGGTATAGCCTTCTTCAAGTTGCCCGGACATAGCTATACATATAGCTCATTAGGAACAAGATAAACAATAAAATAAAAAATAAAATAGACGTATAATACAGTTACTGCAAAACCTACTGCTAGTTCCCTCCCTGTTGCTGCGCTACGATAAGACAAATGAGACAGTGAGTGATAACTAATGGAATGCATTAACAAATTTAACAAATTATTTTTAGCCAAATAATTATTTCCCTATTCCCCTTCAAGGGAAGAGGCAGTCTTCTCATAGTTAGAATTGGCAAAAGTTCTCTGAACTTTCCCCAGCCACATCTAATTATATCGATAGTGGCAGCCTCTGCCCCATCACTGGCAGACATGGAATCTCCCAAGTAGCAAATCTTGTCCACCATCTCCAGCGAGTCATTGCCTAAAGCCGGTATCACACGAGAGATTTTATAGTCAACATTCGATGATCAAAAATTTTCTGGCAACATTTCCGGAATATTTTGCACTGGTATCGGAAACTAGACTGATGATAGATGAATTTAGGTTGCAGATATAATGCAAATGTTGCCGCCCACCCCTTTTCTGTATACTGCACTTGGGTATACACCACTTTATATACAAAATAGTCTGGCCAAACACGAAAGGTTTCCACTATATCATACTGATGTTTTCTTATTTGCTCCCTAGACCTCCATCAAACTAAAAAAAAAAAAAAAAACCCCACAAGAGCACCCTTCGAGATAAATTGGTACATTTTGTGGTAGAAACATTTCCTGTACGAAGGCCAGTTTCTTCTAAATTGCAGTCTCGCTATCACTCGCCACGAAAACATCAACACCTAATGACACGAAAGGTCTTAACATTGACAAAGAAATAGGGTAAAATGTCTTAAAATTGTCAAACTAATGGGGCGAACGTCTTAAAATGTCACAACTGATGGGGCTTAACATGAGGGAGAAAGGGGTCCAGTACTGATGAAGTTAAGGGGGGGGGGGCCCCCCTTAACTTCATCAGTACTGGTGACGTATGTTTTCTTATATTAATCATATTTAGACAATTTTATGCAGCTTAAGAACGGTCTGTGGGAGCTAAAAGGAGTAAATGAGCGAGTGGGAGGCCTTATAACTGCTAGAGGTCCTTCCGCAACTGAATAAAATCGCTTAAGAGGTGCCAGAATATACTAAATAGAGTCGTGGTGGTCGAGTGGTGAGCACGCTCACGTGTGAATCTGCAAGACCCGGGATCGAATCCCTGCCACGGCGGACATTTAGTGGGTATGGCAGTACCTCCTAGCATGTTTCACATGCTCGCACCCAGTCAGGGGACACCCTGACGACGTATACAGACTAAACACACATAACAAAGCCACTCCAACAGCTTCCTCTCCCTCCAACATCCCTTCTCCCCTCTCTACAGTCTTCAGAACAAATAGGAAAAGTAGAATGTAAATACGAGGTGCCTTTGTAAAGGCTTATCCCTCAATACTTCATCTGACCTACCAGGTACTAGATTTATGGAAGACTATTTGAATATTTGTGAAACCGAATTGTGTTACTTGATTAAAATGTTGTGTAAAAAGCATGTGTTTCATTTGAACCTAATTATAGTTCTCTAATACTTACAAAACCTGAACCCTTTGAAGAATGTGACGCATTTTGACACTTATTTCTGACTACCGGATGGGCCGGTTTTCTGGACCACTTTCTCCCTCATGTTTAGCCCCATTAGTTTTCAGATGTTAAGATGTTCGCCCCATTAGTTAGTCGATTTTAGTTTTTTTTTTTTTTTTTTTTTTTTTTTAAGAGACAATGAACGGAGGAAGGAAAAACACAGATAAAACAAAAAGGTCCATGTGCCTAAAGGCATCCTCCATTCATAAAATGTTTGTAACAACTGGATTTAAACATTTGTTGATTGTAAGTTTGTGGAAAGCAATTCGAGGGAAGTGAATTCCAAAGAGTAGTAGCTCTGGGGATAAATGAATTCTGATAAGCAGAAGTTCTGCATTGTGGAGGAGAAAGGGTAAATTCATGGTCGCTCTCAGCTGCCCTAGTTCTACGGGGAAAGATGTGGAGAGGCGGCACAATTGAAGCAAGTTCCTCGGAACAATTGCTGTGAAAATATCTGTAGAATAATGCAAGGGATGCAACGTTTCTTCGTATGGCTAATGTAGGAAGGTCCTGTGTGATTGCAGGGTTATTGATTAATCTAATAGCTTTATTTTGAATTTTGTCCAACTGCCTCAATGCAACCACTCCACTTCCACCCCACAGAGGTGAACAGTAATCCATCTGAGAGCGCACATGACTTTTATATATTACGGCCAACTGCTCGTCAGTGAAGAATTCTCGAACTCTGTACAGGAGTCCCAGTTTTTTAGAGGCATTCTTAGCAATGCTTCTAACATAATGTGTCCAGCTCAAGTTAGTAGTTAATGTTACACCGAGAATGTCAATACTAGGGGAAGTGGGAATATTTACATCATTAAAAAATATATGGGAGTCAGTGAGATTCTGTCGGTTAGAAAATTGAATGTACTTGGTTTTCTGTGCATTAAAGGAAACTAGATTCTCTTGTCCCCATTCATTAATTCTAGAAAGGTCCCGGTTCAGAGAAATTGCAGTGTTTATTTTTGAATTTATAAGATCGGGTTGGGTGAAAGAATTGGTAAATGTGAAGGAACTGTGGAGTGTTGAGTCATCTGCGTAGGAATGTATTGGATTATGAGTGGTAGATATGAGATCATTGATATGAATGAGGAACAGAGTTGGGGCCAAAACTGATCCCTGGGGAACACCAGCATTTATTGTTAGATGATCTTCGTCAATATTTAGACCTTTCGTGCTATTTAGGTGTCGATTTTTCCCTGGCGAACGATAGTGAGCCTGTAATGTTTGAAGAACCGGCCTTCGGCCGGAAATTTTTTCTACCGAAAAATGTACAAATTAATCTAGAAGGGGGATGTAATGGATGTTCTTTTTTAATTTGATGGAGGTCTAGGGAGGAAACTAGAAAAATAATTAATACATGCAAAAAACGCCCAAAAAGTGAAGCATCCCCCCTTGAGAGTGAGGGTCCGAGCCTGACTGTGAAGTAAAGGAAATAAAAAAAAAAAATAAAATAAAATAAAAAGGAAAAAATAAAAAATAAAAAATTGAAGACTGTGACGCATTTTGACAGTGTATTCTGGTTATCATTAGACGACTTTATAGTAGGGTCATTTGCTTGGAATCCGTGACCATTTTGTTCCTACCTTTTTCTCTCGATGGATTTGACAACCTGAACCAATTTAAAGGAAAATTAGCTCCTATGCCCCTCTGAAAAATGACGGCTAACTCTGCTAGAGCCCAATATTCAAAATGGCCGCCAACGCCATCTTGAAAACATGAAATGTAATATCTCTGGCATCAGATGAGCTACAAGGACGAATGAGGTGTCCTTTTTCACTAATTCTGGCATTACAAATCCACTGGAATGGTTATTGTATTGTATTGTATATTGTATTGTTATTGTATTGTATTATACTAATTGTACATACTAATCTGCCACTTCACTGTCACTACATGATTCACTGTATGAGCCACTATCAGAATCACTGTCCTCACTTTCGCTGCTATCATCACTGTTGTTCTCTGCCTGGGGTGTATATCTATTATTACTTTTTTACTGTTTCAGATGGATCGCATGCCCATCTGATGAAAATCGCCGACTTGTGAAGTGACCGAAATAATGGATAATAGAAGAGAGAGTGAAGAGTTACCAGACAAGACATTAAATGAATACGAGTGCATTTTACTCTGTGGTAAGCGATGTACCGCAGATGATCGTTTGGAAAACATTACACCTGAGAAGTGGGAATCCATCCGGGAAAAGTCTTTACGATGGAAAGAACTTGATAAGTTTCAACATATACATGAAAATGTGGATTGGGAGAAGGGACCAAAGGGTCACCACATGCATAGCACTTGTTACGCATCATTATCCAGCAAGTGCAAGCTCTCTCAAGCCGAAAAACGCAAACACAAATCCGAGGAACGTCTTGAAAGAGATGAAGCATCAGATCAACAAGACCCTTCCCTAGAGGCCAGTGCACCTAAAAGGCTCCCTCCAATATGGGTGTCCTTCATGATAAGACTCCATGTGTGTGGTGCATGAAAGGGGCATACAAGAGTAGTGATCGTGACAAGCAGATTTTACTCCTATCAACAGTAGATGCCTGGACTAAATTCAAGTTACATACTGTCCGTCTGGAAGATGAGGTCATGAGATTGAGACTTGACACTCTGATTGCATCCATCCCAGATAGTCAAACAGCATTTGGGTTGGAAATCCGCTACCATCGTGCGTGCTGGCGCAAATATGTAAGCGACCACAAGCCCCTTTCAGATGAAAGCACTCAACATCTGCAGCGTGTAAACCTCCGAGAGGCCCAAGCTCTCTTCTTTCATCATATTCGTCAAGTCATCTTCAAAGACCATGAAATTCGCACATTGCAAGGCCTGCTGCAGGACTATAAGCGCATTATCTCAAATCACGGACATAACTCAGTAGTAAAATCCAGCTACTTAAAGGAAATTCTCGTCAATGAATTTGGGGAAGACATCGGATTGCATGAACGCATTCAAAAGAATGTGAGTGAACTGGTATATGATACAACAGCAGCAGGTACATACATCGAGGCGGCAATATCTTCATTGGGTGTCAGCAATGATCAGTTGGTGATGTATGTTGCCAATCAGCAATGTCTTCATAAAGACAGAAGATAAATTTCCTTCTAGTAAAGTTTTCCATGCTCTCCTGGGTAAACCTGAGAACAAAATCCGCCTTCAGGCATTTCTTCAAACGGAATTCCAGAGAACAGCAGCAACAACTAGCACCGAGTTCATCTACTGTGTAGTTGGCAGCACTGCAAAGAATCTCACCACAGGCAAGCTTGTGCCAGAGCTCACATGCTCCCATGCAGAGGCAGATACGGCAATGCTCACCATATATAGTGTGCTCCGGTCAGACAGCTACACAGCAGCTGTCGTTCTTGACACAGAGGACACAGACAACTATGTGCAAGCGGCATATGTTGCTCAGAAGACAACAGGAATCCTGTGTGTGAAACGCAAACGTCAGCTTATCGATGCCCGATGTTTGTGCAGTGAGGCAATGGCTGCATCCATCATACCACTTCATGTCCTCACTGGGTGTGACCACAACTCTGGCTTCTATGGAGCAAGCAAGAAGCTCATCACAGATCGTCTGGAGAAGTCTAAAGAGGCACACGACCTGCTAGCAGCATGTGGTACACAGCTCCTAGTCACAGAACAGGTCATCAGTGATTTGGAGCGGTTTGTCATTCGATATGACTATGGTGATACCAAAAGCAAGACCCTGGGAGATGCGAGGGCAGCGAAGTGGAGAGCTCAGAAGAAAAAAAACACTATCCGACTTGTGCCTGACTTGGACAGTCTCCGTCCACACTTGGAGCGTGCAAACTATCTTGCATATTTGCAAAAACATTACCAGCTCCAAAGTCACCCCTCCCCGATCGGCCATGGATGGCATCTTGTAAATGGCCTATGTCTGCCTGTCCGTTCAACCCAGCTCCCACTTCCCCCATCCATACCACTACCTACAAATCCGCAGGCAGAGAACAACAGTGATGATAGCAGCGAAAGTGAGGACAGTGATTCTGATAGTGGCTCATACAGTGAATCATGTAGTGACAGTGAAGTGGCAGATTAGTATGTACAATTAGTATAATACAATACAGTAACAATACAATATACAATACAATACAATACAATAACCATTCCAGTGGATTTGTAATGCCAGAATTAGTGAAAAAGGACACCTCATTCGTCCTTGTAGCTCATCTGATGCCAGAGATATTACATTTCATGTTTTTCAAGATGGCGTTGGCGGCCATTTTGAATATTGGGCTCTAGCAGAGTTAGCCGTCATTTTTCAGAGGGGCATAGGAGCTAATTTTCCTTTAAAATGGTTCAGGTTGTCAAATCCATCGAGAGAAAAAGGTAGGAACAAAATGGTCGCGGATTCCAAGCAAATGACCCAACTATTATACAGTTTCAGAAGGATCTGTGGGAATTATAAAGGTAAAGACTACCTCGCTGTCAAAATGTTATTGGTAGATGTCAAGATGTCGTTGTACGCCATATTCATTGTATTTTCACCAACCCACTTTACTTCTAAACTCAATGAATGAAATCATCGAATATATGTGACACTCCAAGGACTCGAACCTAGGATACTCACACCGAAATCCCTTGTCCTTCTGTTCATCCCTTAACCCTTTTTACTACCACAGATCCTTCCTAAACTGCTCAAAATCGTCTAAACATTGCAAGAAGAATATAACGAAAAACCCGTCGTCGGTACCAAAGGGGTTAATCGAATTCAAATTAATAGAGCGTAACAGGGCCGGTTAAGGGGCGATTTCCACCTGGAGGATTTTTTTTCTGAACCTCTTTCTCCCTCATGTTTAGGCCCATTGCTTTTCTAATTTTAAGACGTTCGCCCCATTATTTTGACGATTTTAAGAACTTTCGACCCATTTCTGAAAATTGTAAGACCTTTCGTGCCAGTTAGGTGTCGATTTTATCCTGGCGAGCGATAGCGAGCCTGTAATTTAAGAGGAACCGGCTTTCAGCCGGGACATTTTTCTACCGAAAAATGTACAAATTAATCTTGAAAGGGGCTCAAGGGGATGCAATCTTAAGCTTGATGGATATCTAGAGACTAAACTAAAACCCTCCCCTTAAATAAAAAGATCCCCCTACCCTCAGACCAAATAGGGTTAACTGGTCCGGGGTACAGGTGAGGGCTGGGGGGTGGGAGGGAGGGGGTAGTAACAGCTGGGGGTGGTAGGGAGGGGGGGAGGGGAAAGGGTTAAAAAGTGGCGTCATCATCGTACCACAAGGACGCCCGGGAATACTAAGGAGGCCACCTGGTTGACTCTACCCAACTCTTTCACACACACACACACACACAACACATTTATTATCAGTGTTAATCTTGACAATATATCACATTTTTAGACAAAGATTTTAATTCATATTGACCCTAAGTTCAAGATCCAATACGCATTTCTTTTCCGTTTTCTGGTAGTTGCTAGACGGTTTTATTCAGATTAGGAATTATTAGGATTAGGAATTAGTATGTGGAAGTCAGAGGGTTGATTGAGATAGTCTTTACCCTTATAATACCCCAAAGATCCGGTAGCATTCAAGGAGACACCATCGGACTCTTCTTCTTCTTCTTCTTCTTACCTCTGACCGGGTATAAGCTATCCTAGTGTTTACTAGCCTATACCCCTTTGAAAGGACATTAGCCTAACCTAACAACCTTACTTAACCTATCCTAGTATTATGAGTGGGGTCTGCTGCCCCCACACCCCCGCTATTTGACATCTGTGACAGATTTTTGGTGTATTTTTCTGTGAAAAGGGTATTTATTCAATTTGTCAATAACGAAAATCCTCCATGCGGACTATATGGAGAAAAATATGGCGAATCGGTTGGTGCCTATTTTCCCTAATAAATTGTTTCTAATAAGGCGGATGTAGTGTCCTTGAAGATTATCAAAGATCCTTCCTAAGCTGCACAAAATCGTCTAATGACAGCAAAACAAAGCTGATAAAACGCGTCAGAGCCTCAAGGGGTTAATTATCGATATTTAGACCACTGAAGATGACCTAAGAAAGTGGCGAAACGTCTGGCCCAAGAAAATGTAAATAAAGAAGGTATTGTTCGGGACTCCCATTATTTTACTCTTCCTCCTCAACCCATACAGTTCCAGGGACGTTCCTTTTATCATATTCTGGCAACTATTAGACGATTTCATTCAGCTTAGGAAGGACCTCTAGCAATAATAAGGCTTCAAACTATCTCAACCAAGCTTTTTAACTACCACAGATCCTTCCTAAGCTGAATAATATCGTCTAAATCTAGCTAGCACACAATAGGTATAATACACGTCGCTTGTACTCAAAGGGTTAAGGGGAGACTGGCCATTTGTTTGGTCTATTAATTCATTTATTCATATATTTTGTTATTTAGTTTCCTCCCTAGACCTCCATCAAGCTTAGAAAAACACCCCCTAGAATTCTCTTAAAGATAAATTTGTATATTTTTCGGTAGAAAAATGTCCAGGCCGAAGGCCGATTCCTCTTAAAATTGCAGGCGAGCGATACAAATAGACACCTAAATGGCACGAAAGGTCTCAACATTTACAACGAAATGGGGCGAAAGGTGTTACAAACGCTAAACTAATGGGCCAAACGTCTTACAATCTCAAAACTAGTGGGGCTAAACATGAGGGAGAAGGGGGGTCCATAAAAACGGTCTGCCTCCCCTCCAGACCCCCCCCCCCCCCCCCAAGAACACTCAGGACTATCACTAAACCAAGATGATGTTTAATTAATCCTCTTGACAAACCACAACACATACCATACATAATGATAGATGACTAATAAGGGGAGGCCGACCGTTTTTCTGGACCCCCTTCTCCCGAATGCTTAGCCCCACTAGTTTTGAGATTATAAGACGTTCGACGCCCATTAGTTTGGCGATTTTAACACCTTTCGCTCCATTTCATTGTCAATTTTAAGACCTTTCGTGCCATTTAGGTGTCGATTATTTCCTGGCGAGCGATAGCGAGCCTGCAATTTTAAGAGGAAGCGGCCTTCGGCCGGGACATTTTTCTACCGAAAAATGTACAAATTTATCTTGAAGGGGGGTCTAGGGGGTGTTTTTCTAAGCTTGATGGAGGTCTAGGGAGGAAACTAGAACAAATATATGAATACATGAATTAATAGACCAAACAAACGGCCAGCCGGGGAAGTTGAAGAATATAATACCACCACTATAGTCTGTTCACTCTAGGTTGGGCAGACATCGTAACCTCTAACCTCTCATAACTCAAAAAGGACTTGAGTAATCGAGCTAACATTTTTACCCCATAGGCAGACTTGGCTAGGGAATATATGTGTATAAATGGACGGCTCATTTGCTCCAGCCCTTTTTGAGTTACAGAGGGTGAGAGGTTAGGATTTCTGCCCCCACCTAGAATGAACGGACTATAGTTACCTAGGTTAGGTTAAAAAAAAGGCAAACCCAGATCACTCTAGATAAATCATGCGAAGGATAGGCAAGGGATTGAGTGTATTTAGGAAACAAAGCTCTATTATGAAAATATAACTACACCTTTCATTAAGGGGAGATCTCCACTTGAGGGATTTTTTTCATGACCCCTTTCTCCCTCATGTTTAGCCCCATTGCTTTTGATATTATAAAACGTTTGCCCCATTAGTTTAGCGATTTTAAGAACTTTCACCCCATATTAAGACCTTTCGTGCAATTCAGGTGTCGATTTTATCCTGGCGAGCGATAGCGAGCCTGTAATTTAAGAGGAACCGGCCTTCGGCCGGAACAATTTTCTACCGAAAAATGTACAAATTTATCTTGAAAGGGACTCAATGGGGTGTAATTTTAAGCTTGATGGAGGTCTAGGGAACAAACTAAATACCTCCCCTTAACAAATAAAGTGTACAGACGCGCTAATAAGTGATGTCTTGGCACCAATTATGTTCTGATCAACATTTGGTACCGTATCAGCAATATTTACAAGTGATTTCTTCTTTTTGAGGGAGATGTACAAACATGTTCCTACACTTATCGACCCTATTCAACATCTGACAGATATTACAGTGCAGAGCGAGGCAAACTTAATTACACCTGGAACATGACTTATTAGCGCCACTGTACAACCAATATGTCCTTCCTGTACTAATTCATGGATCAGAAACATGGATTATAACAAAGTGTCTAGAACGTAAACTTAGGAGTGGAGGAATGGAGAGGATAATGTTAGGTATAATAATTGATACTAGGCTGTTCATTGTATGGTAGAAATTCATTTATTTTGTACTTTTAACATTTATAAAATAGTATAAAAGATAACGCGATACTATAACTTGAAGCTTTTTGGTCAAAACGAAGGATAACAGGGTAATCAATATTATATACAATTTTTATACAAATACAAAATCTAGCTGTGTGTTATACAAAAAAATCGGCGTTATGTATATATATATGTCACAAGACAGAGTAAGGGGCGAGGGAACACGAAAGTGGTCCCGGACCCTAAAAATTGGAACTTTAAATGTTTCTGTTAAGGCTCTGTCTCTAGTCGGCTACCCCCAGCAATGGGGTATGTGCCTGAGTAAATACATACACACATACATGTATGTAATGTACGGTATTATGTTATGTATGCCCGTACAACCTTCTACTCTTGATAGATAAGTCTCTGCTCCGGCGTCAGTTTCCACAAAGGGTCGTTATAGTGTGGATGATTAATGAACACAGCATGGTGATCTGCTGGCACTGTCACTTCAGCCACCGTAACTTCAGCAGCCGGAGTATTCTGAGTCGGTGCTTTTGTCTGTGGAGCAGCGTTGACGGGACTCACTGGACTTCCAGCTCCGACAGAGGGATCTGGACTCACAGGGTCGGTACCCAAGAACGCCTTCAGGAGGGGGGCCAAGTCTTTCAGGGAGATGGAAGGGGTGTCGACTTTCGGAACAATGGTTGCAGTGTTCTGGACAACACCGGCATTCATCAGCTCCTTCATAAATCCCTCGAAGGCTCGTAGAACCATCTCAACCTGATCCAAATTCTCAAAATCCTTAGAATTGGGCGATTGGCCGGATTGACTAGCCAAGGACGTCATAACATTCTTGCCGATGCCCAGGAAGGCCTCCATGGTGCCGAGCATACCCGAGACCGAACCATCCTGCTTCGCTCTGATGCTGTTGAGGGCGTCCAGCGTGGCGGGGAGGATTTCAGCAACGGCGCTCAACACGCTCTCAAGGTTGGCGTCCTCTGGGGTTGTCTGGATGGGCGGGGGATCAAAAAATCGGGCCGCCTGGAAAGCCTGAGCGGCCGCCGGGCTCGCGTACCACACCACCACCGTACAACATAACAACACCTGGGGAGGGAAGCGAGTTAAGGGCACGAGATTTTTTTGTTTTAATTACTAACGGTAGGTACTGAAAGACTTAAGGGGAAGGGTGTATACTTTGGTCAATTTTAAAATTCACTATATTTATAGTTTCCTCCCTAGACCTTTATCAAACTTGTATACAAAAATAAATAAATGAAAATATAAATAACACAAATCTCAAAGATCCTCCTTTGAGATAAATTTGTGCAATTTTCGGTGATGAAATGGAAGAATGTGTGTGGCTCTAAGGGGCACAGACAGACATACACAAATGGTGATTACAAACTGCGCCACCCCAACGGGGTGCAGCTACTGTAATGTGACACACTGAACGCAATCATAATCAATACTGCCATGGAAAGAATGTGTGTGTGTGTGTGTGTGTGTGTGTGTGTGTGTGTGTGTGTGTGTGTGTGTGTGTGTGTGTGTGTGGGTGTGGGTGTGGGTGTGGGGGTGGGGGGGGACTGGCCCAAGGAGGTGGAGGGGAAGGGGGGAGTTGGTGATACTTTTTTCTTTCTTTTTTACATAGGACCGTAACTATTGAGCGAATTCAAAATATATTGTGTTACTAACCGTTTGATTGACCCACCGAATGTACGCGTGAAAATCCTTTACACGGTATAAGAGTTACCGGGGGAAAGAGGGGGGGGGGGGGGGATAACACTGCTTCCACAGACTTGATATAGGTGGTGTTGGATGGTAGAAGGCCACATACAGTTGCTGGCGTGTGTGGCGCTAGTAATATGCAATTATCAAGAGCGTATAATATTTCACGCACTGCCTTGCAAAGAATAGTTTGGAAATATTGCCCGCAGGGTGACAAACTCAGCCCATTAGTGTGGCGGTTTTAACACCTTTCGCCCCATTTAGTTGTCAATTTTAAACCTTTCAAGCCATTTAGGTGTCGATTTTTTCCTGTCGAGCGATAGCAAGCCTGCAATTGTAAGGCCGGGAATTTTTTCTACCGAAAAATGTACACATTTATCTTGAATGGGGTCTAGGAGGTGTTTTTCTAAGCTTGATGGAGGTCTAGGGAGGAAAGTACACAAAAATATGAATAAATGAATGAATAGACCAAACAAACGGCCAGCCTCCCCTTAAGAGCGTATATTTCATGCACTGCCTTGCAAAAAACTAGTTTGGAAATATTGCCCGCGGGGTGACAAGCTCTTCACTATACTTTAGGGAGGAGGATTGATTTGCCTAGCCCCATAATTAGAATGTAAAACTTGCAAAATAAACAAACCAAAACTGGGACGATACAAGATAAATGCAAAATAACTGATCAAAATAGCTACCGGTATGTGGAAATAACGCTCAATAAAATACAAACATTGAAATCAAAGAACACAATCCACCACATGGGGTGTACACAACTACATGAGCAAGTCAATTTATTTCCCAAGCAAACTGATCGCACATATAACAATGCACCATCGTCATGTTCGTAATATTCAGATTTTTAGATGTTCGGCCCATTAGATAAGACAGAGCCCTGAGGAACATCGGAGTTGATAGAATGAGGAAGTGAACGATGGCTGTCCAGAATCGCGGGTCTTAATATTGACAAAGAAATGGGGCGAAAGGTCTTAAAATCGACAAACTACTGGGGCAAACATCATAAAATCTCAAACCATCAATTATCTCTAGATCCGTTCTCAACTGTCGCTAGATATTAAAGGGAGATGGGCTATTTTTCTGGTCCACCTTCTTCCTCATGCTTAGCCCCAATAGTTTTCAAATTTTAAGATATTTGCCCCATTAGTATGTCGATTTCAAGACCGTTCGGCCCATTTCTTTGCCAGTATTAAGAACTTTCGTGCTTTTTAGTTTTTTTTTCCTGACGAACGACAGTGAGCCTGAAATTTTGGAATAACCGGCTTTCAGCCGGAACATTTTTCCAAAGAAAAATGTACAAATTTATCTAGAAGGGGTATTGAATGGATGTTTTGTTTTTTAAGTTTGATGGAGGTCTAGGGCGGAAACTAAAACAAATAATACATATATGAAATAATCGACCACAAAATAAACCCTTCCCTCTTAACTAGGCTATCAGTTGACTAATCAGATGAGTTAACCACTGCAAAAAAAAAAAAAAAAAAAACACTCTTAATTCAATCGTGCGTATTATGTTTCCACGTATAAGATCACGGAGAGGAGGAGGCGAAGTTATGTGGGGCAACTGTACAGTCGGCCTAATAAGTGATGATTCGGCACCAAGTATGTTTTGATCAATAATTAGTATCAGCAATTTCTAAGCTTCATTTCTTCATATCAGGTGAAATATACAAACATGTTCCTACACTTACCTACCCTATTCAACATCTGACAGACATTAATACAGCACAGTGGAAGCCAAACGTAATGACAGCTGGTACCTAATAAGTCATGTCTCAGCTGTCATTACGTTTGGCTGGCTCTGTGCTGTATTAATGTCTGTCCGATGTTGAATAGGGTGGTTAAGTGTAGGAACATGTTTGTATATTTCACTCAAAAAGAAGAAACAATGTGTAAATATTTCTGATACCAATTATTGATCAAAACATACTTGGTGCTGAGACATCACTTATTAGGCCGACTGTACAATCGGCCAATATAAGTGATGTCGCGGCACCAACTATATTTTGATCCATAATTGGTATCAGCAATATCTAAAACTGTATTATTCATTTTGAGTGATATACAAACATGTTTCTACTCCCATCTACCCTATTCAACATCTGACAGACATTAACCCCTTCAGCACCATGACTTATTTTTACCTTTCATTCTGGCTAAATTTAGACGATTTTATGCAGTTCAGTAGGACCTATGTTATTCAGAGGGTTTATCGAGATCGCATATACCCCTTTGAGTCCTAGAGGTAGATCATAAACTGAAGAAAATCGTCTAATGGTAACCAGAATATGATGAAAATGACGTCAGGGTGCTAAAGGGATCAACACAGAACAGAGCGAGCCAAGCGTAATGACAGCTGAGCCGTGCCTTATTAGCGCGCGACCGTATATTCCCGACTTACCCCAAAACGCATGACTGATCTGATGGGCTGAAGGAGCGAAGTGAGCTAAGGACCTTCTGGCCTGATCGGTATATATATAGCCAACTGTATGTAGGAGGGGGGGGGGGGGGGGGGGGGGGGGGGGGGGGGGGGGGGGGGGGGGGGGGGGGGGTGGGGGGGGGGGGGGGGGGGGGGGGGGTGGGGGGGCCTGGGTCTGGCCTTAAGTGGGGATGGGCGTATTTATTTGCTTATATATATATATATTTGTTTTACAATTTTTTGTTGTTTACATTGCCTCCCTAAACCGTCATCAAACTTTAAACAGAGTAAACACCCAGAGAACCCCTTCAAGATACATTTGTACATTTTTCGATAGAAAAATGTCCCGGCCCTACAATATTCCAGGCTCGCTATAGCTCGCCAGGAAAAAAAATCGATACCTAAATAGCACGAAAAGGTCTTAAAATTGACAACGAAATGCGGCGAAAGGTCTTAAAATTGACAACGAAATGCGGCGAAAGGTCTTAAAATCGCCAAACTAATAGGCCCGAACGTCTTAAAATCAGAAAACTACAGGGGCTAAACATGAGGAGGAAGAAGAAAGGGGGGGGGGGGGCCCCGAACCCCCCCCCCCCCCCCCCCCCCCCCCCCCGTAAATGCCAATATACCGTACCAAGGGCACGGTTGGCTTAAGGGGGTAGGGCTTGTCTTCTGGTCTAGGGCTGGTCTATATATATTTATTTATTTATTCATGATTTTTTTTGTTTAGTTTCCCCGCTAGAGACCTCTATCAAACTTGGAAAAACACATCCTAGACCCCCTTTCAAGATAAATTTGTATATTTTTCGGTAGGCCAGTTCCTTCTAAAAAATGAGGCTCGCTATCGCTCGCCAGGAAAAAAACGACACCTAAAGAGCACGAAAGGTCTTAATACTTACATAAAAAATGGGGCGAAAGATCTCAAAATCGCCAAACTAACGGAACGAACGTCTTAAAATCCCCAAATCAATATGCTAAAGATGAGGGAGAAGGGGGTCTACAAAAAGCGAGTACTACCCCCTTAACGTAGCATAGGTGTGGTGCTTGCTGTGTGCTTGGAGGAGAGAGAGAGAGAGAGAGAGAGAGAGAGAGAGAGAGAGAGAGAGAGAGAGAGAGAGAGAGAGAGAGAGAGAGAGAGAGAGAGAGAGAGAGAGATAGAGAGAAGAGAGAGAGAGAGGAGAGAGAGAGAGAGAGAGAGAGAGGAGAGAGAGAGAGAGAGAGAGAGAGAAGAGAGAGAGAGAGAGAGAGAGAGAGAGAGAGAGAGAGAGAGAGAGAGAGAGAGAGAGAGAGCAAGGGGGCTAATAAGTAACACCCCGTTCTTAACATTAATCATCCATTACAAACCCCAATGTAATTGAAGAAACTAATGAAAGCCTATGGTCCTCCCGGGATTCGAACTCGGGACACCACACCCAGAACATAAGCATCGAAACCATTACACCACCAACACAGTATCAAGTCCGGTAGATAGTCAATCAATGCTGAAAATCGGTCGAATAATGCCACAATCTCTACCATATCGCTCCAAAAACGGCTTAACCGCTTCTGTACCGGCGACTTATGTAGACGATTTAGGATCTGTGGTAGTCAAAATAGTTAAGCGAGATCGTTCGAAGCCTGTTAAGGGGATGTATTTAGTTTGTTCCCTAGCCCTCCATCAAGCTTAAAATTACACCCCCTTGAGTCCCTTTCAAGATAAATTTGTACATTTTTCGGTAGAAAAATTTCCCGGCCAAAGGCCGGTTCCTCTTAAATTACCGGCTCGCTATCGCTCGCCAGGATAACATTGACACCTGAATGGCACGAAAGGTCTTAATATGGGGTGAAAGTTCTTAAAATCGCTAAACTAATGGGGCAAATGTTTTATAATATCAAAAGCAATGGGGCTAAACATGAGGGAGAAAGGGGTCAAGAAAAAAATCCCTCAAGTGGAAATCTCCCCTTAAATGCTAGATAATTATTACAGTGGTTCTTAAGTTTTTCAGTCCCGATACCCCAAAGTTCAACTCCAAGTCAACCTGATACTCCCTCTCCAATATTAGGCTGTCAACCTGATACCCCCTCTCCAATATTAGGCTCAGTCAACCTGATACTCCCTCTCCAATATTAGGCTCAGTCAACCTGATACTCCCTCTCCAATATTAGGCTCAGTCAACCTGATACTCCCTCTCCAATATTAGGCTCAGTCAACCTGATACTCCCTCTCCAATATTAGGCTGTCAACCTGATACCCCCTCTCCAATATTAGGCTCAGTCAACCTGATACTCCCTCTCCAATATTAGGCTCAGTCAACCTGATACTCCCTCTCCAATATTAGGCTCAGTCAACCTGATACTCCCTCTCCAATATTAGGCTGTCAACCTGATACCCCCTCTCCAATATTAGGCTCAGTCAACCTGATACTCCCTCTCCAATATTAGGCTACTACTACTCCCGAGTTTTAACTTTTAAGGGGAGATTTCCACTTGAGGGAAAAAAAATTTCGGGATCCCTTTCTCTCTCATGTTTAGTCCCATTGCTTTTGATATTCTAAGACGTTCGCCCCATTAGTTTGGTGATTTTAAGAACCTTTGCCCCATATTTATGTAAATTTTAAGACATTTCGTGCCATTTAGGTGTCGATTTTATGCTGGCGAGCGATAGCGAGCCTGTAATTTAAGAGTAACCGGCCTTCGGCCGGCACATTTTTCTACCGAAAAATGTACAAATTTATCATGAAAGGGGGTCAAAGGGGTGAAATTTTAAGATTGCTGAAGGAGTAGGAAACAAACTAAAAACCTCCCCTTAATGTGTGGATGTGGAAAACAACAAAGGAAAAATAAATAGCCGGAAACATGCTTACATAACTGAAATGTTTGTGGACAAGCAGCAATGCAAGTCATGGTGGCTCTTCCGTAAATCTAACATGGCTGACTTAACCCTTTCGGCAGCACCATGACGTCCTTTTTAACTTGGATTCATGTGGTGATGGGCTGGTCTATCAGAGTGAGAGCTGAGCGATCTCTGCCATACCCATAGCTTACTCTGACTGTTCCTTTTACTTATATATCTTCTAGATCTCAAGTGACGGCGTCTTTTCCGTGGATCGACCTCCTTACTGCCAACCTAAAAGTTGGCAGATTGGGAGCCAAAGCGTCACATTTTTCCCTTGCCCCTCAACTTTCCCTTCATAATTGCTGAGGGGCACAGGGCCTTGGGTGGGGCTTTGGTTTCCCGGGCGTTTCCGCACCCTCCTCAGCTCCCTGCCTTAGAGTGGCTTCGGTCACCTGGGTTTTGTTAGTGGTAAGCAGGGAGGGTTTTGTGGGGGCGCTCTATGGCCTTGGCCTTGCTCGGAACCTTGGGGCTGTTCGGCCAGGCAGCCTGGGGAACAACAACAACAACAACTTGGATGCTGGCTAAAAACTACCAGACGATTGTATGCAGGTTTATAAAGGTCCTGTGTTATTCAGAGGGTTGACCGATATTTGATGTATATACCCCTTTTTTGAGTCCTAGAGTGAGATATATAGATTGTAAGCTGAAGAAAATCGTCTAATGGTAACCAGAATAAGATGAACATTACGTCATGGTGCTGAAGGGGTTAAGGGGAGGTATTTAGTTTGTTCCCTAGACCTCCATCAAGCTTAAAATTACACCCCCTTGAGTCCCTTTCAAGATAAATTTGTACATTTTTCGGTAGAAAAATGTCCCGGCCGAAGGCCGGTTCCTCTTAAATTACAGGCTCGCTATCGCTCGCCAGGATAAAAACGACACCTGAATTGCACGAAAGGTCTTAATATGGGGTGAAAGTTCTTAAAATCGCTAAACTAATGGGGCAAACGTTTTATAATAACAACAGCAATGGGGCTAAACATGAGGGAGAAAGGGGTCAAGAAAAAAATCCCTCAAGTGGAGATCTCCCCTTAAGAATGGGATTATTATTATTATTTTTTTTTTTTTTTTTTTTTTTTTTTTTTTTTTATAAGTTCTTGGTGATGATTAGTTCGTATACACTCCAGATTTGGCTGTAGAATGAGTGTGATTAAATTAGAAGTGTACTTTTCACGCAATCTAAGTTTTTGTTCTTGTTATTATTGGCAATTTTAATTTTTTATTTATTTGTTTTTTTGCTCCCTAGACCTCTTATCAAGCTTAAATAATTCACGCCCAAGATATATTTGTAAACTTTTCGGTAGAAAAATTTCACAGGCTCGCTACCGCTCGCCAGGAAGAAATAGACAATTAAATGGCACAAAAGGTCTTAAAATTGACAACTGAATGGGGCGAAAGGTGTTAAAATCGTCAAACTAATTGGGCGAACGTCTTAGAATTTAAAAACTAATAGAGCTAAACATGAGGGGAATAGGGGTGTGGAAAAACCATATGTCTCCCCATAAACAATAGGGGTGTGGAAAAACCATATGTCTCCCCATAAACAATAGGGGTGTGGAAAAACCATATGTCTCCCCATAAACAATAGGGGTGTGGAAAAACCATATGTCTCCCCTTAAACAATAGGGGTGTGGAAAAACCATATGTCTCCCCATAAACAATAGGGGTGTGGAAAAACCATATGTCTCCCCATAAACAATAGGGGTGTGGAAAAACCATATGTCTCCCCTTAAACAATAGGGGTGTGGAAAAACCATATGTCTCCCCATAAACAATAGGGGTGTGGAAAAACCATATGTCTCCCCTTAAACAATAGGGGTGTGGAAAAACCATATGTCTCCCCATAAACAATAGGGGTGTGGAAAAACCATATGTCTCCCATTAAACAATAGGGGTGTGGAAAAACCATATGTCTCCCCATAAACAATAGGGGTGTGGAAAAACCATGTCTCCCCATAAACAATAGGGGTGTGGAAAAACCATGTCTCCCCATAAACAATAGGGGTGTGGAAAAACCATATGTCTCCCCATAAACAATAGGGGTGTGGAAAAACCATATGTCTCCCCATAAACAATAGGGGTGTGGAAAAACCATATGTCTCCCCATAAAAAATAGGGGTGTGGAAAAATCATATGTCTCCCCATAAACAATAGGGGTGTGGAAAAACCATATGTCTCCCCATAAACAATAGGGGTGTGGAAAAACCATATGTCACCCCATAAACAATAGGGGTGTGGAAAAACCATATGTCTCCCCATAAACAATAGGGGTGTGGAAAAACCATGTCTCCCCTTAAACAATAGGGGTGTGGAAAAACCATATGTCTCCCCTTAAACAATAGGGGTGTGGAAAAACCATATGTCTCCCCATAAACAATAGGGGTGTGGAAAAACCATATGTCTCCCCATAAACAATAGGGGTGTGGAAAAAACCATATGTCTCCCCATAAACAATAGGGGTGTGGAAAAACCATATGTCTCCCCATAAACAATAGGGGTGTGGAAAAACCATATGTCTCCCCATAAACAATAGGGGTGTGGAAAAACCATATGTCTCCCAATAAACAATAGGGGTGTGGAAAAACCATATGTCTCCCCATAAACAATAGGGGTGTGGAAAAACCATATGTCTCCCCATAAACAATAGGGGTGTGGAAAAACCATATGTCTCCCCTTAAACAATAGGGGTGTGGAAAAACCATGTCTCCCCTTAAACAATAGGGGTGTGGAAAAACCATATGTCTCCCCATAAACAATAGGGGTGTGGAAAAACCATATGTCTCCCCTTAAACAATAGGGGTGTGGAAAAACCATATGTCTCCCCATAAACAATAGGGGTGTGGAAAAACCATATGTCTCCCCATAAACAATAGGGGTGTGGAAAAACCATATGTCTCCCCATAAACAATAGGGGTGTGGAAAAACCATATGTCTCCCCATAAACAATAGGGGTGTGGAAAAACCATATGTCTCCCCATAAACAATAGGGGTGTGGAATAACCATAAGTCTCCCCTTAAACAACATTGCCAATTAAGGGTTTTATAGCAAATGAATCTTGCAAGTCAATGTTGGTGGTGCAATGGTTTAGGTGCTTATGTTCTGGGTGTGGTATCCAAAGTTGGAATCCCGGGAGGACCATATGCTTTCATTAGTTTATTCAAGTACATTGGGGGTTGTAATTAATGTTAAGAACGGGGTGTTACCGGTACTTATATTATGTGTCCTTCCATGTAAAACAAATCTTGGCATGGATCTAAACTTATGTATAGTTCATTTTTAACATGTATTCATTATTGTTCTAGTTAATATATCCATTAGATCCGCCTTGTAGATTAGTTCGTACATTTTCCGGTAGAAAAATGTCTTCTTCCAAAATTACGGGCTCACTTTCGTTCGCCAGGAAGAAAAATCTACACCTAAATAGCACGCAAGGTCTATCCAACCATGACACATCACATGTCCAATCCACCCTCAGGCGCACAACCACCTTTTGTTTAGAATAACCTTGGAGTCGTAGAAACACAGTCATAAAAAAAAAAATAAAATAAAAAAAAAATATATATATATAATATACAGTATATATATATAATTATATATATATATATACGGTATATAAACAATAAAGATAAAATACAAATAATTATAATACTAATTACTAATAAAAATAATAATAATTATAATACAAATATTAATAATAATAATATAAATAATAATAATACAAATACTACTACTACTACTACTAATAATAATAATAATAATAATAATAATAATAATAAAATCCTCCTCATTATATGGTCCAAGGGGGGTCTATTTGGAACCCTCCTATCCACTCCATTATTTTGGAGATTTCACGACGTTTCACCCCATTCGTCTGGCGAAAATACAACGCTTCATTTCAATCCGGGGTAGATTTTTTCCCCGGGCGAAGGATAGCGAGCGTATGGCACTTCTAGGAAATCGAAACCTGTATGAATTTACCTTGACGTTCATAGTAATAATTGGGTGGAATTTGTAATTTTTTTAAGGGAGCCTGGAAATGTTTTTTGTTGTTAGTTATCTAACCTTGTGTGTGGAAAAACTGTGGAGTCGTAGAATAAAACAACAACAACACACACACACACACACACACACACATTAACTATATAAATAAATGAATAAATAATACAAATAATAATAATAATAATAATAATAATAACAAACAAAACATTATATATATATATATATAATATAATCCGTAATATAAATAGTATATTATAACGATCGAAAAGTCTAGAAAATCCGATGACGCATTTCTTTTCTGTTTTCTGGTTATCATTAGACGATTTTATTGCGATTAGGAAGGGTAAATGGAAGTCAAGAGGGTGGACTGAGATCGACTTTACCCTCATAATTCTCATAGCACCTTCCTAAGCTGCATAAATATCGTCTAATGATAGCCAGAATGGACTGTGTAAATGCGTCATAATCATTAAGGGGGGGAGGATGATAGTTTTATTTTTCCTGGACCCCCCCTTCTCCCTCATGTTTAGTCCCATTACTTTTTTAGATTTCAAGACATTCGGTCCATTAGTTTGGCGATTTAAAGACCTTTCGCCCCATTGCTGTGTCAATATTAAGACTTTTCATGTCATTTATGTGTCGAGTTTTTCCTGGCGAACGATAGCGAGTCTGTAATTTAAGAGGAATCGGCCTTTGGCCTGGAACATTTTTTTCTATCGAATAATGTACAAATATATCTTGAAGGAGGGTCTTGGGTGGGTGGGTGGGTGGGTGGGTGGGGGGGGGGTGGGGGGGGTTAAGCTTGATGGAGGTCTAGGAAGAAACCTAAAACAATGGTAAACATATATATAAATGAGCAAATAAATACGTCCATCCCCCTAAACGGGTTAATATCACAGTTCCTTAACCCCTTGAGGATTGTGACGCATTTTAAGGTGCACGCATTATATCACCAATATATATAACACCATATATATAACACCATATATATAACACCATATATATAACACCATATATATAACACCATATATATAACCTTGGTAATGGCTGAGTAATGGTTAAGTTTCACAATATTATTGCATATTCCCGTCAGTTGAAAATATACAGAATAGTGCCTTGTTCTCTTGCGGCACATTTTAGTCCTCCATAATATCGAGTGCAAGGCCTACTGCAGGGTGTTTAGAGTTCGGTATTGTTTTCGTTAACGTAACTCACATATTTGGGGATTGCAACTAAATAAATAGCATCCTTTCCTATAGTGTGTCCGCGTGTGCGTTTGTCTCATTCCTCCTCCTCCTTTTACCCTTATTACCAAAAAGATATAGACAAGCTAGAACGAGTTCAACGTAGAGTTACCAAAATTATACCTAGCCTAAAGAACAAACCATATGAGGAGCGTCTTAGAGAATTAAACCCAGCGCAGATTAAGAGGCGACTTAATTCAAGTGTTCAAAATCATCAAAGGCATCGACAATATGAACTGTAGGTAAGTACTTCACTATCGACCAATCTAATTACACGCGGGGAAACGGGTGCAAAATTATTGGTAAATCTTTTAACTCACACGAAGCTAAAAATGTCTTCTTCAATCGAGTTGTTAACTTATGGAATGGGCTTCCCCGAGATGTCATAGACTGCAGCACCGTTGACTCATTTAAACTTCGCCTAGACAAATATCTCGCATCAAACCCGCGACTGACTGTGTTTGTAAATTAATAACGTTATTTTATCCTCCCCTCAGTTACTAACCCATCTGTCCCCTACTAACTTCCTAATCCTGCCACGGACATTAGTTCCAGGGCAGTAGTTCCCTTTCCAATGTTCCCTTACCCACTCTAAACCACTGTTTGGACACTTGATCCTCAGTGCTTTGGAGGACAAGCAGCCTAGAAGGGTCACTAGACCTGTTGTTGCTTGATTTCCTTTGTACTCCTTTGTACGAAGGTTTCGCTTCTGACTCTTGATATATGCAAGAGGACTTGTAATACCCCAGTTGCATAAAAGACGAAATTCTTAAGGGGTTAATGCCCTGTTTTTAGTCTATATATTTATTTATTTATTTATTTTTGAGTTTCCTCGCTAGACCTCCATCAAGCTTAGAAAACCCCCCCCCCCCTAAACTATCCCCTTTCAAGATCAATTTGAACATTTTTCGATAGAAAAATGCTCGCTTTCGCTAGCCAGGAAAAAATAGACACCTAAAGGGCACGAAAGGTTTTAATATTGACAAAACAATGAGGCGAATGGTCTCAAAATCGCCAAACTAACGGAACGAACGTCTTAAAGCCTCAAAACTAATATGCTAAACCTGAGGGAGAAGGGGGTCCAGAAAAAGCGAGTACTACCACCTTAACCCCTTCTGTACCGAAGACTTCTTTCTAACTGTGTTCAGTCTAATATTGGAAGATTTTATTTAGTTTCCAAAGGGTTTCCAGCAATGTACAGGCTTCGAACTCTATTTCACTTAAGGGGAGATGGGCTGGTTTTTCTGGCCCGAATCTCCCTCGTCTTTAGCCCAATTAGTTTTGACATTTTAAGACGTTTGCCCCATTAGCTTGTCGATTTTAATACTTTTCGCCTCATTTCTTTGTCAATATTAAGACCTTTCGTGCCCTTTAGGTGTCGATTTTATTTTACTGGAGAGCGAAAGCGAGTCTGTAATTGTGGAGGAAGCGGCCTTCGGCCATGATATTTTTCTACGGAAAATTTACAAATTAATCTCGTAGGGGAATCTAATGGATGTTTATTTATTAAGCTTGATGGAGGTCTAGGGAGGAAACTAAACAAATACTGAATATACAGTATGTGTAAATAGACCCCCCAAGATAACCACTGGCCCCTTAACCCTTTTCACTTCCACAGATCCTTCTTAAACTGCACAAAATCCTCTAAATATAGCTAGCGTATAATAAAAAAAGACACCGCCGGTAAATAAATGCTTAACCCTTTCAGCATAATGACGCATTTTCACCTTGGATTCTGGCTAATGAGAGTTATTGTATGCAGCTTCAGAAGGACGTACAGTATGTTATTATTATGTGTTTGACACCCACCAACTTCACATCTAAACTCAATTAATGAAATCAACAAATACATATGGCACTCCGAGGACTCGAACCCAGGATACTCACATCGAAATTCCGCGCACTGCATTACGCTATCAAGACAGTTATTCAGAGAGTCTATTGGATCTTATTTACTTCATTAAGTTCTAGAGGTAGTCTGATAATAATATTCTATCTATCTATCTATCTATTGCCGGACGCCTTACCCCCCTTAATGAGGGTGGCCATACAGAGAAAGCCCCCAAGCGGACCTATTCCCTGTAAGAGGGACAACCCGAGCCAGTCAAGGTCCTGATGTGGCGGCGTCTACGCCGTGGGACCACCTCCCGGAGCTGCCAACCCTCCACGGCTGGAGACAAGATCAACGACCAGTGGAGGACAAACGGATGCCAGCCGCGGGGAGCAGTTTCGGGAGCCAAACCGTCACAACCATCCCCTGCCCCCTCCCTGGGGGCACGGGTCCTTGGAGCGGCTTCGGTCGCGCCGGGAATTCCCACACCTCTCACACCACACACACACACATCACACAGTTTTTCCTACACCGAGAAATGACTCTCCGGCTGTCATTTCTCGAAGACTTCTTCTAGCCGGAGACATTGAGAGCAACTCAGGACCCACGTACACATACATATGTCCAACTTGCTCAAAACCCATCACTTCGAGTCGCCACACTAAGGGTTCAGTTCTCTGCAATTCATGCAGGAACTGGACCCACTTCACCTGTACAACACTTGCCTCCAAGAAACACTACCGGTACACGAACACCTGGACCTGTTCCTCATGCCCCTCCCTCTCCCAGTCAAATTCCTCGCCTAAAACCCGTCCACCTCTCCTCCCCAACCCACCTAGCCTTCCCATATCATCCACTCCCCCCCCTAAAACCCGTCCACCTCTCCTCCCTAACCCACCAAACCTTCCCATACCATCCACATCTTCAACTCAACACACCACACCCCATCCTAATCCATTCCAACCCCCATCTCTTGCTCCCCAATCCCCCCCCCAGCCCCTCCCTCACCCCCACCCCATCCTCGTGCAGCAGCACCCAACATACATTGTGCACATAACATGAACATTCTTCAATTGAACATAGATGGCATCAACACAAAGAAACACGAACTCTCACACTTCATTAGACAACACAACATACACATTGCCATCTTACAAGAAACAAAACTCCGCACAACACAAAAAAACACCCACATTTCATAATTTCACCACCATCAGACAAGACCGGGCTGTCGGCGGGGGCGGTGGACTCATCACCCTGGTACACAAAGAAATATCTTACATAGTAACCAGTGTACAAACCAAATCCCTCCTCCCCCCAAATGATAACACAACAGAAATACAATCAATTAAAATACGCACTGGCAACAACTCCAACATAACCATCATAAACACATACATCCCTCCCCAAACATCCCCTACAGTACCAAGTGAATACAGACCACACTTACAACACATCACAAACACCCCACACATCATCCTGGGTGGTGACTTCAACGCCAAGACGTCGGCCTGGTTTGTCGACAACCCCGACACAGACAGAGGGCTGGTACTACAAAACCAAACCGATAACCTCATCATCCTTAATGACATCCATCAACATACCCATATTCCTCACCAAGCCCACTATAACCCATCATCTCCAGACATCACCTTTTGCTCCCCAGAACTTGCCCCCACAACATCCTGGAGGGTGGTCAGAACCTTAGGCTCCGACCACCTCCCGATCATTATCACCACCAAAACCAGACTCACCCCAGCTAGCCACAAACACACATACACCAATTATAAAAGAGCTAACTGGGGAGCATTCACAAATGAGACAGAACAACACTTCACAACTCTAAACAGTACACCCATCACTAACATCAACAATGCTGTACACATACTCAATAAAACTATCCAAAACGCTGACAAGAAACACATTCCAAGAGGTAACAGAAAAAGACACAACCCCAACTTCACACCAGAAATTCAAAACCTCATCAGACAACGCGACATACTGAAACACTCCCCAGCACCCCACACACAAGACATCACACAACAAATTCAAGCACTCAACACCCAAACTAACAACAAAATACAAGAACAAAAACTAAATTGGAATAACTTCCTACAAACACTTGATCACAAAACAAACCCCAAAAAACTCTACAAAACACTAAACAGCATCACACTTTCCAACAGCAACACAACACAATCACATGCTGCAATCACAACAACAGACTCTACTCCTTCATGTAAACAACAAGCAAACACTCTCATCAATCACTTCTCATATGTCAGCCACCTAAAACCTCACAAAGACGACCGACGTGTCATCCGACGTAAGAGACAATTCCCCACAGACCCTGACTATACACCCAATCACCAGACAAAGCATATCATCAATAATCTCAAGCACTCACCCACCTGTGGCCTAGACAACATAAGCAACATACACCTCAGACACCTGGGACCACAAGGCATACAAGCACTCACTAACATATCAAACTACAGCTATTCACACAACACAATACCAGACATTTGGAAGCATGGTATCATCATCACATTCCCCAAACCCAACAAAGACCCCACGCTACCCTCCTCGCACCGCCCCATCACACTCCTTTGCTCCCCCTCCAAAGTCATGGAACGCCTAGTATTACAACTAATTACACCTGACCTACCTACCCCTAGCTCCAACACAACATGGCTTTAGGCCACTGCACTCCACAAACACTCTTCTCACAGACCTTACACAAAGAGCTTTTGACGGCATCAACTCAGCTAGACCACCACACAGATCACTATTAGCCACACTCGACATTAGTAAAGCCTTCGATGCCATCCCCCGCCACAACCTAACAAACAAAATCTACAACACAAACATGCACAACAACACAAAAAGGTGGCTGGCCAACTTCCTAGCAGGCAGATGTGCACACGTATCTTTTGCCGGTCAGTCATCTAAAATCAGAAACTTTCCAAACGGAGTCCCACAAGGATCCGTCCTATCGCCTGCACTCTTCAATCTGTACATGCACGATATAACTACACCCAATACGCCCCAAATAAACTTAGCCTCCTATGCAGACGACATAACACTCACATGTACACACCATGACCCAGAAAGAGCAACAGATCTCCTTCAACCCTATCTCATCACATTACATGGCTGGTGCACTACAAACAGACTTAATCTAGCCCCAGCCAAATCCACCGCAACCCTGCTCACAAGCTGAACAGGAGAACACAAATACATCCCTCAACTCACCAAAAACAATACACCCCTAACACATACACACACACCCAAAATCCTAGGAGTAACATAATTATGATACTCATATGACATTCAAACAGCACACCACAAACATTAAAAAGAAACTGACACCCAGACTTAACGCCCTCAGGTCACTTGCTCACACAAAATTCGGACACAACAAAGAAACTACCACCACAGTATATAAACAATACATAAGATCAGTGATGGAATACGCAAGCCCAGCCTGGGCTTCTAACCTAGCTGAAACACATCATAAGACCTTACAGACTATTCAAAACAAAGCCCTGAAGATCATTACAGGCTGCACAGCTACTGCACCCACAGATCACCTACATCAAGAAACCAAAATCCTCAAAGTCAAAGACCATCTGGACATGAGAGGCACTCAATTCCTGGCAGCAGCCTCCACGAACCAAGACCACCCACTAAATTACATGGCAACACACCCACAGACACCAAGAAATATTAAAACAACACCCAGCACACGGTATCACAAACAATTATTGTCCTCTCTCCCTCCCTGCCCACCCCGAACCAACTTCCAGAAGCACATCCATACTCATATCTCTCACCGATCCATCCACTCACTCACAGACAACACGCAGCTGCATGCACGACCTCCCGAAATCCATCCTTCCGAATCCTCCCTTCCTCGCGAGAACAGAGTCCACCTGGCCAGGCTGAGATGCGGACACCATCCAGCTCTCCTGAGCTATCAGAAGAGACTGGATGACTCCGTTGTCGACGCCTGCCCGGGATGTAACACAGCACCCCATACCATTAAACACATCATAGAAGACTGCATTTCACACAACCACTTACGCCAACAACACAATCTACACTCAATGAGAGCTCTGTGGGAAAGCCCGATCGTGGCCATGGCCTTCCTCAGGGACTTGGGGTTGTTCGGCCAGGCAGCTTAGGGAACAACAACAACAACCCGAGCCAGTTTACTGAAGGACTTACAGGAGTGACCACTCAAATATGTTCCTTCCAACAACCAACCATACTCCCAAAATCGATTAATGAAATTTACAAACACATGTGGCAGTCCGTGGATTCGAACCCAGGACGCTCACACCGAAAATCAACACCTTAATTTAGGACCCGTCCGACTCTGAGGCCCTCTATGTATCTTGTTTGCACTATTTTTCTACAGTGGTGTTCAGCTAGTCCATCCACTAACCTGCCTAACACTTAGATAAGCAGTACGGATTTGTATCAGGTTTACTCCCCTAGACAGGTTGCCGACCAAGGCTGACTAGTCCCATCCACCCGGATTTTTATATGGTTGTCTCCCCTAGATGGGTTGCCAACCAAGGCTAACGAGTCCCATCCACCCGGAAAATAATAATATCCAACTCTCCCTAATATACCTGGAGTGAGTGGGTTCGAATCCTGGTCAGAATATCTCTCTCCCATCCTAGAGGTAGAATATGAGCTTTAAAAAAAAACAAAAAACAAAAGTCTCATGGTATTCAGAACATGATGAAAAGTACGGCGTGTGTGTGTGTGTTTTTGTTTTGTGTGTTTTTTTTTTGCTTATCTGTTGGAACTTTATTTGATTTCAAGTATGTACAAGGATTTACGTGTGTTTGTGTGTGTTACCGCTCATCGTCCCTCTCTCCTGTTATTCTATCTTCTCTTCTCTTCTCTCTCTCTCTCTCTCCACCTGTCCATCAACCACCTCATACACCTAACCTATCACACGGGATAATGTAAGTTATACGGCACACATTTTTCCGACACTAGTTCTTGGAATCCCTTCGGTAAACAGTGTGCATGTGTGTTACTCAGTTACTTGTTCGTCAAGGGGAATCCACGCAATGCGAGCTAAGCTCATTATTATCGCGCCTCCTTAACTGGGAATGTATTGCGTGAAATGCATGTTAAGTGTTTTATGTACTGTTGGAATGGCTGTGGATGTGTGTGTAGTCTGTATTTAGCCAATTGGCGACATCGGAAACGAAGGCTTAGGGTGGATCTGTATGGTACCATTCTCACTATAGACGGTACCGTCTCGCCCGAAGGCTTAGGTAGCCATCAGCTTAGGTGAACCATATGATACCCATCTCGCCTTGTACCATTTTTGCCAACCCCAGATGGGACGTCACAACGTCGTCCACATATTCCAGGTACCTATTTACAGCTAGGTGAACTGAGGCTAACACATGAAAGGAGACAAGCCCAATATGTCTCCGCCTGGCCGGGGATTGAACCCCCGACCCCTCGTGTGTGAGACGAGAGCTCTATGTGTGTGTGTGTGTGTGTTCGTGTGTGTGTGTGTGTGTGTGCGTGTGTGCGTGTGTGTGTGTGTGTGCGTGTGTGCGTGTGGTCTTGTTCCAGTCTAGGGAGTGAGACAAGCGAAACACCCACCCACCCACGGCTCGAAGCAGCCCCATCTCTGAAGCTGCTTCGCCTCCGTGCCTCACTGTCTCATCCCCTAGACTCGGACCCTCACTCTCAGAACGCCACCTATTGAGCAATTAACTCACAAGGCATTACGCCCCTTGTCTAAGCATATCTCTTCTCATATCTCTCTCTCTCTCTCTCTCTCTCTCCGTCAATCACCTCATCGCACGGGATAATGCTAGGTATCGGCACACATTTTTTCCGACGACCTTAGTTCTTGGAATGGGGTAGTACTCGCTTTTCATGGACCCCCTCCTCCATCATGCTTAGCAGATTAGTTTTGAGGTTTTAACACTTTCGTGCCGTTAGTTTGTCGATTTTAAGACCTTTCGTCCCATTTGTTCGTCAATGTTAAGACCTTTCGTGCCATTTTGGTGTAAAAAAAAAAATCCTGGCGAGCAATACCTAGCCTGTAATTTTAGAAGGATCCGGCCTTCGGCCGGGATTTTTTTCTACCGAAAAATGTACCAATTTATCTTAAAAGGGGGTCTAGGGGTGCTATTTTATGCTTGATGGAGGTCTAGCGAAGAAACTCAAAAATATATAAATTAATAAATACATAGACCAAAAAGCAAGCACTGCCCCCTTAAACAGTGTGCATGGGTGTGTGTGTGTGTGTGTGTGTGTGTGTGTGCGTGTGTGTGTGGGGGGAGGGGGGAATTGTGAGTGTGTGGTGGAGTGGGGGATGTCTGTCTGTCTGTCTGCCTGCCTGCCTGCCTGCCTGCCTGCCTGCCTGCCTGTCTGTCTGTCTATCTGTCTGTCTGCCTGCCTGCCTGTCTGTCCACAGGCGCTTGAGTAGATAGATGCTCGTGCGTCTATACAGGTATCTATATGTATTATGATGTGGATGGGTAAGACTATATAGATCGTTCAATGGTTAGAGATTATCACAGGATTTCTACCAGACTTTCAGATTATTTAGCATGTTAGTGTTGTTAATTATTAGTTTTGAATAGAGTTTACCATCAACACATAATGAGTTCTTCTGCACAGTCATCAGATAATACTTTTGTTTTACTTTATCAAACTTGTTTTGTACATAGGAGCATTCTGTGATTATCAAGATACTGTACAGAGCTATGATATCTGACACATAACTGCCTTGATGGTGTAATGGTTAGTGTTTAAAATCTGTATGTGGTAACCCAGGTTCGAATCCCGGTGGATCACATGCATACTTTCATGAATTTCTTTGGGAGGTGTTTGGTGTTGGAGTAAAATGAATAAAAATGTAATACCGGTATAATTATTATGACATCAGTAATATAATATGTGTGTAAGTTTGAGAAAGGGCATTGCTCTATCACTAATAAAGACTCACATGGAGTAAATGATGGACTATTATTAATTAATCCTTGCTTTATCATCACAGTGCTACAGTAATTCCAATTTCTTACATTGAGTTTTAGTTATGTTCCTGGAAACAGTAGCTATGTAATGAGCTATGGACCATTTAGTGGAGCAGATAACTGCAAATTTCAGGAGAATCGTTCATTTCTGGAAACAAGCACCAAATTTGGCACACATACTCCTTGGGGATTGCTCTTTTGATAAAAACCCGTTAGCCACCTAAAAATTCAAGATGGCGGCCATTTTTCAAGATGGCCGCCATTGAATATACAGAAATATTGCATTTCGCAATAAAATCGCAAAGACTTGTCCTATTTGAATGATCTTGGTGTCAAATCATACATTTTTCACTATGTAGAATCCGAATTTGGAACCATGAACTTACTCACTAGTTTCCTTGTACCATAATATCAGTCCCGGAATCCTAATATTCTGCTAAATTAGAGGTTCATGTTACGTCTGACTCGGCTAAAATGCATGGTAGTGTATATCGTAGTAGTGTTAGAGGTTTAGTATGTGTAGCATCTTCCTGTACAAGGCTTCCAAACTGGACATGACACGATGCGGTGGGGGGGGGGGGGAACGTTGAGAGACTTGCAGCGGAAGGTGTAGAGTAATAATTAGTTTAGTGTCCCAAATGCTGTCTAATAAGCCCCGCATCAGTTAGCTACTGTAGATTACATGTAGTTTAACATAGATGTTTAGTTAGATAGCCGCGCCTGAATTGACAGGGTGTGCCAGCGGGGGAGAGCCGAGCCAAGGGTAACGGGGCTTTACATTGCTTTGCATGTAGTTACCTGGATGGTGTACAGATCGCACGGGACTTACATGATACTGGATGAACGATCGGGCTAGGTGTAGGTCATATATTTTTATTCCCGAACCTAGTCGTATCCCATACCTTATTGTGCATGATTGTGATCAAGGTGGTAAAAGGATAACCCCTCGGCCTTGATTCACTGAATACAGATAATATTCATACTGTGATTATCTGTTATATCTGTTATCATATAACATACTGTGTTATATCATACTGTGATTATCTGTTATATACTGTGATTATCTGTTATCTATTATATCTGTGTTACAGATAATTATCATACTGTATTCACCAAGATGGCAAATACAGATCCAGGACCTTCTAAATTCTGGACTGACTGGAGCAAGTGTTGTCTTTGCCAGAAGAAGAAGAGTGAAGAGCTCAAGTCACCACGTGCACAACAACCACAAGAACATGATGGCTACACTATGATTGCGACTACTATTCCCCTCTTTCACGCAATTAATGAGATGCCTATTGTTCTGGATCCAGCCAGACTTGATGATGGTGGTGGCATTGAAGAAACTCTGAGGAGGAACAAGGCGCAGTATCACCAAAGTTGTCGCCTTATGTTCAACAACACGAAACTGGAGAGAGCCAGAAAAAGAAGAGCAGAGAGTGCTCAGCCAGAGCTGATTGGCACACACCTTGAGAAAGGCAAGGTCCGTTTCCAGGAGTTTATGAAGGGACTGGAAGGGGAAGAAGAATCCACCTTCTATGAACCAATCAAGAAGAACAGGGTTGACTTTTTCCGACAGGTACCAGCCTCTGTTGACTCTTCAAAGCAAAAAGTGCTGAAGGAAGACAGTCAACTGTTCTCCAAGCTGTTCATATCATGCCAGAGCAGAGAGTGTGACTTGAAGGAGTTCTTCCGTCATGAGAACCAGTCACATCTTGCTGCCCTCAGTGATGGTGGAAAGCTCCACACCTGTCAGAAATCCCACCTCACTACCATTCTTCAGAACCAAGTTACAACCCCTGAGGCAGAGCCAGACGCCGACACCATCATCATTGATGGTGCAGCGTTGGTGAACAGTCTGCCCCCACGGAGTTCAAAGACGTTCGAAGAGTACGCAATGCTCGATGTCCTTCCTAGAATACAAGCATACTCTACCAAGTACAAGAGAACAGACATTGTGTTTGATGTCTACCGGCCATCTAGTCTGAAAGCTGAAACTAGATCAAAGCGAGGACGCGGGGTGACACGCAGGGTGACAGGGAAGGGCAAAATTCCCTCAAACTGGCGAAACTTCCTGAGAGAAAATGACAACAAAGCCGAGCTGTTCAACTTTCTGGCTGATAAGATTGCACGTGTGGCCACACCAAATGTGGTCATTGTGACCAAGGAAGAAGATGCTGTCAGCAACCGCACTATCAATCTGGCTGGGGTGGCACTGTGCAGTCATGAAGAAGCTGACACGCGGATCTTTGTGCATGCCAGGCATGCAACAGAAGCAGGCAGTAAAGTCATCAGGGTCAAAGCCAGCGACACAGATGTTGTCGTCATCGCAGTCAGTGTTCTGCAGGCACTTCTGGAGCTAGGTCTGCAGCAGTTGTGGGTTGCCTTTGGCCAAGGACAGAACCTGAGGTGGGTTCCTGTACATGACTTGTGTTGCACTCTTGCAGAAAAGAGCAAAGGGATGCTCTTCTTCCATGCCTTCACTGGCTGCGATGTCGTTTCAGCATTCCGTGCCAAGGGGAAGAAGTCTGCTTGGTAAGCCTGGGATGTTTGTGATGAGGCTTCCAGTGTCTTCAGCAAACTCAGCCAGTACCCACCGGTAGTTGATGATGAAGACCTGGAGACCTTGGAGAAGTTCGTGGTCATGATGTACGACAGATCCAGCACAGCTGAAGGTGTCGATGATGCGAGGTTGGACATGTTTTCTCGGAAGCAGAGGCCGTACGAAGCCATTCCTCCAACCCGAGCAGCACTGAAGCAGCATGTGAAGCGTGCTGCCTACCAGGCGGGCTGTATCTGGAGTCAGTCAACAGTACGTCAACCAGAAACGCAGACTCCTGCCAACTGGGGCTGGACCAAGAAAGGAGATCTGTGGCAGATCGTTTGGACAGAGCTCCCACCACCCATTGCAGAGAGTTGCCAGCAGCTGACCAAGTGTGGATGCAAGTCGGAATGCTGCGGTCGATGCAAATGCTACTGCTTTGGTCTGACCTGCACGGCACTGTGCAGCTGCAGATGCGAGGTTTAGAAGCGTTGTAGTATACTCATCCAGGCAGCAAGACAATAAGTGACAAACAAGTATAGGCCTACTGCCTACATGTACATCCAATAATATATCGGACTGATGGTGCCTATGATATGGGCACTTTTTACCCTAATTATGATTCCGGGACTGATATTATGGTACAAGGAAGCTAGTGAGTAAGTCCATGGTTCCAAATTCGGATTCTACATAGTGAAAAATGTATGATTTGACACCAAGATCATTCAAATAGGACAAGTCTTTGCGATTTTATTGCGAAATGCAATGTTTCTGTATATTCAATGGCGGCCATCTTGAAAAATGGCCGCCATCTTGAATTTTTAGGTGGCTAACGGGTTTTATCAAAAGAGCAATCCCCAAGGAGTATGTGTGCCAATTTTGGTGCTTGTTTCCAGAAATGAACGATTATTCCAGTTATCTGCCCCACTAATTAGATATAGTACGGTACTAGCACAACTGGAGAAAAAGCTAGCTGAGCTTGCTGGTGGGTGGATCGGACTCTTTAGCCTTGGTCGGGTCTAGGGGAGACAACCTTATACAAATCCGGGTGGATGGGGCTCGTCAGCCTTGATTGGCAACCTGTCTAGGGGAGTAAACTCGATACAAATCCGTGCTGCTTACCTAAGGGTAAGGCAGGTTAGTGGATGGATTAGCCGAACACCACTGTAGAAAAATAGTGCTAACGAGATACACAGAGGGCCTCGGAGTCGGACGGATCCTAAATTGAGTGGTCAATCCTGTAAGTCCTTCACTAAACTGGCTTGGGTTGTCCCTCTCACAGGGAATAGGTTCGCTTGGGGGCATTCTGTGTATGGCCACCCTCGTAAGGGGAGTAAGGCGTCCGGCAATAGATAGATAGATAGCTTGCTGGTTTTCAGCGCATGCGCACTGCTTTGATAGGCAAGTAATTACCGTAATAATAATAGTTCTTAAAGCTAGCGCATGCTAAGCCAGCTGAGGATAGCCCAATAAGGCCGATTAGGCGTATTTCCATTGGGGTCCTGTACTACTACCCCATCCTCTTGCTCATGAGGGCCGGTAACGACTCAGTGCTTGTGAAAAACCTTTACTGCGCCGAGCGTGGGCGCGATCCTGGAACCTTCTGGGTGGAAGACGCTAGTCACTACACCAGCTAACCGCTGTATCTCATAATATTGCTGTACTGTATCTTAATAAGAGATATTATATATATATATATATATATATATATATATATATATATATAGCCTAGCCAATACAGTATATATATATATATATATATATATATATATATATATATATATATATATATATATATATACTGTCTATATTGGGAATGGATACAGGATAGGTTGAGGGGGGCTTTGCCCCCATTCACCCCTCCATGACTTAGGCCTATTGAAATTAGCACATATTTTGCCAGTAAGGGGCTTTAGGCCTAGGCTATAAATCGGACATAAAATGTAATTCCAGTGGTCGAAACAAATGTAAATACGATCTATGCAACATCCTTAGCCTATTCTATAATAGCCTTAGAATATCGAGAAATAATTAGTGGTAGGCTACCTTCGGCATTAAGTACTAACACATCTGTGTTCAACTAATGTTGTAACATACACTATAGTTATTTACACAAACTAAGCTATACAATCATACACCAACTAGGCTAGGCCAATTATTCACTCATTACATACTAACCAGTTTAGTGCACGAGTACTTGCTAACATTATTAAATATATTGATGTAAACAGCTATGACACAACGATGGAGCATATCTTGTAATCGTCCATAGCTCGCCTCAAGCAATAAAGCTATACCCTGCTCCAACTTTGTTTTGGTGTGACATTTAAATAAACCCCGCTGGCCCGCTTAGGTCGGCATTCAAGAGTGGATATATAATTATGTTTGTTTAATGTTAATTTTGAAGTTGGGTGATGGTAGAAGTATTTAGTTCTAATAAAGTAATAAGACATATATAGTATGATATTCTAGATAGTATTTTCGCATATTTATCTACCGAATGAACATCTATTATATAACGCTGAAAACGAAGTTTCGCGACCCTAATTTCGGAGAGTTCGACACAAATTTAATATTTCGTGCTTGCATGGAAGATCTGGCGGGCGATTTTCGGAGGTAAAAGTGTACTGTTTATAGCTCAAACATGTGTGTAAAGTACTCAGTGATTCTGTTAATCACATATATATATCGTCTGTGCCCTATTCTACCTACAGATACCCGATATACAGGTTAGCAGTGACAAATATTACGTAAACAAGCCGTTACATACCAGGGTACTTGTCACTCCTACTGAAAGTGGTTGCATACCTTGTTATTATATATACATATAAATACCTGTATAGACGCACGACCATCTACTCAGGCGCCTGTGATCTGTCTTTGTTTAGCCATGACAAGGACATTGGCCTTAGGGCAGTGCTTCCCTTTCCAAATGGCCATCACCCCCACCCTCCCCCCTTCTCTCAGTTACAAAGGAATATACAAAGGCTTACAAAACAAGACATACATTTTTATCTGCAACTCTAAGCCGGTATCACATTAAAAAAAAAAAAAAAAAAAAAAAAAAAAAAATGCAACTCTATCACACGAGAGCTTTTATAGTCAACATTCGATGATCAACACTTCTCTGGTAACATTTCTGGAATAATTTCCACTGGTATGAGAAACTAGGCGAATGATGGATGAATTTAGGCAACCAAAATATTTTAAATGTGAACCTCATAAGCTGCCAGACCAGTGTTGAGGATAAATTTTGAGGGGGATAAAAACGCTCGTGTGATACCAGCTTAACCCCTTCTGTACCGGTGATGTACTTTTCATTATATTCTGGTAACTATTAGACGATTTTGTTCAGCTTAGGAAGGACGTCTACTCAATAATAGGCTACAGACTGTCTCAATTCCTCTTTTTATCGACCACGTATCCTTCCTAAGCTTCATAAAATCGTCTAACTGCAGCTGAAATTAAAACAGAAAATACGTTCCCGGTATAGAAGGGTTTAATCAAGACAAGTATACGAAATGCCGACGTCTGATCTCTAACCACTTTTTCAACCCCCCCCCCCCCCGCCCACGCTAGTTCCAAGAAATCAAAGTGTGCCAAGTCTACCTTCAGTCATGCTTCTGTGTGTGTATGTGTGGTGTGTGTGGTGTGTGTGGTGTGGTGTGGTGTGTGTGTGTGTGTGTGTGTGTGTGAATAATGAGGTGTTGTAGTAGGTAGCCTCTGTGTGTGTGTGTGTGTGTGTGTGTGTGTGTGTAAGTGTGTGTGTAAGTGTGTGTGTGTGTGTGTGTGTGTGTGTGTGTGTGTGTGTGTAAGTGTGTGTGTGTGTGTGTGTGTGTGTGTGTGTGTGTGTGTAAGTGTGTGTGTGTGTGTGTGTGTGTGTGTGTGTGTGTGTGTGTGTGTGTGTGTGAAATAAGGTATTGGGTAGTCTGTGTGTAATCGTGTGTATTTACTTCATGCGTGTGTGTGTGTGTGTGTGTGAAATAAGGTATTGGGGTTGGTAGTCTGTGTGTAATCATGTGTATTTACTTCATATGTGTGTGTGTGTGCCTCTGTGCGTGTGTTTCTGTGTGCAAGCGCCTGTGTGCTAGATACATCAACAAAGCTCACTATAATTATCGCTCTCACCAAACACGCCTAGAAGATGAATAACAAAATAACAAAACTACTCTGAACAAACTCAAGGATATAAAAAACTATGTAATTTAATTGGATATATTGCTATCGTCCGTTCACTCTAGGTTGGGCAGAAATCGTAACCTCTCACCTCTCATAACTCAAAAAGGACTAGAATAATCGAGCTAATATTTCTACCAAATACGATGACTTGGCCAGGGAATATGTGTATAAATTGACAGCTCATTTACTCTAGCCCTTTTCGAGTTACAGAGGTTAAAAGGTTACGATTTCTGCCCAACCTAGAATTAACGGACTATAGTGCTTTACCTTTCATAATTATATATAATCATTGGGGACCTGGGAATCTTGCTGGAGACCCCAAATGGGCCTATGTCTCTGGGTATTTCTCCTGGACGACCTACTGCAGATGTGTGTGATTTTGTGTTTTTTTATTTTATTTTTATTTGTTTTGTATTGTGTTGTCCCTGTTCGGGCTCTGTCTCGAGTCGGCCACCTCCAATAAACACTATCGTCTAAATAGAGCAAGAATAAAATAAAGACGTCGCCGGTAAAGAAGGGGTTAACCCTTTCAAGCTCCAATACGCGTTTCTGTTCGGTTTTCTGGCTACTATTAGATTATTTTATTCAGATTAGTAACGGTATATGGAAGTTAAAAGGTTGATTGAGATAGTATTTACCCTTTTAATACCCATCGATCCTTCCTAAGCTGCATAAAATCGTCTAATGATAGCCAAAATAAACTGCTAAAACGCATCAGATGCGTTTCAGTGTTTCTGAGAAACACTGACCAGTTCGCGGATCGAGGGCGGGTTTTCGAGAGAGAGAGAGAGAGAGAGAGAGAGAGAGAGAGAGAGAGAGAGAGAGAGAGAGAGAGAGAGAGAGAGAGAGAGAGAGAGAGAGAGACTACCCATATCTCAAGTGACAAACAGATTAGCTATATTATTAGCGATTTTTGCATTTATTCGTTATTTTTCTAGTTTCCTCCCTAGACCTCGATCAAATAATAAAAAAACAAAAACATCCATTAGATCCCCCTTCTAGATTAATTTGTACATTTTTCGGTAGACAAACGGTTCTTCCAACATTATAGGCTCACTATCGTTCGCCAGGGGAAACATCGACACCTAAATAGCACGAAAAGTCTAAATATTGACGAAGAAATAGGGCGAAATGTCTTAAAATCGACTAACTAATGGGGGCAAACATCTTAACATCTGAAAACGAATGGGGCTAAACATGAGGGAGAAAGTGGTCCAGAAAACCGGCTCATCTCTCTCCCCCCCACCAAGTGTTTCTTAGAAGAGGATACAAAAATAATACAAATAATATACAGTATGGTATATAAATAAAAAACCCAACCCATTTACCAAGAAAACCCAACCCATTTACTAAGAAAACCCAACCCATTTACTAAGAAAAACCAACCCATTTACTAAGAAAAGCCAACCCATTTACTAAGAAAAGCCAAACCATTTACTAAGAAAACCCAACCCATTTACTAAGAAAACCCAACCCATTTACCAAGAAAACCCAACCCATTTACTAAGAAAACCCAACCCATTTACTAAGGAAAGCCAACCCATTTACCAAGAAAACCCAACCCATTTACCAAGAAAACCCAACCCTTTTACTAAGAAAACCCAACCCATTTACTAAGAAAAACCAACCCATTTACTAAGAAAAGCCAAACCATTTACTAAGAAAACCCAACCCATTTACTAAGAAAACCCAACCCATTTACTAAGAAAGGCCAAACCCAGCCCGCGAATTGGTCAAGTGTTTCTCAGAAGAGGATAACAAAAAATAAAAATATACTATAAGATATAATATACTGTATACCGGTATATACAGTAAAAACCAAATCCAAACCATTTACTAAGAAAAACCATGCCCATACTACGACCTGGTCAAGTATTTCTCAGAACGAGAACACAAAAAAAAAAGGTCAAACCCCTTTACTAGCAAAAAAATCCATGCCCGACCCCGCGAACTGTTCAAGTATTTCTCAGAAGGGAAAAAGGAGAGAAAAATAAAATAAAAAAATAAATAAATAAAAAAAATCAACAACTTCTGAAACGGTGGAAGATACCCAAGGTCGTATTGTTGTTGTTGTTGTTGTTGCTTGTAGTGGTCGTATTGTTGTTGTGTTTTTGTAGTTGTTGATGGTTGTGGTAGTGTTTTTGTTGTAGAATACGCCCATCCCTCCTTAAGTCCACTCAAAAATAGTCATGAAATACGACATGTGAGAGACTTATGTTCATTCAGTGACGGTCATAAATTACATGATAAATATGACTCAATGACGTTTATAAATTACATGATAGAGTTGATTCAATGACGGTCATAAATTACGACGTGTGAGTTACATGGACTCACAGATGGCTATAAATTATGAGATATGAGACTTATGTCGAGTCACAGATGGTTATACATTACGAAATGTGAGTTATGATGGGAATAAATTACGATATGTGAGAGTTTATGGACTCACAGATGGTTATAAAATTACGACATGTGAGATTTATGTTGACTCAAAAGATGGTCATATATTACAACATGTTTTTGTTTTTTTCTATGTGATTGAGGGAGGCAAAAGGCATTACTGCCTATAGCGAGTGCCTCCCCCATAGTTGAAAGAGTGACAGGGCCAAAATCAAGGGACGTTCGAGCCAAAATGCCTGGACACACGGAGTTTGAAGCAATTTAAGTCATAGGAAGAGGGAAAGACTGATTCTGGGAGAGTTCCAGAGCTCAGCTGTTGAGTAGAAGGAAGTTTGAGAGTAACGCTTCACTCTTGGGTTGGAGAGTTGCACAGAGTAGGGGTGGGATTGAGTTGCAAGACGGGTACCACGTGCCCTACGTATATCCATCTATCTATCTATCTATACATATATATCCATTCCATCTATTGCCTGACGCCGAGATCATATGCATATCCATCAATCAATATTTTAGCTGCATAACTATAAACTATATATCAATTTATCTATATGTCTTCTAGTTGTATATCCATCATCTATCTAACTAGTATTTATCAATTTATCTATGCATTTCTATCTATATTTATATATTTTATCTCTATCTATCTATTACATACCAATCCATCAACCTACCTATCATTTAGTTATATATCTATGTAATCTCTCTCTCTCTCTCTCACTACCCATAAGATCATAATAAAAATATCTAGTTAGCCAAAATGATCTATCTATCTATCTAGGCTACCATCTCCTTCCCCATAAAACCAAAATATAAATATCTACAGTTAGCCAAAATGATCTATCTATCTATCTATCTATATATCTATCTATCTATCTATCTATTTATCTATCCATCTATTTATCGATCTATGCACACCTCTCTACCCATCTCATTACCCACAATATCATAACAATATCCCCTCTCGGTAGCCAAAACGTCAAACAGTACTTACCACACATGTCAGATCGTCTACAGTCGCCAAGGACCTGCAAAAATACGGTTTTAAAAGTTATTATAAGTAAATTACGGATATAAAACAATTATTATTATTATTATTATTATTATTATTATTATATATTTATCTATGTATGTTATGTATTCATTTATATTTGTGTTTAAAGTTTGGTCGCTAAACCTCTATCAAATTTACAAAAACATCCCTAAGATTAATTTGTAATTTTTGTGGTGAACAGAAGGGCGGTCCCTCCTAAAATACAGGTCCCCCCCCCCCCCACTATCTCGCACCAAATAGGGTTAATAGCGAAGGAGAATGCAGGTGTACAGTACATACGAAATCCCGACTAACTGGTTTCTGATAGGTGGGTAGGTGGGTGGGTAGGTAGTTAGGTAGTTAGGTAGGTAGGTAGGTAGGTAGGTGGGTAGGTAGGTGGGTGGGTGGGTGGGTGGGTAAGTAGGTGGGTAAGTAGGTGGGTAGGTGGGTGAGTAGGTAGGTAGGTAACTAGGTAGGTAGGTAGGTAGGTAGGTAAAAAGGTAGGTAAGTAAATAGGTAGGTAAGTAAATAGGTAGGTAAGTAAATAGGTAGGTAAGTAAATAGGTAGGTAAGTAAATAGGTAGGTAAGTAAATAGGTAGGTAGGTAGGTAAGTAAATAGGTAGGTAGGTAAATAAATAGGTAGGTAGGTAAATAAATAGGTAGGTAGGTAAATAAGTAGGTAGGTAGGTAAATAAGTAGGTAGGTAGGTAAATAAGTAGGTGGGTAGGTAAATAAGTAGGTAGGTAGGTAAATAAGTAGGTGGGTAGGTAAATAAGTAGGTAGGTAGGTAAATAGGTAGGTAGGTAAATAAGTAGGTGGGTAGGTAAATAAGTAGGTGGGTAGGTAAATAAGTAGGTGGGTAGGTAAATAAGTAGGTAGGTAGGTAAATAAGTAGGTAGGTAAATAAGTAGGTAGGTAAATAAGTAGGTGGGTAGGTAAATAAGTAGGTAGGTAGGTAAATAAGTAGGTAGGTAAATAAGTAGGTAGGTAAATAAGTAGGTAGGTAAATAAGTAGGTAGGTAAATAAGTAGGTAGGTAAATAAGTAGGTAGGTAAATAAGTAGGTAGGTAAATAAGTAGGTAGGTAAATAAGTAGGTAGGTAGGTAAATAAGTACCGTAGGTAGGTAGGTAGGTAGGTAGGTAGGTGAGTAGGTAGGTAGGTAGGTAGGTAGGTAGGTGAGTAGGTAGGTAGGTGGGTAAATAGGTAGCTAGGTAGGTCAATAGGTGGATAGGATAATAGGTAGCTAGGTTAATAGGTAGGTAAATAGGTAGGTAAGGAGGTAGGTACAGTAGGTAGGTAAGGAGGTAGGCAGGGAGGTGGATGGGGAGGGAGGTAGGTAAATAGGTAGGTAAGGAGGTAGGTACAGTAGGTAGGTACAGTAGGTAGGTAAGGAGGTAGGCAGGGAGGTGGATGGGGAGGGAGGTAGGAAAATAGGTAGGTAAGGAGGTAGGTACAGTAGGTAGGTAAGGAGGTAGGCAGGGAGGTGGATGGGGAGGGAGGTAGGAAAATAGGTAGGTAGGGAGTAAGGTATGTAAATAGGTGTGTGTGTGTGTGTGTGTGTGTGTGTGTGTGTGTGTGTGTGTGTGTGTGTGTGTGTGTGTGTGTGTGTGTGTGTTTTGGTACTATAATCTAGTCCAAATGGCACCTGGCCCCGTCTCCCTACGACACATACCGCTGCAGGCTCGCTATCGCTCGCCAGGAAAAAATCGACACCTAAATGGCTTGAAAGGTCTTAAATTGACAACGAAATGGGGCGAAAGGTGTTAAAATCGGCAAACGTCTTATAGTTTCAAAACTAATGGGGCTAAACATGAGTTTATCCTATTTCCATGTATAAGATCAGGGAGAGGAACAGAACTTATGTGAGCAACTGTACGGTGGCGCTAGTACGGTAAGTCGTGTCTCGGCTGTCATTACGTTTGGTTTGCTCTGTGCTGTATTTATGTTTGTCAGATGTTGAATAGGGTGGGTGGGTAAGTGTAGGAACATGTTGTATATCTCACTCGAAACGAAGAAATCGTGTTTAGATATTGCGGATTGATCAAAATATACTTGGCGCCGAGATATCACTTTTTTGGCCGACTGTACAGCCATTCATCATTCTCCCCTCAATGACCTATACCCTCTCCATACCCCATCCATTCAACGACCCAGCCTATCCATCATCTTTACTCTAGGGGGGACCATTTTGTTTTTCTATGTGAGTGAGGGAGGCAAAAGGCAGAACTGCCTATAGCGAGTGCCTCCCCCATAGTTGAAAGAGTGACAGGGCCAAAATCAAGGGACGTTTGTGCCAAAATGCCTGGACACACGGAGTTTGAAGCAATTTAAGTCATAGGAAGAGGGAAAGACGATTCTGGGAGAGTTCCAGAGCTCAGCTGTTGAATAGAAGAAAGTCTGAGAGTAACGTTTCACACTTGGGTTGGAGAGTTGCACAGAGTAGGGGTGGGATTGTGTTGCAAGACGGGTACCACGTGCCCTACGTAAAGGAGGTGGTATACACTGGGAAAGCTCTGAGGAACACTGATTATTATAGTAGCGATAGAATAGCGAGAGAGATGCAACATTGCGGCGAAGAGAGAGATTGCAGAGTTGGTAAGTGGACGGGAGTTAATGATACGAAAGGCCTTCCTTTCAATTTTGTCTAGGAAAGCGGTTTGAGAGGAACCTCCCCACACATGTGAACAATACTCAATACAAGGAAGTACTATGCCTCTGTACAGAGCAAGAGGCTGTGCAGGGGTAAAGAACCCCCTAAGGCGGTTGAGCACACCCAGCTTCTGGGAGGCTGCCTTAGCAAGACCGGTAATATGGTCCTTCCAACTGAGAGCAGAAGAAAAAGAGACACCAAGAATAATGAGAGAAGACGAATTATAATTTTTGTATTGTTGAAGAATAAGGGATAGTCCGCAGGGAGTTCCTGACGGGTAGATAGATGGAGAAATTGGGTTTTGGAAGCATTAAAGGAAACAAGGTTTTCTCTGCCCCAATTGGAGATAGTAGTTAGATCAGAATTTAAGTGTTCTATGGCTTCATTCCGTTTGTCGTTGAGGAATTGCTGGCTTGGGCGTTCTGAAAAACTAATGGAGTAGTGTAAGGAATTTCGGTGTGAGTATCCTAGGTTCGAGTCCTTGAAGTACCACATGTATTTGATGATTTCATTAATTGAGCTTAGAAGTAAAGTTGATTGGTGAAAAAATATGTATTCCTTCTCATATTCACTCAAGTCTTCAAACAAAATTGCTCCAACTCCCTGGCTGGCAATGTAGGTAAATATTTGAATATTACGCACTTAAGGGGAGGTTTTTAGTTGATTCCCTAGACTTCCATCAAGCTTAAAATTACTCCCCCTAGACCCCCTTTCAAGATAAATTTGTACATTTTTCGGTAGAAAAAATTTCCGGCCGAAGGCCGGTTCCCCTTAAATTACAGGCTCGCTATCGCTCGCCAGGAAAAAATCGACACCTAAATGTCACGAATGGTCTTAAAATTGACAGAAATGGGGCGAGGGTTCTTAAAATCGCCAAACTAATGGGGCGAACGTCTTAAAATCTCAAAAAGAATGGGGCTAAACATGAGGGAGAAAGGAGTCCAGAAAAAAATCCTCCAGGTGGAAATCTCCCCTTAACCCATTCAGTACCAGGAACGTCCTTTGCATTACATTCTGGCAACTATTAGACGATTTTATTCAGGCTAGAAAGGACCTCTAGCAATAATATGGCTTCAGACCATCTCAACCCATCCATTTAGCTACCACAGATCCTTCCTAAGCTGCATGCTATCGTCTCAATACAGCTAGAGAGTATAATGCAACACACGGCGCTGGTACTCAAAGGGTTAAGGAACAAAAGAATCGTAACTTATTTATTATTCTAGCCTTGGGATGTTTCGCCTCTTTTGTTTTCTCCTTGTATAACCAATTATAATAATAAGCCCAAGGCGTCGCACCAGCTGCAAGGGTTACGTGTCGAATTCGGCGACCTACCTCAAGAAGGGAGAGTGGGGTGGTGGTGGTGGTGGGGGGGAATAGAAAGTTACGTAAGGTACAGTCGCACACATAAGTTCCCTTCCCCTCCGTCATCTCTTGTACGTGGCAATATAATAATGCGCATGGTTGAATGTCCGAATGTATTCTAAATAATAAATACATAAATATATCGACCAAAACATTATACCCTATAGTAAATTGAATCCCTTATCAGCTGATTTCTCGATCATTAATGGAAACAGATGAATCTACTCTATATGTGTGTCGTAATGCCAAGTTTTCGTAATTAACAACAACAATCACTACAAAATCTACATAACAGCTGAGTAATCAAGATAATAACATGGCAATTTACCGTCACCTGGCAAAAAATAGACTATAGTGGCGTTTCTTATGCCGTGGTGAACTCCTCTGCTTAGTCCACTGATAATTATTATGTTCTCTCCAACAACCAACTTTACTCCTAAACTCGATTAATGAAATTAACAAACACATGTGGCAGTCCGGGGATTCGAACCCACGACGCTCACACCGAAAATCGACACACTTATGCATTGCGCCACGAAGACAGTTAAAGAATGCTGCACAAGCCTACGATTTATTATGCAGTTTCGAATCCTGCATACCAATCTTAGCATGTATAGTCGCGCTAATAAGTCATGTCCCAGCTGTCATTACGTTTGGCTTCCTCTGTGCTGTATTAATGTCTGTCAGATGTTGAATAGAGTGGTTAAGTGAAGGAACGTGTTTGTATATTTCACTCGATATGAAGAAATGAAGCTTAGACATTGCTGATACCAATTATTGATCATAACATACTTGGTGCCGAGACATGACTTATTAGCGCGACTGTACATTCATTCCAACCCCACTATTATATTACAATTATAAGAAACCGCATTCGCAATTGACCACTTGCGAGTTTCAGGCTATAAGGAAGTTGGAGCCGTGAAGATTGATATTAAAGGGAAATGCACTAATAATGTGGGTTTCTGTGCTGTATTAATGTCTGCCAGATGTTGAATAGGGTGGGGGAAGTGTAGGAACTTATTTGTATATCTCACTCATAAAGGAGAGATTATGTGTTGCTGATACCAATCTATTTCTTATTAATTTCACCACAACACCAAACACCTCCAATGAAATTAATGAAAGCATATAATTGTGATCCACCAGGATTCGAACCCGGGTTATCACGCACAGATTTTTAGACACCTTAAGGGGAGGTATTTAGTTTGTTCCCTAGACCTCTATCAAGCTTAAAATTACACCCCCTTGAGTTCCTTTCAAGATAAATTTGTACATTTTTCGGTAGAAAAATTTCCCGGCCTTCGGCCGGTTCCTCTTAAATTACAGGCTCGCTATCGCTCGCCAGGATAAAATTGACACCTGAATGGCACGAAAGGTCTTAATATGGGGTGAAAGTTCTTAAAATCGCTAAACTAATGGGGCAAACGTTTTGAGATTTTAAGACGTTCGCCTCATTAGTTCGACGATTGTAACAACTTTCGCCCCATTTCTGTCAATTTGAATACCTTTCGTGCCATTTAGGCATCGATTTTATCCTGGCGAGCGATAGCGAGCCTGTGGGGAGATTTCCACTTGAGGGATTTTTTTCTTTACCCCCTTTCTCCCTCATGTTTAGCCCCCATTGCTTTTGAAATGTTAAGACGTTCGCCCCATTAGTTTGGCGATTTTAAGAACTTTCACCCCATTTATGTCACTTTTAAGACCTTTAGTGCCATTTAGGTGTCGATTTTTTTTCCTGGCGAGCGAAAGCGAGCCTGTAATTTAAGAGGAATCGGCCTGTGACCGGGACATTTGTCTACCGAAAAATGTACAAATTTATCTTGAATGGGGGCAACTGTACTAGAAGGGGCGGCCGAACCCCAACCCTGACCTACCCCACAGACCCCGCGGTGACACATTAACCCCTTCTGTACCGGTGACGTCTTTTCAACTCACTCTGGCTACAATTAGACGATTTTATTCAGTTTAAAAAAAAAAGGACCTCCATCCATTACCAGGCTTTGAACTATCTCACTTAACCCTTTGGACTACGGTACCACAGATCCTTTGGACTACGGTACCACAGATCCTTTTGACTACGGTACCACAGATCCTTTTGACTACGGTACCACAGATCCTTTTGACTACGGTACCACAGATCCTTTTGACTACGGTACCACAGATCCTTTTGACTACGGTACCACAGATCCTTTTGACTACGGTACCACAGATCCTTTGGACTACGGTACCACAGATCCTTTGGACTACGGTACCACAGACCCTTTGGACTACGGTACCACAGATCCTTTGGACTACGGTACCACAGATCCTTTGGACTACGGTACCACAGATCCTTTGGACTACGGTACCACAGATCCTTTGGACTACGGTACCACAGACCCTTTGGACTACGATACCACAGATCCTTTGGACTACGGTACCACAGACCCTTTGGACTACGGTACCACAGACCCTTTGGACTACGGTACCACAGATCCTTCTCAAACTGCAACACAATCGTCTAAACATAGCTAGAATGAAACTACAAAAACGTCGCCGGTACAGAAGGGGTTAAGGGGAGGTTTCTAGTGTGTTTCCTAGACTTCCATCAAGCTTGAAATTACACTCCCTTGACCCCCTTTCAAGATAAATTTGTACATTTTTCGGTAGAAAAATGTCCCGGCCGAAGGCCGATTTCTCTTAAATTACAGGCTCGCTATCGCTCGCCAGGAAAAAAAATCGACACCTAAATGGCACTAAAGGTCTTAAAGTGACATAAATGGGGTGAAAGTTCTTAAAATCGCCAAACTAATGGGGCGAACGTCTTAACATCTCAAAAGCAATGGGGGCTAAACATGAGGGAGAAAGGGGGCAAAGGAAAAAAAGTCCCTCAAGTGGAAATCTCCCCTTAAATTATATAACACACACGAATAAACAACAACAACAACAACAACGGTATGGAAGGGAGCAGGGCGGGTTAAAAAAAACAATGTACGGACGGAAGTGCTCTATAGATGGGCCGTGTGTGGTGGTGTTATAATCTCTACCGTATGTTATGGTTTTAAGGGGGTGGGTGACCTGTTTTGGTTATTTCTGTCCTTTTCTCTCTTTCTCTGGCTTGTATCCATTTGGCCCCATTCAGCCTACTGTTTTAAGACGGTTATCCCCATCCAGGTGTCAATTTTTTACTGGTGAGCGGTAGCGAGCCAGCATATTTGTTATTTTTGTTTGACAGCAAGCTAAATTTGTAAATTTTTCGATAGAAAAATTTCTCCGGCGAAGCCGGATTTCTTCATATAATGTTAGCTCGCTATCGCTCGCCAGGAAGAAATTGACACCTAGATGGGGATAAACGTCTTAAAATAGTTGGCTGAATGGGGCTGAATGGATGCAAGCCAGATAAAGAGAGAAAAGGACAGAAATAACAAAAAGCAGGTCACCCCCCATGAGGGGAGATGGGCTGTGTTTCTGGTCCCCTTTCTTCTTCCTCATGTTTGGCCCATTAGTTTTCAGATTTTAAGACGTTCGACCCATTAGTTTTGAGATTTTAAGACGTTCGCCCCATTAGTTTGGCGATTTTAAGAACTTTAGTGCCATTTAGGTGTCGATTTTTTCCTGGCGAGCGAAAGCGAGCCTGTAATTTAAGAGGATTCTACCGAAAAACGTACAAATTTATCTTGAAAGGGGGTCTAAGGGGTGTAATTTTAAGCTTGATGGAGGGGTCTATGGGCACAACCCTCTAGTAACTAGGGGTTGTGCTATGGGCGTGTTGTTTATCTCTACCGTATAATATGGGCTTTAGCGGCTGACCTTGTGTGGGTGAAAGGGTTGGGGTAGGTCGGTATATATATATTTATTTTTTATTTTTTTGAGGGAGGCAAAAAGTCTCCCCTAGAGTTGAAAGTGATACAGGGCCAACATCAAAGGACGTTCGAGCCAAAATGCCTGGACACAAAGAGTTTGAAGCAATTTAAGTCATAATAAGAGGGAAAGACTGATTCTGGGAGAGTTTCAGAGGTCAGCATATGAATAGAAGAAAGACTGAGAATAATGTTTCACTCTTGGGTTGGAGAATTACAATGAGTAGGGATGGGATTGTGTTGCAAGATGGGTACTACGTACCCTATGTAGAAGAGGTGGTATACACTGGGAAAGCTCCAGGGAACATTGATTATTGTAGTAGCGATAGAATAGCGAAAGATGCAAAATTGCGGCGAAGAGAGAGATTGCAGAGATTTGGTGAGTGGATGGGAGTTAATGATACGAAAGGCTTTTATTTCTACTTTGTCTAGGAGTGCGGTGTGAGAGGATCCTCCCCACACATGTGAACAATACTCGATACAAGGAAGCACTGTGCCCTTGTACAGAGCAAGAAGCTGTGCAGGGGTAAAGAACCTCTTGAAGCGGTTGAGCACACCCAGCTTCTGGGAGCCTGCCTTATCAAGACTGGTAATATGATCCTTCCAAGTGAGAGCAGAAGAAAAAGAGACACCGATAATATTGAGAGAAGATGAAGGATTGATTTTTGTATTGTTGACGTAAGGGATAGTCCTCTGGGAGTTCCGGACGGGTAGTAAGATGAAGAAATTAGGCTTTGGAAGCATTAAAGGCAACAAGGTTTATCTGCCCCAATTGGAAATAGTAGTTAGATCAGAAGATAAGTGTTGCATGGCTGCATTACGTTTGTTTTTGAGGGATTGCTGGCTGTAGTATAAGGTAGAGGCATCTGCGAATGAATGGATGGGACTGGAAGTACAGTCGAGATCATTTATGAAAATTAGAAAAAGAATGGGAGATAGGACAGAGCCCTAAGGAACACCGGAGTTGATAGGATGAGGAAGTGAGCGATGAGGGATTGCTATCAGTAGTCCCAAACAACTGTGCCTCGGTGAGAAAGAGAAGATAAGGGTTGGCAGAGGAGAGGTGGAGTTAGAGGAAAGGCCACGAATATTACATAAATGAATAGTAAGAGTAGAAGGTAAGTGGTCCAGAGCATTTTGGGGAGTCGTTTCCAGGGGACAGACTGATGGGGATATACAGTATATACCGGTATATATATATATCCCCCCCCCCCCCCCGGGACTCCGAGGCGGGTCGAGATTTCGTCATTATTATTATTATTATTATTATTATTTTTAAAGTTAGTTACTCAGTTACTCAGTTACTTGTTCGTCAAGGGGAATCCACGCAATGCGAGCTAAGCTCATTATTATCGCGCCTCCTTAACTGGGAATGTATTGCGTGAAATGCATGTTAAGTGTTTTATGTACTGTTGGAATGGCTGTGGATGTGTGTGTAGTCTGTATTTAGCCAATTGGCGACATCGGAAACGAAGGCATAGGGTGGATCTGTATGGTACCATTCTCACTATAGACGGTACCGTCTCGCCCGAAGGCTTAGGTAGCCATCAGCTTAGGTGAACCATATGATACCCATCTCGCCTTGTACCATTTTTGCCAACCCCAGATGGGAGGTCACAACGTCGTCCACTTATTCCAGGTACCTATTTACAGCTAGGTGAACTGAGACAAGCCCAATTTGTCTCCGCCCGGCCAGGGATTGAACCCCCGACCCCTCGTGTGTGAGACGAGAGCTCTACCTACTAGGCTACGGGCTGTGTGTATGTAGTATGTAAGGTGTTTGTAGTATAATGTATTGACAGGAGGAGAAGGTGTTTTGAAGGGCAGGCTGGGGTTGCCCTTAATATTGATGAGGCACTGAAAGGATCACCTAGGGAGGCCAGGTGGTGAAACAGGAGTTCCCCTTTGAAATGGCCCTCCAGCAATCAACGGGCTTCGAACTATCTCACTTAACCCTTTTTACTACCACATATCATTCTTGAACTGCACAAAAACGTCTAACTACAGCTAGAAGGAAATACAAAAGACGTCGACGGTACGGCAGGGGTTAAGGGGGCCCACTTTTTTGTTCTCTCTCCCTCTCTCTCTGGGTTATATATCCATTAGGCACCATTCAGCCTACTGTTTTAAAAAGTGTATTCCTATCCAGGTGTCGCGAGCCAGCATATTTTTATAAAAAGGTTTTTGACAGCAGGCTAAATGTGTACATTTTTCAATAGAAAAATGTCTCCGGCGAAGCCGAATGGAAGAAATCAACACCTGGATGGGAATAAACGTCTTAAAACAGTAGGCTGAATGGGGCCGAATGGATATAACCCAGAGAGAGAGAGGGAGATAAAGGGAGAGAGAGAGAAAACAAAATACGAATACGATACCTTAACCCCTTCCGTACCGGCACCGTCTATTTATATTATTTTGTAGCTATATTTATACGATTTTGATGGGGATAAACGTCTTAAAACAGTAGGCTGAATGGGGCCGAACAGATACAAGACAGAAAAGGAGAGAAAGAGAAGGAGAAAGAGAACAGGAAAGGAGAAAAAGAAGGGAAAGAGAGAAAAGAAGAGAAAGCGAGAAAAGAAGGGAAAGAGAGAAAAGAAGAGAAAGCGAGAAAAGAAGAGAAAAGAAGAGAAAGCGAGAAAAGGAGAGAAAGCGAGAAAAGGAGAGAAAGCGAGAAAAGGAGAGAGAGAAAGAGAGAGAGAGAGAGAGAAAGAGAGAGAGAGAGAGAGAGAGAGAGAGAGAGAGAGAGAGAGAGAGAGAGAGAGAGAGAGAGAGAGAGAGAGAGAGAGAGAGCTGGTAACCCCCTCTTAAACCTTGGTCGGGACAATTGCCGGTACTAGTAAAGGGTTTATCTGTAGCCTAAGGGTACATAATTATCTGTAGCCTAAGGGTACATAATTATCTGTAGCCTAAGCGTACATAATTATTATGACTTATCTTGATGCCCTTGTCTGGGGGAAAGGGTTGGGGGTACGGTGGGGCAGAACTGTAGTGCCCTATTGTATATTGTATATTTTCTGTATGCAATTATAATTAGGCCTATCTGGATTAATGTTTGGATGTAACCTGCGTTTCAATAAATCGTATATAGAGTTGTGTAGTTGATGTGTAGAAAAATGTCTTCATAAATTAGTTTTCAGAGATATACTTCCATAATTAGAAATAGGTGAGGTCCATGATTTTTTATGAGTGACTGTACCTTCACATACATGTTGGTACACGCACATACCGTACATACACGGACCCACATAGTTTACTACGTACATACACGTACAGTCGTCAGGATTAATTAGTTTCATTTCCCCTGGACTAGGCGCCGTGCGGCCGTGTTAGTAGCACTGCAGGTATCCCCTCTACCTCCTTTCCTTGTTGGTTACATACCCCCACCAAAACCCTCCCATTTTCTCTCCGACCCCAGAACTACACCCACCCTCTCTTCTCTCGCTCTCACCCAGCTACTTCTGGACCTCACCAATTGCATGTATTCTGAACAACTAATGAAGGAATGCAATGCATCATAGGTAGAGTTACTGTAAGTATGAGCTTTACTAAATTTGAAAGCGCGCGCGCGCGCGAGAGAGAGAGAGAGGGGGGGGGGGGGATGTTCGACGAAAACCTTACATATGATTCCAGTGATTCCTACTGATACCATTGAAACCTGAAAGTTTCATACCGATTCACTGATGGTTTAATACTGTTGAACTATCATACTCTAATAAAACTGCCAAACTGACCCACGAGAAGTTGTATTTCCTTTTCATCGTTGTAATGGCTCAGGCTCGGCTACGTAACAAGCTTGAGACAACGAGGACCGTCTGTGTCAATTCCACCATGAGTCTCTCCCATCAATAAACACACAAAATAAACAGTTTAATTATTTTGAATTATTTCTTTGTATAACATTATTTAATACTAATATAGAGAGACTTATTAGCAACCGTATACAGGAGAGAGAACTAAACATTTGCTTCATAATTTTCTCCACAAATCTCACTGCTTCCAGACATTCAGGAGATTAGAGAGAGAGACAGCCAATTTGCCAATAAATGCTATGAATGATTGCCGAGAATGTGCCCCGTGAGTCGGCCATGTGACTGCATTACGTGAATACAACACTCTTAACAAAGCTATCTACCCAATTATTAGGCCATATTGCTTTACTAAGCGTCATAATGTATAAACGGGACACGAACTACCCACGGGAAGGTACTGTAGTTTTGAAAAGAGGCTCAGCTTTGAAAATATGACTGATTTAAACAGGCTACATAATCCTGAAGGGTTGATCAATAAACCACAATATATGCCTCAATCTTTACTAACTACCCCTCGGGCACTCTTACGTTCATCTATCCAATATATATGCCCTATCTTTACTAACTACCCCTCGGGCACTCTTACGTTCATCTATCCAATATATATGCCCTATCTTTACTAACTACCCCTCGGGCACTCTTACGTTCATCTATCCAATATATATGCCCTATCTTTACTAACTACCCCTCAGTCGGGCCTCTTACGTTCATCTATCCAATATATATGCCCTATCTTTACTAACTACCCCTCGGGCACTCTTACGTTCATCTATCCAATATATATGCCCTATCTTTACTAACTACCCCTCGGGCACTCTTACGTTCATATATCCAGCTATATGCCCTATCTTTACTAACTACCCCTCGGGCACTCTTACGTTCATCTATCCAATATATATGCCCTATCTTTACTAACTACCCCTCGGGCACTCTTACGTTCATCTATCTATCCATTAGGGTGGGTCTTATTTTAAAGACCTCAACATTTACGTTTACCCATACATTAGGGAAGGACTTATACATATGGTCACCTTACCCTTAAGGGGAGATATCCACTTGAGGGATTTTTTTCTTGACCCCTTTCTCCCTCATGTTTAGCCCCATTGCGTTTGATATTATAAAACGTTTGCCCCATTAGTTTAGCGATTTTAAGAACTTTCACCCCATATTAAGACCTTTCGTGCAATTCAGGTGTATATGTTATCCTGGCGAGCGATAGCGAGCCTGTAATTTAAGAGGAACCGGCCTTCGGCCGGGACATTTTTCTACCGAAAAATGTACAAATTTATCTTGAAAGGGGCTCAAGGGGGTGTAATTTTAAGCTTGATGGAGGTCTAGGGAACAAACTAAATACCTCCCCTTAACACCTTGCTATAAGGTTACTCTATCAGGTATTTTGTGTTGTAACCAAGTTAAGGTCCGCTATGGCTATGTAGCAATATGGGTTTAAACACAGCAAATTGTGTTAAATACTCCCTGAGTAATGGCAAGACGTAGCGTACCTACTCCACATAATACTATTGAAAGCTTCATGCCTATTCAAGCTTATTCTCTTGAGATAACTTTCCAGATAATTGGAATTGACACCTGTTAAGAATAATGACTTAATAACTCATGTGAAGGCAAGATGGCAGGTGCTCGTTGTACTCTACGTGCTTCACATGTCTCACTCCCTAGACTGGAACAAGACCTCACGGGCTTCACTGTTCATTGTAAAGCGGTGAATGTTAAGGCTCTCTGCCTATGCCCGAGAGGAAGTAAGTTGGAATATAGAAAAAAAAAAAAAAAAAAAAAAAAATATATATATAACGCCCATTTATTATATCCCAGACTAACTACCAGTTATAGTTCTTCTACTACAATGCCACTCTGTATAACAGTTTCGTGTATAACCAAATAATCTCATTATACCTTATATATAATTATATAAGTGTGTATATCAACCCCTCATACCTGGTATATCCATAAACGCTATACAGTAACGTTAACCCTACTAGTAACGGTAGTAATTACCAGCTTCAGGTTAGGTTTCGTTTATTTCATATTTTTAATGTGCAGGAGATGGTGATCGAGAAATGTGTGTGAAATACTTCATTCCTTCATCAGGTGTTCAGAATAAATGTAAACGGTGAGGTGCCAGAAGTAGCTCCTAGCTGGGTAAGAGCGAGAGAAGGGAGGGTGGGTGTAGTTCTGGGGTCGGAGAGAAAATGGGAGGGAAAATTAAACGAATTAATCCTGACGACTGTACATACATACCATACGTACATACACGTACACACATACCATACATACATACACTGACGCACATAACATACACGTACACATACCATACCGTACATACATACACTGACGCACATAACATACTTACATACATACATACACGTACACATACCATACCGTACATGTCGTACTTATCTCGTCTTTTACTTTCATATTATTTTTCACCAACCCACCAATTAACTTACAAATAAACTCAATTAGTGAAATCAATGAATACATTTGGTACTTCAAGGACTCGAACCTAGGATACTCACACCGAAATTCCGCACACTTTAAAACACATTAGTATCTTAACCCCGTCTGTACCAGTGCTGTCCGTTTAAATTTATTCTGGCTACTATTTGACGATCTTATTCAGTTTAAAAAGGGCCTCCATAAACAAACAGCCTTCGAACTATCTCAATTAACCCTTTTTACTACCACAAACCCTTCCTAAACTGCACAAAAACGTCTAAGTACAGCTAGAATAATATACAAAAGACGTCGCCGGTACAGAAAGCGAAAGGGTCCACACATAATGGTCTTGCTCCACATACAAAGGAACCAAGTTTTTTATTTATTTTGTATTTGTTTCTATTGAACCCATTCTATACCGTGGAAGGACGTGTACCCATTAAACAGCTACAGACCATCTCGATCAATCCTTTTAGCGACCGTATATCCTTCCTAAGCTTCATAAAATCGTCTAAGTGTAGCTGAAATAAAATCAAAATTACGTCACCGGTACAGAAGGGGTTAACCAATGTATTGAATAAAACTGGTTCCAATATAGAGCCCTAGGGAACTCTATACATAATGGGTAATATATTCGATAGACACATACACACATATCATACATACACACACACACATAGAAAAAAAAAAAACACACACACACACACACACACCCCCCATACATACACATATACACACACAACACCTAGAATTGCCCTAGCTACTATACACATAGGCCCGCAGGGGTTCCCAACCTTTTAGTTCCTCTGTACCACTTGGGCATTCTGATAGGTACCCATGACCATGTACCCCTAACAATTTAGGATAAAAATGGATAAAATTATGTAAATTTTATATTATTTTGTTATGAAATATGTATGTGTAGACTGATAGGGATCTTAGCATTGATATTATCAATAAAATGAACTCAGTGACTATAAAATATTTTGATCTATCACATACTCTGACATTAACGGGCGGTACTGCAGCTGTCTCGAGTTGGTATACATACCTGATTGTTTCACGTCCAATACAGATTGTGGGCCGCAGGAAGTCACATAATAGTGAAAACAATGGAATAGTCACCTCACTGATATAATTTTAAGGGAAGGATGTAGTATCCGGGTGTACGGTCCAACAAGTAACCGACCTAGATGTGAGATTTTATGTTTTGTTTTGTTTTTCTGATGTGTTGTGATGTCCCTATTCGGGGGGCTCTGTCTCGAGTCAGCCACCCCCATAAAAAAAAAAAAAAAATATAAAATAATTGGGGAAGGTGCCAGAGTATACACATATACAACTTCCTTTTCCGAAGAAAGAATCTTTAGCAACTAGGTAGTAACAATGACAAAATTCCAAGAGCAAATTACTATACGAGAAGGGATTACAATGATGTGCTAGTTTTGGATAATTAACATATTAACTATACTGTTTATTTTCAGCTGACGATAGGTTGGACAAATATGAAACTACTATGTCTGTGCATCATAATAACACCAAGTTTATATAATTAGCACTACATTTCACTACAAAATCTTCAAAATAACTGAGAAATCTTGATGGGAACTTTGCAATTTACCGTCAGTTGAAAAGAAACAGAATATAGTATGTAAATTTGACTATTAACCCCTTCTTTACCGACTACATCTTCTTCACTTTATTTTGGCTACCATGAGACGACTTTATTCAGCTTTGGAAGGACGTCTACCAATTAAAAGCTACAGACTATCTCAATTTATCCTTTTAGCTACCATATATCCTTCCTAAGCTTCATAAAACCGCCTAAATGTAGCTGAAATAAAATACAAAAGACGTCGCCGGTAGAGAAGGGGTTACCAAACATAATAGGTCTACTATTAATATGGTAACAACATTAGTATCACCAACTAATTGATAAACTTTGTACCTACCTTAGCATTGACAGGACCATGAACATGAAGAGATGGGTTGGATGTGAAAGAGATCTGCCATGTGTAGAAACATCGGCTTTCTGCAGACTCCCGTTTTCTTATGTTCCGCGATGAAGGAAGGGTTTGGAAGACTCCCATCGCAGCACAGACCCTACAAAATCTCCGGCTACTATCCGATACAGGGGCCACATTTACAAAACAAACACCTTAATTTCTCAAAGCTTAACATTCGGATTCTTGAGAGATTGTAATTTTAGCCTGTCACAAAACGAACATCTTAATTGTCCAAAGCTTCAGATTCGAACTCTTGATGGAGAGATTAGGAACTATAGTCTGTCACAAAACGAACACCTGAATTTCCCGAAGCTTGATTTTCGGATATTTGATGGAGAGATTTGGAACTTTAGTCTGTCACAAAACGAACACCTTAATTGTCCAAAGCTTCAGATTCTAACACTTGATGGAGAGATTGGAACTTTAGCTTTTCACTGTGTCAAGATGCAGATCCTAAATAGCAAGATTATAAGCTTCTTCATATCAATTTGTAGAGATGTGGATACTTATTAGAAATGTCGGAAACTTCTGCAAATCGCCTTGTCTAGATATTTTAGTCCTCCTCTTATTCTTACTTTTTGATCTTCTTTAATTTATGGTTTTCACTGCTTCCTCTTCATATATTTATTCCTTCGTCTTTTCTTCTTCTACTTCTTCTCTTGTTCTGGTCTTCTTGTCATTCTTCTCTCTGGAGTAACTTAAGTAATATCTCACATATACTGGATCTAACTATTATTGAATCTTATTACTGCAGCATGGCGAATATTTAAACATTAATCTCGCTTAGTAAAGTCCTCTCATATATAAGCTTAAAGTAGAGTAAATATTGGCGAACACTGTCTATCAGTCATTAGGCTTAGGAAAGATCTCTCATCACAAATAATCAACTCCAGAGCTAAAAATAAGCCCAGTTCCATAAATTCGGCTTAGCAAAGATCTCTCGCCAATAATCAACTCCACAGGGTATAAAATCAAAGAGAGTTCCATAAATTCGGCTTAGGAAGGATCTCTCACAAATATAATAAGGTGCGTTTTATCAATCCGGCAGTCACATAAACCGAGTTCATACGAGGGGAGGGTTTTGCAGGGCCTGTGCTCCTCCGGCCAGACTTACCATTGGTTTCCTTCATTTGTTTTCGTATTTTTCTTTGTCTTTTTGGATTTTCCATTCTTGCTAATTCCATCTGGAAATACACAGAAAATATGGTTGATAATAATGATAATATTAATATTAATAATAATAGTAATACGGTACAAATAATAATAATAATAATAATAATAATAATAATAATAGTTAAACATTATCTTCAGGTTTTTAAAAATGGGGATATTTGTATTTCTTTGTTCATTTATTTAAACAATATCACGTGCAAAGAGAAGAAAATATGAACATACATAGATAACAGGAGAATAATATTTATTCCGCAGGAAGTCACATAATAGTGAAAACCTACCCACACACACATAACTGCCCTAGCCACTATACCCTTACCTACCCCCACACACACAGACAACTGCCCTAGCCACTATACCCACACCTATCCACACAACCCCCCCCCCCCCCCCCACACACACACACACACTGGAATGTTGTAAAGGGTTATCAGCGTAGGGGTATACTGTATAGGCCTACTGTAGGTTGGGGCGTAACATGAAGCGTAGGTTATGGCTAGGTTATTGCCTAACTTGTAGCCTTGGAGTGAGTGAGTGAGTGAGTGAGTGAGTGAGTGAGTGAGTGAGTGAGTGTGTGTGTGTGTGTGAGAGAGAGAGTGAGAGTGAGTGAGAGTTACAAGGTCAACTCAACCAGTAGACCATTTCAACCAGTAGCTCTCAACCAGTGCCAAATTAACTCAGGCCAACCAACCCAGTGCCAAAATATAGTACTAACCTAACCTAACCGTATTGGTTGATTTGGTACTGGTTGAGAGCTACTGGTTGAAATGGTCTACTGGTTGAGTTGACCGGTCACCCTATATTTTGACTACTAGGACCTATTAGGCGATTTTATTAAGTTTGTAAAAGGCCTCCATGCGACTAGGCTACTATTAGACGATTGTACTCCATTTTTAAAGGACATCCAGCAATTAACAGGCTTCGAACTATCTTACTTAAGGGGAGGTTTTTAGTTCGTTCCCTAGAATTCCATCAAGCTTAAAATTACACCCCCTAGACCCCCTTTCAAGATAAATTTGTACATTTTTCGGTAGAAAAATTTCCCGGCCAAAGGCCGGTTCCTCTTAAATTACAGGCTCGCTATCGCTCGCCAGGATAAAATTGACACCTAAATGGCACGAAAGATCTTAAAATTGACAGAAATGGGGCAAAAGTTCTTAAAATCACCAAACTAATGGGGCGAACGTCTGAAAATCTCAAAAGCAATGGGGCTAGACATGAGGGAGAAAGGGGTCAAGAAAAAAGTCCCTCAAGTGGAAATCTCCCCATTAACCCTTCCATCAACCACAGATCTTTCCTAAGCTGCATACAGTCGTCCCAATATAACTAGAATACAAAATATAAACACGTCGTCAGCACAGAAGGGGTTAAGTGATACACACCTTATTATCATAGAACATACAGGTAAGACATACAGGTAAGACATCGTGTATTAATAACGCAGCCATTCCCACCGTATGGCAACGGGCCTATTACGTAACTATATTCAGCTCTTTTGTTAACCCTTCCAGTACCGCTGCCATCCCTTTAAGAGGTTTTTAGTTTGGTCCCTAGATATCCATCAAGCTTAAAATTACACCCCCTTGAGCCCCTTTCAAGATAAATTTGTACATTTTTCGGTAGAAAAATTTCCCGGCCAAAGGCCGGTTCCTCTTAAATTACAGGCTCGCTATCGCTCGCCAGGATAAAATCGACACCTAAATGGCACGAAAGGTCTTAAAATTGACAGAAATGGGTCGAAAGTTCTTAGAATCGTCAAAATAATGGGGCGAACGTCTTAAAATTAGAAAAGCAATGGGGCTAAACATGAGGGAGAAAGGAGTCAAGAAAAAAATCCCTCCAGTGGATATCTCCCCTTAACCCATTCACTACCGGTGACGTCTTTATATTAAATTCTAGCCACTATTGGACGATTGTATGCAGTTTAGAAAGGGTCTCCAGCAATTAACAGGCTTCGAACTATCTCACTTAACCCTTTTTGCTACCACAGATCCTTCGTAAACTGCACAACATCGTCCAAATGTAGCTAAACTCAAATTTATAAAACGGAGTCGGTACGGAAGGGTTTAAAGGAGCCCATCTCGCTTTTGTTCTCTTTCTCTCTCTCTCTCTCTTTGGCTTGTATTTATTCAGCCTACTGTTTTAAGACGCTTACTCCCATCCAGGTGTCAATAATTTCCTGGCAAGCGGTTACGAGCCAGCATATATATATTTTTGTTTTGACAGCAAGCTAAATTTGTACATTTTTCGATAGAACAATGTCTCCGGCGAAGCCGGATTTCTCCATACAATGCTGGCTCGCGAAAAATTGACACCTGGATAGGGATAAACGTCTTAAAACAGTAGGCTGAATGGGGCCGAATGGATACAAGCCAGAGAAAGAGAAAAGGAGAGAAAGATTTTGTGCAGTTTAAGAAAGATCTGTTGTAGTAAAAAGGTAAAGTGAGATGGTTCGTGGCCTAATCAATGCTGGAGGCCCTTGTTAAGCTGAATAAAATGGTCTAAAAGTAGCCAGAATATAGTTAAAATGACGTCGCCGGTACGGAAGGGGTTAAGGGGATTAAGTAACCATGACTGTCCAATAAAACCCTTTCCATCGTGTGGTCAACATCGACCTGTAGAGAGCCTTAGCAGTAATGATGTATACAAAAAACACCCCTATAGCCAGTCTAGAAGTGAGAGGAGAGAGAGAGAGAGCTGTGTCTGAGTGTGCTAGTTTGTGTCCAGAGGTGTGTGTGTGTGTGTGTGTGTGTGTGTGTGTGTGTGTGTGTGTGTGTGTGTGTGTGTGTGTGTGTGTGTAGCACTTATACATTATACCCGTAGACAAGTTAACGTTTTATGTATTACAGAGTATGTGTGTGCAGTGTGTGTGTGTAGATCCCCCTCATAGATTAATAATTTTACTTTAGGGGCGCGCACTTTGCAGATACCATCACGGACTTTAGTTATTTAGGTTTCCACGCATCCATCAAGAACCTACACCCTTTTCTGGTCTGATACTAGTAATAGAAACGATGTAATAACGTTTTTATTAAAATTTTCGATGGGAAATAAGTTAGATGAGCAAAGTAGCCTATTGTACCTTCGAGCGCAATGTAAACAAAACCAACTACGTTACTCCCGCGAACGCAACTTTTCCACCGAGTTATCTTTATATTTCGTGTAATATTACAAATATTAGAGTTTCCCCATTTCCTTTTTGGGTGTTTCGTGTACCAGAAAAGGGTGTAGCTTGGTGTTAGATGCGAGGAAACCTAATACAAGTCTCTAATAAGTCCGTAGTGGTACCTGTAAAGTGCGCACCCCTAAAGAAAAATCGCACCAAGTCTTAATATTGACAAATAAATGGGACGAAAGGTCTTATAATCGCCAAACTAATGGGCCGAACGTCTTAAAAAATCTTAAAAGTTACTGGGGCTAAACATGAGGAAGAAGGGGGACCAGAAAAACGACCCCTCTCCCCTTAATATACAGGTTTGGTCTTCGTGGTGCAATGCATAAGTGTGTTGATTTTCGGTGTGAGCATCCTAGGTTCGAATCCCAGGACTGCCACATGTGTTTGTTAATTTCATTAATCGAGTTTAGGAGTAAAGTTGGTTGGTGGAGAGAACATAATAATTGAAGAATGAATGTGGGGCGTCAACCACTGAAGCGGCACTTAGGCTATACATTATACTGGTAGACAGGTTAACCTTTTTAGTATTCCATAGTGTGTGTGTGTGTGTGTGTGTGTGTGTGTGTGTGTGTGTGTGTGTGTGTAAGCGACACTTATACATTATACCCGTAGACAGTTTAACCATTTATGTATTCCATAGTATGTGTGTGTGTGTGTGTGTGTGTAAGCCGCACTTATAGGCTATATTATACCCGTAGACAGGTTAACTTTTTCAGTATTCAAGAGTTTGTGCGTGTGTGTGTGTGAAGGTATAGTCGGTAGAACAGACCTAACCTACCCCAAACCTTTCACCATACAAGGGCACCACGTGATGACATATATATATACCTGTACGTATGTGTGTGTGAAGGTATAGTCGATAGAACAGACCTAACCTACGGTACCCCAAACCTTTCTCCATACAAGGGCACCACGTGATGACATAATATACCTATATACCTGTGTGTGTGTGTGTGTGTGTGTGTGTGTGTGTGTGTGTGTGTGTGTGTGTGTGTGTGTGTGTGTGTACAAAGGAGTACAAAGGAAATCAAGCAACAACAGATCTAGTGACCCTTCTAGGTTGCTTGTCCTCCAAAACACTGAGGATCAAGTGTCCAAACAGTGGTTTAGAGTGGGTAAGGGAACATTGGAAAGGAAATTACTGCCCTGGAACTAATGTCCGTGGCAGGATTAGGAAGTTAGTAGGGGACAGATGGGTTAGTAACTGAGGGGGGGATAAAATAAAGTTATTAATTTACAAACGCAGTCAGTCGCGGGTTTGATGCGAGATATTTGTCTAGGCGGAGTTTAAATTAATCAACGGTGATGCAGTCTATAACGTTTCGGGGAAGCCCATTCCACAAGTTGACAACTCGATTGAAGAAGAAATTCTTAGATTCGTGTGAGTTAAAAGATTTACCAATAATTTTGCAACCGTTTCCCCGCGTGTAATTAGATTGGTCGATAGTGAAGTACTTACTACAGTTCATATTGTCGATGCCTTTGATGATTTTGAACACTTGAATTAAGTCACCTCTTAATCTGCGCTGGGTTAAAGGAAATAGATTTAATTCTCTAAGACGCTCTTCGTATGGTTTGTTCTTTAGGCTAGGTATCATTTTGGTAACTCTACGTTGAACTCGTTCTAGCTTGTTTATATCTTTTGGTAATAAGGGCACCAGGATTGAACGCAGTATTCCAGAAGAGGGCGGACTAAGGAATTGTAAAGGGTTAGGATAACTTCTTTGGATTTATGCTCAAATGACCTGCCTATAAAGCCAATTATTTTGTTTGCCTTCATAACAACTTCTGAACATTGTTGGACTCGGTTTTAGTTTACTCGATATTGTTACTCCCAGATCGGTTTCTCTGTTTACATTCTTAAGCTGAGTGCCATTCATCGAATAGTTTGCTTTCTCATTTAGGTATCCGATATGTAGTACTTTACATTTATCCGCATTGAAACTCATTTGCCAAATTTGGGCCCAACATGACAATTTATCTAGATTGTGTTGCATATCGTCAACTTGTTCTTTTGAGAGTACGCTATTTGCAATTTTTGTATCGTCAGCAAATTTTGAGATTGTACAGGTGAGACCCTCATCTATGTCGTTGATTGTAAATTAGAAAGAGAATTGGTCCTAGTACCGATCCCTGGGGTACCCCGCTACTTACATTGGTCCATTTTGATGCCTTACCGTTTATGACTACTCTTTGCTTTCTGTCGCTGAGCCAATTTTCTATCCATTTCAACACACCGTCTTGTATTCCATGCGCTTTAGTTTTAGCAGTAAACGTTTTGTGGGGAACTTTGTCAAAGGCCTTTTGAAAATCAAGGTATATAATATCTACAGCTTTACTCTCATCGTAGAGGTTGAGGATATCGTGGAAGAAGTCTAAGAGGTTTGTTAAACAGGAACGTTTTTTACGAAAGCCGTGTTGAGTATCTTTAAGGATGTTATTTTCCTCTAAGTGATTTACGAGTCTGTCTCGTATGACCGTTTCTAGCATTTTACATACAACTGAGGTTAAGCTAATTGGACGATAGTTACTGGGTAGGGATTTGCTGCCTTTTTTGAATATCGGTGTTACGTTGGCTAGTGTGTGTGTGTGTGTGTGTGTGTGTGTGTGTGTGTGTGTGTGATGACATAATACCGAGCTCACTTTTTCTTAACCCGGGGGGATGGTTCACTTTTTGGTCGATTTTTTCATTTAATTATTTTTCTAGTTTCTTACCTAGACCTCCGTCAAACTTATATACGGTATGAAAAAAAAAAAAAACATTAGATCCCCCTCAGATTAATTTTATCTCAGTAGCGCGCACTTTGCAGGTAGCCTACAGTCAACTCGTTTAATCCGCACTCAGAATAGTATTTAGGCTAATTAGCAGCTTCAAAGTTAATGTATTACTTTTGTAATGCATAATATGGAACACGGATGAATCAAGTAATATATAAACGATACGGTTTCCTACAGCAATCTGAAAAACATTAATTGCATACGGTAACTACAATTTCAGAGGCTGCAGATTAAACGAGTTGACTGTACCACCACAGACTTTAGTTATTTTAGATTTTCACGCATCCATCAAGAACCTACACCCTTTTCTGGTCTGATACTAGTAATAGAGACGATTGAAGGTAAGAGTTGTGTTATCGGGCATACCACTACCGACATACAGCATAATTCCTCTCTAAAACAGTAGCCTACGGCCCTAACCAAACAATCTAACCTAACCTAACCTAGTATTCATGTAGTAATGAGAATACTAGGTTAAGTTAGGTTTTTTAGTTAGGTGAAGTATTATAGATGATTTATGTTGTATGTCGGTAGTGGTACGCCCGATAACGCAACTCTTACCCGATTGAATAACCTTTTTATTGTGGTTTTCGACGATAATAAAATAGCGCGTTTGGGAAGACAATGCAGAGTTTACCACCTCTTCCAAATGTCGGTTTGTTGACATGACGCTCGACGTTAGCTGGTGTGTGTGTGTGTGTGTGTGTTTCTTTCCCCTGCTGACAAATTAGGCTAATGCAATATATACGATGATGACAATAAGTCTGGGGGGAGGGGTTCAATACAGACTGTATCCCACGGCAAAAAAGTTTAATTGATAGCGTAATGCATAAGTGCGCGGAATTTCTATTTGAGTATCCTAGGTTCGAGTCCTTGGAGTGCCACATGTATTTGTTGATTTCATTAATTGAGCTTAGAGGTGAAGTTGGTTGGTGAAAAAAAAACATAGGAATCCAGCACAATGTAAACAAAACAATCGACGTTACTCCTGGGAAAGCAACTTTTCCACAGTTATCGATATATTTCGTCTAAACGGTCTAATAGGCTATTACAAATATTAATTTCCCATTTCCTTTTTGGAAATGTTGGGTGATACTAGACAAGGGTGTAGCTTGGTGTTGGATGCGTGGAAACATAATGAAAGTCCATTCCGTGGTGGTAGGCTAGGCTACCTGTAAAGTGCGCGCCCCTAAAGTAAAATTGTACCAAGTCTTAATATTGACAAATAAATGGGACGAAAGGACTTATAATCGCCAAACTAATGGGCCGAACGTCTTAAATTCTGAAAACTAATGGGGCTAAACACGAGGAAGAAGGGGGACCAGAAAAACGACCCATCTCTCCTTAATATGCAGGTTTCAAGAATGAATGTGGAGCGTCAACCACCGAAGCGGCACTTAAGACATTAGGCTATACCCGTAGACAGGTTAACCTTTTTAATATTCCATAGTATGTGCATGTGTATGAAGGTATAGTCGATAGAACAGACCTAACCTACCCCAAAACCTCCATACAAGGGCACCATGTGATGACATGTATACCGGTGTGTGTGTAATAGGTTTAGACAGATCAAACCCCCGTCATTTCGAACCCCAGACAAAACGTACCCACATTATAATTTATGATTTAGGCTAAATGGCTAGATATATTTGAAGGCTCTTGACAACAAATTAATGGATATCGGCGAATTCTTTTTAATTCGTTGAATTAAAATATAACTATATCCTAATATTTTATGATATACGGACGTTATTGTAGCGAATCATCATAATCATTATTCACACAATTTAATTGCTTCAAAAATCATGATACTATAAAATTATGATAATAGAAGTTACCGCATTGAATTAGTATAGGCCTATACCTGCTATAAAAATATGAAAATAGTCAGACGTCTTATCGAATTATTATATTACCTCCTCATCTACTTATTATAGGAACTTGTTTTGATATCGTGTAGGCCTAACCTAGAGTTAAGAATAAAAAGTTTGTAATCTTCCTGTGTGTTTGTGTGTTTCCCAGGCCGGGAATAGCAATCGGAATATCTCATGTTTCTTGGAATCGTGGCATAACACATTCATTTGAAACATTTCTCAGAAAAAGAAGCAAGTAGTAGGCTATATTTGATAAAATAATATATTTACATTAATTTGTTTTTAAACATTCTATATAATATGTAATAGCCTATTTTGAAAGTGGATATTATTAATATAAAGCGTGAGTAAATTGGGTTTGTGATCCAACTGGTTTGTGATCGAAATGACTCGTAAGCATTGATGTCAATAAAAGCATGATCGAGTATTTAGTATTAGGCATGAAAGACTAGGAATTAATAATGATATCTTTGTTTTCTTCCACATTGTATTTTTAGTAGCCTATATTAATAATGACTAACGTTTTCTCTGTTGAAACAGCAACAAATACATTTAATGTTTTGGGGGGTTCGAAGTGTCTCAATTGATGGGGGACGAAGTGTCTTGGGCCTCGAAATGTCAGGGGTACGAAATGACCGGGGTTCGAAATGTCCGGTTCCCGTCCAAACCTACCCCCAAACCTCTCTCCCATACAAGGCCCGCTAGTGACCACATGCTTATACCGCTGTGTCTGTGTGTGTACAATAGGTAGAAGAGTTCGGAAAACCTACCCAAAACCTCTCCCCCATACAGGGTCCCGCCAATGACGTCATAATATGGTGTAGTGTTGGGGAACGCAAGACACTGCCTTACATAACCTACTGCTGAATGAATGGTGGCTCAACGTAGCCTAGTTCCAACTTCTAACCTACCCCAAACAAGCTTACCAAGGGAAGCTACATATAGCCTACAACGACGAGCTATTATATACCTGTGAGAGTATGTGTGTGTGTGTGTGTGTGTGTGTGAAGGTATAAAGGCCTATCGTTACTCACACTTTATGACTTTTATTCCCATTTCGGTAAATAATATTGTCCGATGTGGCGGGTGGGTTTGTTTACGTCAGCGAGTACATTGCGAACTCATAAATGTGGTATCAGGACATCTCACCACACAAACAAGACGAGTCACCTCACCACCATGCTATCTCATGACCAGACCTTTTCTTCACCAGTCGGTTTCATCACCATACCAGCTCAATACCAAGCCAATTCAATACCACACGTTGCCACATCTACTGTCCTGTACAGCGATCACGGGTACCCCCCCCCCCCCCTCTCTCATCTATGCATTAAAGATAGGGATAATAATTGCTCTACCCACTACAGGGAAAGGTTTTCGTTTATTTTGACACACATAGGCCTACACGTATTATATATATATATATATATATATATATATATATATATATATATATATATATATTGAGAATATATCACAAATACACGTGAGCCACTAAATGTTTCTAGTCTCTCAGTGGGGATCGAACCATCGACCATATATATATAAAACAAATAATATATATACTGTATAATTATATACTGTATATAGCAGTACCGGTAATGTGTTTTATATTTCAAATATATTTAGACGGCTTTGTACTGCTCACGAAGGGTCATGTTAGCTAAGGTTCATTGAGATGGTTTGTAGCACTATAACTGATAGACGTCCTTCCTAATTTGAATAAGATCGCATAATAGTAAAATAAAATAATGCGATCGAACTATATTCATTCGGTATATACCGTATATTAAATAATTAAAGATATGATAGGGGTTTACGGTCTATTCGCCCACACTTTGAAGTTTGTTAGCCTCCCACACTCTAAACTGGTTTCTAAAGGATGCAAAATTTGTGTATTATGTTGACGACAAAATGTTGTCCATTCATAATAAAATAATGCTATGAATAATTTGTGTTCTCATTTCCGGACTTAACTTAGTTTAAATATCTTAAGATTAATTGGTTAACTTTTCGTCATATTCATATTACTAACTCTTGTGTAATGTTGAGGCTAAGCATTTTGTTTTAATCCACATTGTCTGAACCAGAGAGAGAGAGAGAGAGAGAGAGAGAGAGAGAGAGAGAGAGAGAGAGAGAGAGAGAGAGAGAGAGAGAGAGAGAGAGAGAGAGAGAGAGAGAGAGAGAGAGAGAGAGAGAGAGTATAATTATATAGCTCATATTCAAGGAGCAAATCCTAAACAAATATATACCAATACTAGTGAAGCATTGTACAACTAGGAATGTCCTGTGTTTTAGTGTGTGAGGAGACTAATGACGTGACCGATTAGCAGTATTAGAGTAGGAGGAGAAGGTATTATAATTATATAGGATTAACTCGGGTCACCTTTCCCCGGCCACTTTTCTGGGCAACTATATTCTGATATATCTAACGTTAATTTTCGAAGCTTCTAAATATATGTTATTATTAGAATGTAGATCATGGTCATTATTCAAACTCAGTATAGTTGTCAATTATATACATAATAGCGCCTCATAGTGCTGCCACAAACATAACTGTCGATCGAAAATTTCCGGAAATAGCCTGTACCTGTGCACTGATTCCTGTATAAATTTTATGTCAAATACTCTAACCTCAAAAGTCCTACATAATTATTATCAATCGTAATTTATTGAAATACTTTCAAGAACATTGCTTATTCTCTTTTTTGGATTTGAATGCTCAGTAATCTTTAAATGTACGATATGCATTTTAGTTATCACGGTCATTTTCGTTATGTGTTGACCAGTTGACAAGCAAAGTGTGTGGGTATATATTAAGCAAACCACCCACCAATTTTCATGACAATTTTGAAATGCATGTTGGAATCCCTATACACTGTACTTCATTTTTATGTAAGTTTAATAATTTGGAAAAATCGATTAAGGGAGAAAATTAACATTGAAAATGATGTGTAAAAAGTCTCCCATAAACGGCGGCCCGCTATGTTATTGTAGTTTGCGGCCTAATTTCGCCTGTTAATTCACTTTCTCCTTAATTGGACCCCCTATGAAGTACAACAGATTATGATGACATAAGTGACGGGTGTTTAGAGGGGGCAAAACTCCTCCTTCAACATATTACGTGTCTCACAGTAACTTCTATTATATAAACAACCCCAAAAAATTCACAGATATTTTAAATTTCATTTAGGATGTAATATAACCTATATATACTCCATGTTAAAATAAGTGTCAACCCTCGAAAAAATATATTAAGGGAGATACAGAACCTAGAACCTGTAACGATATTTGTCCAGGGTTCCCCTCCCCTTAGACGGCACACAACACGACTCGGCGGACCTCTTTCTCCCTGCCTTTCAGTCTAATTAACACTAGGAATTTACCTAATTTTCTATCCAATGTACTATCCAACCAGCGGGGGTGTGGGGGCTGCCCACCCATAATACTAGGTTAGGTTAGGCTAAAATCTTTAATGTTGCTTAATTGTTGGATAATGGATAATGAGCTTACTGGGTAAGTTCATTTTCTATCCCATGTATCATCCAACAACTTTTGCCAAAACTTTACTTTTTTTTTTTTTTTTTTTTCATTTTTGGGGTTTCATAAGTTGAAAAACAAGAACACCTGAGCCAACTTTTGTTGATAATATTCAAGGACACTAGTGCGACGTTATGAGAAACAATTTATTAGGGAAAATAGGCACCTATAGATTCGCCATATTTTTCTCCACCTAGTCCGCATGGAGGATTTTCGTTATCAACAAATTGAAAAATATCCACTTCACAGACAAATACACCAAAAATCTAAGTCAAATCGGGGGTGTGGGGGCGGCAGCCCCCACTTCACTTCATCAGTGACTTGATGAAGCTATCTGGGAAACGTTGTCAATAAAATGTTCTTCCTCAGATGGTGTTTTTTATCCATTGTCTACTTTTCAAGTACCACTCAACATCTACTTAGTTCTACTGATGACTGATATATATCGGTACAGTATATAATTGATTGTAAATTCCCTGAAATAGTCCAAGAAAGAATAACAAACATTATATAGATATATTTGTCATGAAGGAGCTTATAAAGGGTTTTGCTTGCATTCATCAATATGAGTAAATTTGGAGGGAAATTATAACATACTTAAGATAACTGACACAGGGATACTAAATTGTGTAAGGAAATTGAGTAATGTTAATTATAATATTATAGAAAGTTTTGCTTAATACATATACAAATAGATGTTTGCAATCACAAGTTGAATAAGGCTAAGCGAATTGAAGTTGACTGAAAATAACAATATGGGTTGGAAGGTATACATCTACAATACACATACCGAGTTATGTTAACCACCACTACCACAATAACTACCACAACCACAATCACAATAACTACCACAACCACAATCACAATAACTACCACAACCACAATCACAATAAATACCACCACCACCATCACAATAACTACCATCACCACAATCACAATAACTACCACAACCACCATCACAATAAATACCACCACCACCATCACAATAACTACCATCACCACCACAATAACAACCACAACCACCATCACAATAAATACCACCACCACCATCACAATAACTACCATCACCACCACAATAACAACCACAACCACCATCACAATAAATACCACCACCACCATCACAATAACTACCATCACCACCACAATAACAACCACAACCACCATCACAATAAATACCACCACCACCATCACAATAACTACCATCACCACCACAATAACAACCACAACCACCATCACAATAACTACCACAACCACAATCACAATAAATACCACCACCACCATCACAATAACTACCATCACCACAATCACAATAACTACCACAACCACCATCACAATAAATACCACCACCACCATCACAATAACTACCATCACCACCACAATAACAACCACAACCACCATCACAATAAATACCACCACCACAATAACTACCACAACCACCATACCCACACCACACACCATTAAAATAAAGTCGTCTATTAGTAGCCAGAATAAACTGTCAAAACTGGTCATAATCCTCTCAATGGGTTATTAAAGATAGTTATTATGTATTTCCTTCCTAGACGTCCTTACTAAACTGCATACAATCGTCTAATAATAGTCAGAACATAATGAAGGAACGCGTCATAGTATTCTGAAGGGGTTACTTATATCACCCATATTTCTCACCTTATATCAGCCTATTTCCTTCCCATTCTCCTCTCAGCCCGTCCGCTATTTGTCAAATACCACCTCCAGTCTCTTTCCGCACTTCTGGCACTCGAATATCGCGCACAAATATCACAAAATAACTACGGGAGGAGCAACGAGTCTTTACCGAGCTTCACCGTCTCTGGGAATCAAGCGAGAGTCTATAGTCTTCCGCCTGGATACTTATACACAATAAAATAGATATCCGGCTTAAAAATCAACTAAACAATACATACGTTAACTCATTATCATAATGTTGTTTATGGGAAGTGAAAATAATTATAAGGGCCACCTAGAGTTAAATATGGAAGGGGATTTGATACCCTCTCCCAGTGGGTTCCCGGATGTCACGCGTTTCCCGCCAAGACCATGGAATGCTGGGGAGCTCTCGTTTTCTGTGAAAATGTATAATTTTGCTTGATCTGAATATAGGATTATACTGTATCATGGACGTACACTAACGCGGTTATATATACCGATGTGTATATACAGTATATATATCATTACATCCACAAACGTCCTTAACATCTAACCACATACACAATAAAGTGTAGGGTTAATAAATTATGAATGATTGCAACTGCCGGGAATCGAACCCGGGACCCACAAACAGGACGACAGTGCTCTACCACTGGGCTGCCAAGAAAGTTATAAGTTTAGCCCACTATGATAGCGGAATGGAAGTACTGAAACACGTGGATATATTATTATGAAATGTCGTGTAGTATAACTGTAGATTTATCGGTTCTATCTATCTATCTATTGCCGGACGCCTTACTCCCCTTACGAGGGTGGCCATACACAGAATACCCCCAAGCGGACCTATTCCCTGTGAGAGGGACAACCCAAGCCAGTTTAGTGAAGGACTTACAGGATTGACCACTCAATTTAGGATCGATCCGACTCAGAGGCCCTCTGTGTATCTTGTTAGCACTATTTTTCTACAGTGGTGTTCGGCTAATCCATCCACTAACCTGCCTTACCCTTAGGTAAGCAGTACGGATTTGTACCAGGTTTACTCCCCTAGACAGGTTGCCAACCAAGGCTGATGAGTCCCATCCACCCGAATTTGTATAAGGTTGTCTCCCCTAGATGAGTTGCCGACCAAGGCTAAAGAGTCCCACCCACCCTTAGATTTATCAGTTAATCTAATATAATATTTGTTTTTCGGGGGCAGGGCATAACTTCTCACGCATGCGCAGATGGTGAGGTTTGGAAAAGTTTTAGAGCTACATATATGGCCTCACCCCAGAACCCCGCATTCTGCACACCACGTGGGTTTCCTGTCCTGAAGAAGGTAGGCCTAACACTAAAAAAAAAACCCGTTCCCAAAGGAAAATATCGAAATAATCGTGGAAGTAGTGAGGAGGGGGTAGGCCTAATCTCCAATATTTAGAATTTCTGCAGATATATACCTATCACACATTAACATAAAGTACTGATGAACATATACAATTAGGCCTAACATAACATTTAATACAAACTCATAATTGTTCTCTTATACATTTATACCAAAACTTTACCACCGATCTGTCGCTACACGATCTCTCGGCAAAACTATTATCTGTGTTTAGACAATAATAAAGTGAAAGAGCACGACACAAATACATAACAATAAATACTAATAATATATTAATGGAGACGTCGATGAAAAGGCTTAACTGAACTGAAGTAGGCTACCTGTGTTTGGTGCTACGCGGGTCTTGGTGGCTTCTATACCCACTGTGCTTCTTGCTGGGGGCACCAACGATCCTCTACCCCCTCAGGAACACAACAAGGGCGTCTCCAGGTCACCACGCCCTTGTAACAGCTTCCTAGTAACTCCTGAAGGCACCACGGTTGTCCACACCGACTGATCGTAATTCACTGTGTGTGTGTCAAGGTCGCGAGCACACTGCGTGACTGGTTGCGCAACCTTGTGCGTGGGTGGGCGGGGCTAAGGGGACCACCTCGCTTTTTTTCTTCTTCTCTCTCTCTTGCTCTCTCTTGGTTGCATCCATTTTTCCCCATTCATCCTACTGTTTCAAGACGTTTGTCCCCATCAGGATGTCGATTTCTTTCCTGGTATGCAATAGGGAGCCAGCATATTTTGGATAAAGAATTAGACAGCAGGTTAAATGTATGCATTTTTCGATAGAAATATGTTTCCGGCGAAGCCGGATCTCTTCAGACAATGCTATATAGTTAGCTATCGCTCACCAGGAAAAAATCGACACTTAGATGGGGATAAACGTCTTAAAACAGTAGGCTGAAAGGGGCCGAATGGATACAGTCAATCAGCTGGGACTGTTGCCATAAAAGTGGGCCAGAATTGTTTGTTGACATCGTGTATACCCGTAGATGTTTCGGACACTTGTTTACCATGCATTATACGTTTAACCTACATATGCATTTATTTCCTGTATTTATATATAAAACAACTATTTGTAGCGTGCAAAGCTTTATTTATTAGTCGAAGAACGCGTAAATAAGAAACTAAACACGAGGAGGAAGTAACTAGTGAGATTAGTCGTGTTGCATGTGTTCGAACGCTTCTAGCCTCCCACCGGGCCCTATAATTATTAGCTCATGAGAGTACCTTTGTCTTTTTACACCTTTCATTCATGATCATGCCTAGAAATTCCCTAGATATCTATACTCAGTCGTTCTCTAATGCCCAGTCCACACGATCGAGCACCGCCCATTCAATACCGGTAACATCCATTGTATTATATTCTGGCAATTATAATAAGTCTTTACACGGCTTAGGAAGGACGTCTACCCATTAAAAGGCTACAGACGATCTCAATTAATCCCTTTAGCTATCATATATCCTTTTAATCTTAATGCAATCGTCTAAATGTAGCTCAAAACAAATACAAAAATACTTCGCCGGTACAGAAGGGGTTAATAAATATATATCTAAGGGGTTAACAGCGGGAATAGACTGAATACTCTGAATACTCCTCTAAGGGAGTCACTAAAAATTACAAAGGTATGCAGGTGTAAAAAAAAAATAGTACGTAGGGCAAATAAAATAGCAAATAACTCGGCCGTAAAGACACTAGCACATGATTGGATGTGACGTTGAAAGGTCCGGTCCGGGAACATAACCGCAAACCCTGTACCGGCGGAGGTCTTGGAACCATCAGTGTACACTGGAATGGCTGTTTAATGGTGTAGCATATGTTCCGCAAACTGAGCATAAAGCAACTGTGGGGTTGAAGAGGCCTTGGAGGGGGGGGGGAGTGCAGCTGTACAAACGGTAGGGCGAGGGAGTAGCCATGGGGGGAACTCTGACTGACGGAGGGGTAGCACTGATGGAATGGGAAAAGAGAAGGAGGCTAGTAAAGCAGAGACCCGATCAGGGATCGAAGTAGTAGACGATGATGGGGCTAAGCCGTTAGCCGAGGGAGGAAAACCAGCCGAACTGTGTTGCAGAAGGCGAAGATAATATCGAAGGGTCAGTTTATCCCACCTGGATGATAGCGGTGGGACACCTGATTCAGCATAAAGGCTAATAACCGGAGTAGAGCGAAAAGCCCCCAGCGACAAGCGCAGACCGTGATGGTGAAGGGAGTCTAGGTGCTTAAGGTTTGTATGTGCAGCGGAGGCATATACCTGGCAGCCATAATCGATCTTGGATAGAATAAGCGTTGTATGGAGGCGCAGAAGAGGCGTCCGGTCTGCACCCCAAGACAAGTGGCTAAAGGTTTGTAAGAGTTGAAGCCGTCGGGTGGTGGAGGTCAGTAACGAAGTAATGTGCGGGTACCATGTCAACCGAGTATCGAAAATGAGACCTAAGAATGGAGCTGAGGACCTGTAAGGCAGAAGGCGGTTATACAACGTAAGAACAGGATGCGGGACTGTATGGCGTTTTGTGAAGATGACGGCACAAGATTTCGAGGGCGAAAACCGAAAACCATGGGTCGTAGCCCACTGCGCAGCTGCATCGATGGCCTTCTGCAAGAGATCTTTTAGGGCAACGATATCTGAACCCACAGTGTAAATAGCGAAGTTGTCCACATACAAAGAAGCACAGACACCAAGAGGGAGAGAAGAAATAATACCATTAATAGCTAGGATAAAAAGGATGGTACTTAGAACACAACCCTGTGGGACACCTTCGTGTTGGGGGTATGTTCGTGAGAATGTATTCTGAAGCTTGACTCGGAAAGTATGATCACGGAGAAAGTTCTTCAAGAATACTGCCATGTTGCCGGACACACCAGAACATAAAAGGGTATGAAGGATGTTGTATTTCCAGGCAGTATCATAAGCTTTTTCAAGATCGAAGAATACAGCTAAAACTGACTTAGTGTCCGAAAAGGCGTCGCGGATAGACGTCGCCAATCTCAATAATGGGTCCAAAGTACTACGGCCCTTGCGAAAGCCATATTGAAAAGGTGACAGGATGCCTCTTGATTCTAGTAGCCACATTAAGTGGGAGTGAACCATGCGCTCTAATAATTTGCCTACACAACTGACCAGGGCAACTGGACGGTAATCTGCTGGTGCATGGCCCGACTTACCCGGCTTAAGGAATGGGAGAAGGATGGCATGTCTCCACTCAGCCGGAAAAAAGCCTGTGGACCACAGACGGTTGTAGATGGATAAGAGAAAGCCAAGCGCAGGTGGAGATAAGTGCTTCAGCATCAAGTAATGGACTCCGTCAGGGCCTTCACATGTATCCTTACAGGCTCCCAGGCTAGACTCAAGCTCAGCCCGGGAGAAGGGGGCATTGAAAAACTGATCAGACGATAAGGCGAAGTCAAGTCGCTTAAGTTCAGAACGGCGTTTATGCATCTGGAAGGAGGGCGGGAGATGGGAGCCAGTGCTAACATCACTGAAATGTTTTGTCCCAACATATTGGCCACCAGAGACGGGTCGAAGAAGAGGAGAAGAGAACGAGGGAGGGAGGGCAGAAAAGGGTCGAGGGTGACAGTACTAGAGGGAGAAGAGGAAGACGCAGAAATAACTACAGGAGAGGAGATGAAAGCCTGGGTAGTGGAGGGTGGAGAAAGACGTGACGAAGACGGAAGGGTAGTAGAAGGATTCGGAACGGTAATGGACGAGAGGGACGAGCGATGATCGAGGGATATGTCAGCGGGCTGGTCGAGAGCACCCAAAACCATCCCCAACTCACCGTGCTCCCGCGGTGAACCGGACTGACAGCCAGACAACAGACCCCCAAGTGGCAGGCTGCATGTCACAAGGGGCTCACTCACCGGAACCACTAAAGCAGAAGCCATAAATAGGGAAGAACAGTGAAAAAAGCATACGTCGTCACCATAGCAAGAGAAAAGGGGGTAAAGCATGGAAGAAGATACTGCGGTTACCAGGTGCCCCTGGCAATGAAAGGGAGAAAGACCTCCGCAGGGCCACGAAACCCAGAATGCGGCCTATTGAGATGGGACAGGTCTCGGCTTTGAGCTAGGGACCTTGTACAACCCGGGCATTTGTCCTGCAGCTTTGTCCCACGGAGAATGGGGCCGGCATAGTCACCTGACACACTCACTGGGAAGAGAGAAGGGAGTCAGAAACCCCAAAGCAACCCTATAGTGCCTATCCTCCAGCAACGAGCCTTGCGAGCCCTGGCCGGCAGCACCTGTCGCCAGGTGGACTCCGCCAACTCAGCAGTGATCAGAGGACACCAAGGCAAAGTCCTAAGGAAACTAGAACCTCCGAAGTAGTTAAAGAGAAAGGAAGGAAGCAAACAGGGAAGTCAACCAGAAGGGAAGGGAGGGACGGGACCACAAGAGTTCAAGGGTGGGAGACCAGCCTCTGTTGGCTGCCCCAGGAGAAAGCGGAAGAGGGAAAAACGAAAACTAGAAAGGAGGAGAAAGAAAAGGACATGACAAAATTAGTTGGAGGTGATAGGGAGAGCGGCCAAGAACCTTGGCCGCTCCACCTACAAGCCCGGAAGCCCCCAAACATCGGTAACGAGTCATGTGTCAAGGGGGGTAGTGAAGATTAGGTAAACAAATAATGAGGTTCGATTCTATTCGGGACAGGCTTCGAACACTTTTTAAGGGGAGATGGGTCGTTTTTCTGGCCCCCCTTCCCCTTCATGTTTAGCCCCATTAGTTTGTCGATTTTAAGACCTCCCACCCCATTTCCTTGTCAACATTAAGACTTTTTGTGCTATTTAGGTGTCGATTTGTTTCCTGGCGAGCAATAGCGAGCATGTATATTTAGAAGGAATCGGCTTTCGGCCGGGACATTTTTCTACCAAAAAATGTACAAATTTATCTTGGGGGTGTTTTTTAAAGCTTGATGGAGGTCTAGCAAGGAAACTACAAGCAAATATATACAGTGTATATATATATATATATATATATATATATATATATATATATATATATATACCAAAATACCAACCATACCAAAGTTGGGTCAGAAAGCAACCCACTGGAACGGGTTTTTGTGGCCTTGTAGTCTTTTGTTTACCCCTTTACTTGCGGTTATAAACAGCGGTGCATACCAGACCGCGGTTGGTGAAAGGGGATGTACAGTTGGTCCCATAAGTTCTATTCTTGTCTTTTGTTTACCCCTTGTCCATCCATCCATCCATATACTCAGGCCCAGTCCCCACTTTTCCTATTTTTATTTTTTTGGTGGTGACCGACTCAAGACAGAGCCAGAATAGGGACAACACAACAGAAAACAATGAACACACAAAAACAAAATACAAATTCACACACCCCTTGTGGTTGTTGTTCCCCAAGCTGCCTGGCCGAACAGCCCCAAAGCCCCGAGCAAGGCCAAGGCCATAACCGAGCGCCCCCACAGAACCCCCCCCCCCGCTGACCACAATAAAGCCTGGGTGACCGAAGCCACTCCATGGCGGGGAGCTGAGGTGGGTGCGGAAACGCCCGGGAAACCAAAGCCCCATCCAGGACCCTGTGCCCCTCAGCAATTATGAAGAGAAAGTTGAGGGGCAAAGGAAAAATGTGACGCTTTGGCTTCCAATCTTGGTAGATTGGGAGATCAATCCACGGAAAAGACGCCGTCACTTGAGATCTAGAAAACATATAAGTAAAAGGAACAGTCAGAGTAAGCTATGGGTATGGCAGAGATCGCACAGTTCTCACTCTGATAGACCAGCCCACCACCACATGACTAGAACCCAATCCTCTCAGCATCAGCTAGGAAAGGCCCTAGAAAGCCGCCTTTGGCGGGGGGATAGCTCCCCTATTTCAACCCCTTTCGGGGTTGGGCACCCACCCACCCCTTGTGGTTATAAATATTAGCCGGTACAGTCAGCCTAATAAGTCATGTCTGGCCACCAAGTATATTTTGATCAATAATGGGTATCAGCAATATTTACACACAATTTCTTCTTTTTGCGTGAGATATACCAACATGTTAATTCCTACACTTACCCACCCTATTCAACATCTGACAGACATTAATACAGCAAAAAAGGTGAATCACTATCAATATATACCCAATAATCTTGCATAACCTTTTTCACACCCTATATAATTGTATTCCCTTAATAGTTAACAGTGTGTGAGGCCTACATGTCCTTCCTATTCTGAATAAAATAGTCTACTGGTAACCCAACAAAATGAAGAAATACGTCCTCAAACATCGAACCCACAACTTACCATTTATGACGGAGTGTCCAAACGGCCACAACCCAACCGGCCGCAATCCTACATAGCATATAATTATAGGGTAGCAAAGGTTAGATTATATAGTCAACAATTATGGAGGTAAAAAAGGAATGACCCCACTCCATCTAGGTGCTGGAGAGATCCCCCGATTGACCACTTGCGAGTTTCAGGCTATAAGGAAGTTGAAATCGTAAACATCGATATAAATACGAAATGCAATAACAATGTAGTTTCTGATGAATAAAAAGTGTGTTAAATTGGGTTTCATGTATAAATAAATGCATCACAACCGTATTTTAGCTGGTAATTCTGTTAAATATCGATGTCAACAGCTCCAACTTCCTTATAGAATGAAACTCGCAAGAGGTCAATTGGGTGGCACTGCAAGGGGGGCTGAGGATGGTGGGGGCATTGACCCGGGGGTGCAAGCCTGTGGGGTTGACAAGAAATTAACAATAGTACAAAATACAAATAGCTCTCACTAACGATAGTGCTATCGGGTAGGTACCTGTAAGCATACCATGCCTCGAGTGACCCCTAACAATTATTACCCTACAAATAACCTAAGGAAATCGCACAAGCGAGCAATTGATACTATCAACAATGAATAGATACAATATAATAAAGACAAATAATTGCAAAATATGAAGAACCAATAACATATTTTAACAGAGTACTCTTTTAACAAGAACAATTAATTTAAAAAAATAATAACAACAACAGAAAAAGATAAACCATTAATACATACAGACAAAAAGTAAGCAGAGGTTATACGAGAAACTTCAAATTAATAATGCTTGATTAAAATTATTGATATCAAATTTTAAAATAGTCACAGTAATTGACCTTATATATACATATATACATACTGTACATACCCACTTTTAAGGATAATAAAACCTCTCGTAAATACGCCAAATTTATAATACCTCAGGGCCCCCGCATATCATTATAAAGGAAACACCGACACAGCGTAGTACCGTCGGCCTAATAAGTCATGTCTCGGCACCAGGTATGTTTTGTCCTATAATCTGTATCAGCCATATCTAAACATGATTTCTTTATTTCGAGAGAGGTATACAAACATGTTCCTACACTTACCCACCCTATTCGACATCTGACAAACCTTAATACAGCCCAGAGCGAGTCAAACGTAATAACAGCTGAATTCATTTCGCGAGAGGTATACAAACATGTTCCTACACTTACCCACCCTATTCGACATCTGACAGACATTAATACAGCACAGGGCGAGCCAAACGTAATGACAGCTGAGACATGACTTATTAGCGCCACCGTACATAATGGGTAGAGTCGCGTTTAACCCAATCAGTACCAGGGGTGTCCTTTTCATCATATTCTGGCAAATATTAGACGATTTTAGTAAGCTTAGGAAGGACCTCTAGCAATAATAAGACTTCAGACTATGTCAACCAATCCTTTTAACTACCACAGATCCTTCCTAAGTTGCATAATATCGTCTAAATGTAGCTAGAATAATAATATAACACACGTCGCTGGTACTCAAAGGGTTAAGGGCAGATTTCCACTAGAGGGGATATTTTCTTCTGGATCCCTTTGTCCCTCATGTTTAGCCCCATTGCTTTTTGAGATTTTAAGACGCTCGGCCCATTAGTTTGGCTATTTTAAGGACTTTCGCCTCATTTCTGTAAATTTTAAGACCTTTCGTGCCATTTAGGTGTCAATTCTTAAAAAGAATGTACAAATTCATCTTGGGGGTGTAATTTTAAGCTTGATGGAGGTCTAGGGAACAAACTAAAAATCTCCCCTTCACCCTTTTTTGTAACAGCGACCTCTCTTGTACTTTATTCTAGCTATATTTAGACAATTTTATGCCACTTAGGTAGGATCTGTGGTAGTGGTAAAGGCTTATCGAGATAATTACATGTTGGGCGAAAGTCTTAAAATCTCAAAAGCAATGGGGCTAAATATGAGGGAGAAAGGGGTCCAGAAAAAAATCCCTCAAGTGGAAATCAGCAATGGAGCTAAACAGGAGGGAGAAAGGGGTCCAGAAAAAATATCCCTCAAGTGGAAATCTCCCCTAAATAATCATCAGCACAAACTTATATACTAAATTCCGTTCATTTTAAGTAGGCTAAAAATCGTAACTCCTAACCTCTGTCACTCCAGAAGGGCTTAGGGAAAATGGCCTGTAAATGTCCACACCTATTGCCTGGCTGACTCTTCCCAGACGACAGAAAATTGACTGGTAGCTCGATCACTCTAGTCGTTTATTAGTTATAGAGGTTAATGGTCAATGGTAGAAATATTAACTCGATTACTCTAGTAGTTGTTTTTGAGTTGTTGTTGTTTTTCCCCAAGCTGTCTGACCAAACAGCCCCAGGGTCCTGAGCAAGGCCGAGGCCAAAACCGAGTGCCCTCACAGAGCCCTCCTAGCTTTACCACTAAGAATGCCCAGGTGACCGAAGCCACTCCCAGGCGAGGAGCTGAGGAGGGTGCGGAAACGCCCAGGACACCGAAGACCCACCCAAGGCCCTGTGCCCCTTAACAATTATGAAGGGAAAGTTGAGGGGCAAGGCCGTTTTTGAGTTATAAAGGTTAGTAGTCAAGATTTTTAGCCTAATTATAACAAACAGACTATACTCAAGCTACTCTATACAGGCTTGACGGTAAAGTACGACAGTTGTACCAAAACACCTAAGAGTGCTACAGAGGCTAGAGGGTGACATCAACTTAGTATCTTACACTACCTAGACTCTCACAGTTCTACATTTAGTACTCGTATGACATGGTTTATGAGGAGGAACTCAAGCAATAGGTTCACAGGTACTAGATACAGTGTCATGTAATATATATGTATAAGTGATATGATTCTTTTTTCCTATTATTTTGTAGAGGAACATCTCAGGATAAGGGTTGATGAGTCCTCCACTGTACACATGAACATTACATTCTAATACAAATGGTACACATCAACAGTGTTCTAATAGTTTGTGTGCTAATATAAGTAAACCAAAAAAACACTGTTTATGAGTACGATGCTTGTTGCAATTGATGCGTTTTTTTACCACCGTGTACTCTCTGCTTAAGAGCGGTGCTAGGGTGGGTGCCCTTATAATTCAGGGACTTAAATGGACAGTTGCCACAGATTGCTAGACTGTGCCGTTGTTGTAGTTGTTGCTGTTCCCCAGGCAGTCTGGCCGAGCAACCTCAAGGTCCCGAGCAAAGCGAAGGCCATAACTGAGCGCCCCCACAAAAACCTCCTTTCTTACCACTAATAAAGCCCAGGTGACCGAAGCTACTCCAAGGCGGGGAGCTGAGGAGGGTGCAGAAACGCCCGGGAAACCAAAGCCCCACCCAAGGCCCTGTACCCCTCAGCAATTATGAAGGGAAAGTTGAGGGGCAAAGACTGTGCCGTTCACCACAGCACTTTCTTCTGCTAATAATGCACACTGGCCGGCACGAGACTCAAACCCTCGACCTCTCGGTTTGCAGGCCAGTGCTATACCAACTGCGCTATGATCTGTGACAACTATTAGACGATTTTATTCAGCTTAGGAAGGGGGTCTACCAATTAATAAGGCTACAGACTGAAGGGCGTGTACCAATCAATAAGGCTACAGACTATCTCAATTTAGGGCGTCTACCAATTAATAAGGCTACCGACTATCTCAATTTATCCTGTTTGCTACCACATATCCCTCCCAAGCTTCATAAAATCGTCTAAATGTAGTTGAACAAAAATATTATTATTGAAATACATCCTTTCAGCAAAGAAGCATATCACACAAGAGGCTGACAGGTTTTACAATAGATTCAAACTCACTCAATGTTGTATACAATCCTTAGTATGTTTTCCTTTATGTCTCGGGAAGAAATGTTTGACCGACTTAGTTCAGATACATTTTTTTTTCTTGATATTCGTTTTGGTCTAAGAAGGCAAGAGACTCACACAATTTGTATATTATATTTCAGGCCAGATGGGTTACTTTTTCTGGTCCCCCTTCTCCCTCATGCTTAGCCCCATTAATTTTCAGATTTTGAGACCTTTCGCCCCATTTCTTTATCACTATTGAGACTTTTCGTGTTTTTCAGGTGTATTTTATCCTGGCGAGCGATAGCAAGCCTGTAATTTAGGAGGAACCGGCCTTCGGCCGGACTTTCTACCGAAAAATGTACAAATATATATTGAAGGGGGATCCTGGGGTTTTAAAATCTGATGAAGTTCTAGGGAAGAAACTAGAAAAAAAAACAATATATAAATGAAAAACTCAACCAAAAAATGAACCATCCCCCCTTAAATTATCTTTGCTATTATCCAGGAAGCATTTATGTTGATGTTTATATTATTCGAGGCAGAGCAACTCATATTTACACACTGTTGATGGTATGTAACTCGTATGATTATAATTTATAGCGATTTTGATAAGTTAATTTGACTTTATATTGTCTTTGTTCCAGTTTTGGTTTGTTTAGTTTGCAAGTTTTACATTTTAATTTATATATGCTATGAGTAGAAGGATTGAGGATCACATCTCCACCCAATGTTATGGTTATATATTTGTTCTTTCTCTAATTTTCATATATATACTGTATATAAAAGGAAGAGTTATATAAGTTTTCATTATATTTTTTTGTTAGAGTAAGAGTAGCTCAGATAACACACAAATATTACGTGTATTTAACTTATCACATATTTGTTTCATGATTTCTTTATTATTTAGTATTTATTAAGGATGATGGGTCTCAGGCAGCAGGTTGGCAGGTGTAGACGGTGCGGTAGAACTTCTGGGTGGCCGTCTGCGTGACCTGTCTGACGGAGGTGCAGGTTTTCCAGCCCCACGCTCCGCAGTGAGTCTCCACCCGTTGGGGCACCATCTTCCGGTAGCTGCGGGTGTACGCTACTTGCTTCGGTACGTATTTACATTTCCTGCGAGAGGAGACAGGGGTTACGACAAAGGAGTATTGTTATTATGGCTCTGTCTCGAGTCGGCCACCCCCATAAAAAAAAAAAAAAAAAGGGGAAGGTGCCAGAGTGCATACATACATACATACATACATACATACATATATACTGTACATACATTATGATTATTGTTATTATGATAATTATTGTTATTATTATAACTAGCAGAGGTACCCGGCGTTGCCCGGGTTTAAATTCTACTACCATAATCACCACCATCAATCACTACTACCACAATCATCACAATACTACTAGCCTACTACCATAATCACCGGCCTCGACCTCCCTGTGCCTCATTAAACGGCGACCTCGATTTCGGCCACTAAATGACCTCCGATTTTGGATCTGACGTCATCCGTACCCCCATTTTGGGGGGCTGCGAACAACTTTCGTTTCATACACCTGTTCGATCGGAGGCCTCCTTCTGCCCCAAACGGCCATTTGTTTCATTTGTTTTTTTCAATTTCGGCCTCGAAATGACCTCCGATCGTGGCCTCGCCCCCTCTATGACCTGACCCAGGTCAATTGACACCCATATGCAAAGTTTCAGCTCCCCAGGTCCAAAACTGCGGCCGCCTATTAAGAACACACAGACAAACAGACACACAAACTGATTTAATAATATATATATACTATTATTATTAATAGTATCATTATCACTATTATTATTATAACATAACATAGTCCAGAAATAAGATTTATTTGTTTCCAGTTTTTTATATTTCAATTGGCAACATAAAGGAATGCATAGCAATTGTATTTTTGAAATCAGTTTATACAAACAATTTATTTTATATGTAACATAATATGCAACAACATAAAGAAAGTACAGTAGTTGAATTTGGTGACATTTTCATAAAACAAAGGATAACTATTACATATAGCTATGATATATATATATATATATATATATAATTTACTATATATATATATATATATATATATATATATATATATATATAATATATATATATATATATATATACTGTATATATATATATATATATATATATATATATATATATATATATATATATATATATATATATACTGTATATATATAGCTATGATATATATATTATACAGAATATATATACCGGTATATATACTGTATATATATATAAATATTTATATTCAAGACCTGAAAGGAGTGAATCGTCTTATAATTGTCAAACAAATGAGATGACGTCTTCTAATGATAATGTCGGACAGGTTGGGAGAGAGGTATTCTGACCAGGCTTCGAACCCAACTCTTCCAAATCTACCTGGAGTGAGAGGGTTCGAATCCTGTTCAGCATACCCCTCCCCCACTCACTCACTTGACGGTGCACCAGAGGCCGGAGTAACCCGTCGGGCAGGTACAGACGCCTGGGTTAGTGCAGGTGCCCCCGTTGCTGCACGGCGGGTCACACACAGGCACGGTGCAGGATGGGCCGGAGTAACCCCGCCCGCACCTACACATCTCCACGCCCACGCAGGTCCCGCCCATACCACACCCGCGGGAACACAAGACTGCCGGAGAGGGGGAGCGAAATTAGTGGTTTTTATGGTACAGTCGCGCTAAGAAGTAATGTTTCGGCACCAAGTATGTTTTGATCAATAATGAGTATCAGCAATATCTAAGCTTCATTTCTTCATAACGAGTGAAATATAAAAACATGTTCCTACACTTACCCACCCTATTCAACATCTGACAGACACTAATACAGCACAGAGCAAGCCAAACGTAATGACAGCTGGGACATGACATATTAGCGCGACCGTACATAAGAGGTTAAGTGAGCGGAAAGAGAAGAATATATTCCGTAAGATAGCGGGGGTGGTTGACCGGTCTCTGTTCTAATAGGCTCTCTACCTCAGAACTCGTTGTTGGGGGGTCGATTCCAAGAAGTGGGTAGCGGCTCTGATGGTAAATATATATAGTGTTAATGTTAGTTACAGCTGATGTGTCATTGGGGGGAGGGGAGGGGGGTGGGGGGAGTTTGAAGTGAATGGCAAAAACAAAACAAAAATATATATATATATATATGGTGCTATTTTACTTTAGGGGCGCGCACTTGACAGGTACCACCACAGACTTATTAAGAGACGTTTAATAAGTTTCCTCGCATCTAACACCAAGCTACACCCTTTTCTGGTATACGAAACACCCATAAAGGAAACGGGAAACTCTAATGTTAATAATATCAGACAAAATATAAAGATAACGCTGTGGAAAAGTTGCGTTCGTTCGCGGGAGTAAAGTCAATCGCAATAATAAAGAAAATTAAACAAAATACAGCATTAAAACAAAATCCCACTGGAAAAAAGTATTGGTTCGGGCGTAACATCGATCGCAAAAAAAAAAAAAAAAAAAAAAGGAATTAAAATAAATTCCAACCGGAAAAAAGTATTGGCCCTAACACTTACACTTGTGGCAGAAGCAAAAGACAAAATTAAAACAAAATCCAACCGGAAAAAAAGTATTGGCCCTAAGACTCACACTTGTGGCAGAAGGTGCCGAGGGTGCCCGCCGGACAGCTGCACAAATAAGGAGCGATGCAGGTGCCACCATTCTGGCACTGGGGCCGGCACACAGCTGTAACATATAGGCACTCAGCTGCACTCTACAAAATGGGTGTGCAAAACAGAATACAAATAATAACAGCTGTAACATAAGCACTAAACTACACTATACAAATTGACCCCTTGCGAGTTTCAGGCTATAAGGAAGTTGGAGCTGTAGACATTGATAACAAACAGAAATGCAATAATAATATAAGCTTCTGATGGCTAGAAAGTATAGTGAATTTGATTTACATGTATTTATATATGTGCACTACGACCGTATTTAAGTTAGTAATTCCGTTAAATATTGATGCCTACAGCTCCAACTTCCTTATAGCCTGAAACTCGCAAGTGGTCAATTCACACCACTATATAAACAAAAGAAAGTCCGTTTATTTATTTATAAGTATTATTTATAAGTAGGCGAGATATTTTATTTTTTATCCTCTGTAACTTAAAAAGGGTTAAAACAAATGGGTCCTAAATTCTCACATCTATTCCCTGGCTGACTCTTGCTAAATGGTAGAAATATTAACTCGATGACTCTAGTAGTTTATGAGTTATGGAGGATAGAAGTTAAGATCTCTCGCCTACTAATAAAGAGTTGATTATACACTACAAATTAGGTGTGTTTAAGGGGAGGTATTTAGTTTGTTCCCTATGTTTTCATCAAGCTTAAAATTACACCCCCTAGACCCCCTTTCAAGATAAATTTGTACATTTTTCGGTAGAAAAATGTCCCGGCCGGAGGCCGATTGCTCTTAAATTACAGGCTCGCTATCGCTCGCCAGGAAAAAAATCGACACCTTAATGGCACGAAAGGTCTTAAAATTGACAGAAATAGGGCAAAATGTCTTAAAATGTCTAAACTAATAGGGCGAACGTCTTAAAATCTCAAAAGCAATGGGGCTAAACATGAGGAAGAAAGGGGTCCAGAAAAAAAAAAACTCAAGTGGAGACCTCCCCTTAAAGCCGGTATCACACGAGAGTTTTTATAGTCAACATTCAATACTCAACATTTTTCTGACAACATTTCTGGAATATTTTGCACTGGTAACGGAAACTAGACTGACGATAGATGAACTTAGGCAAAATAAATATGTTAAATGTTGACCTCATAAGCTGCCAGACCAGTGTTGAGGATAAATGTTGAGGGAAAAAGCGCTCGTGTGATACCGGCTTAACAGAACACAAATTATGTAAAGTTTTTTAATTCACACAACTACACTGTACAAAATGGGTGTGCATAACAAAACAGAAGTCTTAATATTGACCAAGAAATGGGGAAAAGAGGTCATTAAATCAACAAACTAATGGGGCGAACGTCTTAAAATCTAATAACTAATGGGGCTAAGCATGAGGGAGTAAGGGGTCCAGAAACAAACAAACAAATAAATACCTCCCCTTAACAGAACATCAATGGTAAAAGAGTGTTTATATTCATCCAAATACACTAACAAATACACTAACAAATACACTAACAAATACACTAACAAATAAGCGTGCAAAACATGAGACCATAACACACACACACACACACACGACAATGAAGTAATGCATAAACACACAAACACACACACACACTCACACACGAGAATGAAGTAATGCATAAACACACAAACACACAAAGACACACGCACACACGAGAATGAAGTAATAAATAAATATCTTCCATGCATAGAAAAGACCCCCCCCCCATTACACACACCCCCTCACACAACACACACACCCCCTCACACAACACACACACACACCCTCACACAACACACACACACCCTCACACACCAAGAATGAAGAAATACACAAATTGCTTCCATGCATAGAAAAGACACACACACACACACACACACACAAGAATGAAGTAATGCATAAACACACACACACACACACACAAGAATGAAGTAATGCATAAACACACACACACATGTAACTCAATGCTGGCCCTATAATTTAAGTAACACTGATTACCGGTACTACTGTAGTGCCTCGCAATACCTTTCACTACATTCGCCTTCGCATTATCTCTCTCTCTCTCTCTCTCTCTCTCTCTCTCTCTCTCTCTCTCTCTCTCTCTCTCTTCATAAATTGATTGAGTCTGGGAATGTAAATGTACTAGCACACTAGCACACTAGCTCTATAGGTGGGTTATGTGTGTGTGAGTGTGTGTGTGTCTCTGTCTCTCTGTCTGTCTCTCTCTCTCTCTCTATATATATATATATATATATATATATATATATATATATATATATATACAGTATATATATATATATAACCCTTTTCATAAATTTAATGGCAAATTCGGGAGACAAAAATAAGACTAATTTACTCTATGACCCTTAGGGTGAGTCTTTGATATGATGGAGATATTACACCTTTAAAGTTATCGATAGATAGAAAAGAAAAAAAATCTAAGGAGTGAGAATGAAAATGTCGTTGCTAACTGGCAGGGTAGCGTAACCAAGACTTGGTATCAAAATGTAGAGTATTAATTATGATGATGGTGATAAAATGCTAATGTTCTTTTGAGCATTGAGACAACTGCTACCATATGCAACCATTTACATACCACGTGTAAGCAAAGAAACAATCTTTAGATTCATGTACAGATTGATTCAAGATTCATTAAGACGAGCGGAGTATCAAAGCTCAAAGTCGGCAGGAAGATCCCTCGTCCTCCACTTACCCCTCTTCCACCACTTACTCCTCCTCTTCCTCTTACTTATCCTCCGCCGCCTGCTTCTCCCCTTGCTACTACTACTACTAATACAATGATTATTAATAATAATGATAATGATAATACAAATACAGTAGTAATGTACCTTTGTAAATTGCGAAACGAACTGCATCCTGCATCCATGCAGCCATTTTGATACCAAGTCTTGGTTACGCTACCCTGCCAATTAGCAACGACATTTTCATTCTCACTCCTTAGATGTTTTTCTTTTCTATCTATCGATAACTTTAAAGGTGTAATATCTCCATCATATCAAAAACTCACCCTAAGGGTCATAGAGTAAATTAGTCTTATTTTTGTCTATCGAATTTGCCATTAAATTTATGAAAAGGGTTACTGAATCACCCTGTATATATATATATATATATATATATATATATATATATATATATATATATATATATATATATATATATATATATATATATATATATATACAGTATATATATATATATATATATATATATATATATATATATATATATATATATATATATATATATATATATATATATAAATATATTGAATAATCTACAGCTCATAATCAACTGCCAAAACACGTCCTGATCCTAATTGATAGTCTTTACCCTTCACATGCCCACAGATCTTTCCTAAGCTGTAATAAATCGTCTACTGATAGCTAGAATTCAGTAAAAACGCGTCGTGATTCTAACAGACACCCTTTACCTCTTGCATGCCTCCAGATCCTTCCTAAGCTGTATAAAGGCGTCTAAGGATAGCTAGAATACACTGTCAAAACGCGTCCTGATCCTAAATGATACGGTCTTTACCCTTTACACTTCCACAAATCCTTCCTAAACTGCACAAAATCGTCTGCTGAGAGCCAAGAATTCACTGTCAAAACGCGTCTTGATGTTCGAGGGGTTAACTGGATTGACAGCCTAGGAAGGGGGGAAAGGGGTGGGGGTGGGGGGGGGAATGTATGCAGCACGGGTCCAGAGGCTTGGTTATTAGCCTAGTTTACAGCCTCTCTCTCTCTGGCTGTCTGTCTGTCTGTCTGTCTGCCCCTCTCTCTCTCACACACAAACACCCTCTCTCTGTCTGTCTGTCTGCCTCTCTATCTCACACACACACACACACACACACACACTCTCTCTCTCTCTCTGTCTGTCTGCCTCTCTCTCTCTCTGTTTGTCTGTCTGTCTGTCTGTCTGTCTGTCTCTCTCTCCCTCTCTCCCTGTCTGTCTCTCTCTCTCTGTCTGTCTGTCTGTCTCTCTCTCTCTCTCTCTCTTTATATACACACATATATATATATATAAATAATAATAATAATAATAATAATAATAATAATAATAATAATAATCACCGCATAAACAGAGTGGTATCATACACACAGATCCGTCGTCTGTAGCCCGTCTACCTATTCAGAAACTCCTAGACTGTTCAATGTATTTTCACCAAATTTTGCAGGCACATCCAGTTAGTCAATGCAATGGTCAGTCAAAAAGAATTTTTAAAAATTAAATAAAGGTAAAGGTCAAAAGTCGAGGTCGTCATTATTATTATTATTATTATTATTATTTGATTCTATTATACAGTATATTCCCCTATCTTTCCACTGACAACTGCCCATTAACTTTATTATAATTATTATTATTCTATTGTATTACTATTATATATTCCCCATTTTTTTTTTTTTTTTTTTTTTTTTTTTTTTTTTACTCACGTCTCTGGCAGCGCGAGCCCCCATAACCCGCCGCGCAGGAGCACACCCCCGGGGCCACACAGGACCCGCCGTGCAGACAGTGGGGACCGGTGCACACGGCCGACTCGCAGCGCCGACCTGTGTAACCTGCCGGGCACGTGCACCGCTCCGGGCCCGTGCACTCGCCCCCGTGCAGGCAGCGAGACGTGCACAGCGCTACATAAGCACGGCAAAGTTTTTTTTGTTTTATATATTATTTTTCTTATTATTAATAGTTTTGTGTTTTGGGCCGGGAAACGTACGGCGGAGGAAAAAAATAAAATATAATAAAATAAAAAATAAAAAATAAAAAAATAAACAAATAAAAATCAATTAAAAATAAAAATAAAATAAAACAAAATATACTGTATTATATAATTATATATATATATATATATATACTGTATATATATATATATAAAACATAAACAAAAAAACATAACATACAATCAATACTAATAATAAAAATAAAAATAAACACAAATAAAAATTAATATATAACTAACCCTTGGAAGATCCGATGACGCATTATTTTCTGTTTTCTGGCTATTATTAGACGATTTTATTCAGATTAGGAAGGGTGTAGAAAGTCAGAGGGATAATCGAGATAGTTTATACCTTCATATTTCCCACAGATACTTCCTAAACTGTATAAAATCGTCTATTGATAGCCAAAATGCGTCACAATCTGCAAAGGGTTAATCAAAACAAAATGAAAATTAAAATAAACTATACAAAAATGGTGATATACTGTATATAGATGAATTATTGGGGAGTAAAACTGAAAATAAGATTAAAATGTTGAGAACAATACACATCAAATAAATGTTGAGAACAATACACATCAAATAAATGTGGAGAACAATACACATCAAATAAATGAGGTGAAATAATATATTAAATCAGTGCCGGAAATTGGTAACATAAAAGATTAAAATATGAAAAAAACCCAGCATAAATTATAAAAAAAACTGAAAATAACAGTAAAATCATGAAAACAGCATAACATAAATGAGGTGAAAATATATGTTAAAGTTGCTAGTGCTTGTATTTTTCGGCTACTTATTCATATATATATATATTTAATTTTGAGTTTCCTCGCTAGACCTCTATCAAGCTTAAAAAAAACGCCTTTCAAGTTATATTTGTACATTTTTCGGTAGAAAAACGTCACGGCCGAAGGCCGTTTTAAACAAAAATTACAGGCTCGCTATCGCTCGTCAGGACAAAAATAACACGTAAACGGCACGAAAGGTCTTAACATTGACAAACAAGAGTAAAATCATGGTAGTCAAACATGAACAAAATAACATGGCCGCTCGGTTATGGCCTTGGCCTTGCTCGGGACCTTGGGGCTGCTCGGCCAGACAGGCTGAGGAACAGCAACAACAACAACAACATGGCACAAATGATAAAATATTAATATGTAGAAGAATAAACATGAAAATAAATGATGAAACACATATATTAACATAGCATAAATGATAAAATTATATTCTGTAGAAGAATAAACATGAAAATAAATGATGAAACACACATATTAACATAGCATAAATGATACAATTATATTCTGTAGAAGAATAAACATGAGATAATAAATGATAAAACAATAAATTATCTTAGAATAAATAATGATAATCTGAAAAATAATAAACATGAAAGAGTAATTTAATGATAAACAACTTATAGTAATATAGCAAACACGTCAAATGATAATCTGTAAAAGAATAAAATCAAGAATATATAAAGATAGATTCGTATGTTTTCGGTAGATTCCTACTATATTACAGACTCGCTATCGTCCGCTAGGAAAAAATAGACACCTACAGTAAATGGAACGAAAGGTCTTAACATTGACAAAGAAATGGGGCGAAAGGTCTTAAAATAGCCAAACTAATGGGGCAAACGTCTTAAAATCTGGTAACTAATGGAGCCAAACATGAGCGAAGGGTGTGACCCACAAGCCTTGGGTTACATGACAGCGGTTGACTTTTCTATGGGGGAGCGTTTTTATGAGCGACAATTTAGCTTTACAAGGGTTAGGTTTCCACAGTAGGGTAAAACAAAACATAAACCTTATTTGTATGTAACATGTGTGATGCACATTAATAAAAGGGGATGTGTCGGATGGTTGAAAGCCACAGTTGCTCGCGCGTTTGGGGCTAGCAACACGTATTATGAAAAACATGCATTCTCCTTCATTCACTGTCCCCCCCCTTCACTCACTCAACCCCACAATTTGCCGGAGGATAACATGTTTTTCACAATACGTAGACGGAGGTCTTTAAAAAAAAAAAAAAAAAAAGGGTTAGCGGTGTTGGGGTTAGGTTTTATTACAGTATTTTATGGTCGTTTAGTTTTTGTCGTGTCCTCTCTCTCTCTCTCTCTCTCTCTCTCTCTCTCTCTCTCTCTCTCTCTCCCTTAATGAGACAGCCCAGCCACACACAGTTTACGTGGGGTAATTCTGAGGGTGTGATGGCATTCATGTGGATCTTCGGGGTGGCGGCGTGGATATTGTCTAGTTAACTGAGACTCTCTCTCTCTCTCTCTCTCTCTCTCTCTCTCTCTCTCTCGCTCATACTCTTGCTCGCTCTCACTCACTCACACATACGCTCTCTCTCTCTCTCTTCCTCTCTCTAGCTCGGTCTCACTCTTGCTCGCTCTCACTCTCCCCCTCACTCTCACTTCCTCTCTCTCTCTCTCACTCTTTCCCGCTCTCACTCACACACACACACTCTCTCTCTCTCTTGCTCGGTCTCTCACACACACTCACTCTCTCTCTCTCTCTTGACAGTAGATATCAGTGCAC
>CM064561.1:19969398-19974398 GCA_032716605.1 Paralithodes platypus | reverse complement strand
AAAGGGAAATTCCACATGCCTATTGATTTATTCATATTCCTATATTAATCACAATTGCAACAACATCTTCATCAGATGATCGGTTTTCCAGTCATTTTTTCTTTAAACGTAATCAATTGATTAACCTGTTTAAACTGGGTCGAGAAACCAGCCACCGAACCCACACACTTTCCTACCGTTCGGTAAACTATTCGGCCCTCGTGTAACATACTATCACTCCAATCTTTTAAAGGGGAGGCCCGACCCCAAGCTCCGCCAACCTCCCCTTTACCGCACAGGCTCGCTTGTGCTGTTATTCTCTTTCCCTCTCTCCCCCTCTCGTCTTTGGCTTGTATCCATTCGGCCCCATTCAGCCTACTGTTTTAAGACGTTTACCTACCCCCATCCTGTGTCAATATTTTTCCTACCGAATGGTAGCGAGCCAGCATATATATATATTTTTGTTTTTGACAGGAAGCTAAATTTGTAAATATTTTTTTCGGGGGGGGGGGGGGGGGGGGGGGGGGGAATAGAAAGAATGTCTCCGGCGAAGCCTGATTTCTCCCTACAAAGCTGGCTCGCTAATCCCGCCTCGCCCACAAGGAAGACATCGCCACCTGATTGGGGATAAACGTCCTTAAAACAGTTGGCTGAATGGGGCCGAATGGATCACAAGCGAGGGGATCGGGGGCGGAGAAAAGAAAAAAATGAGAAAAGGAGAGAAAGAGAAAAAACGCCGGTGACCCCCCCTTAACCAAATTGTATGTGAAGAAATGTTGTGTCACATCAAGGCATGCCTTTTTTTCTAATTAATTTCATTCCATTACCTCGGGTTGCAGCATTGTTATTAATCGTGAACAGTGCACTGATATCTACTCTGTCAAATTCTTTAAGTATCTTAAATAATATCTTTCATAATATGGCTTGTTTTTCAGAGAGGGAATTAGTTTAGTTGCTCTGCGCTGCACCAATTCGAGTTTTTTAATGTCTTTCTTGAGATACTGGGGACCAGAACTGAACGCAATATTCAAGATGGGGTCTAACAATGCTTTTGAATAACGGCAAAATAATGTTTTCGTTTTTAAAGGTAAAAACATACACTATCTTAAACATGACTACCACGAAGACTAATAAAGCTATCAACTCACTCAACATCTCTCTCTCTCTCTTACACACACACACACAGTCACACACACACACACACACACAAAAAAAAACTCTATCTTGCTCTCTCTTAAACATGAATACCACAAGACTAATAAAAGCTAATCAACCGTCACCTTAACTCATCAAACGTCTCTCTCTCGGCTCTCTTAACACCCACACAGCCACACCACACACACACACACACACACACACACACACACACACACACACACTCTCGCAGGATGTCTGGAGTGTTCAAAGGGTTATTATTCTCACATAACTATATATCCTGGAGGGGAAGCCGTTTTTTTTAGGAATATATATTTTAACGTCCTACTTTTACCTCTCCTCTCTCTCTCTCTCTCTCTCTCTCTCTCCCTATCCCTCTTCCGCGCACTCTCACACACTCTCTCTCTTTCTCTACATCTATTACAGGCTTACTCTGGGTGTAATTAATTATGGTCGTTAATGATTTGATCTCCTTAATACATTAGTGGAGAATAGTGACTGGCTGACAGGTTAATACTAGTGAGAGAGAGAGAGAGAGAGAGAGAGAGAGAGAGAGAGAGAGAGAGAGAGAGAGAGAGAGAGAGAGAGAGAGAGAGAGAGAGAATTACAGTTACAAGGCACATGTTCAGCACTCCATACAAACATAAAAATCTTTCATTTTTTCTTTTTCTATTATTTCAAAGACACTTGCGAAAGAATGATTTGTTACGGCGAAAGATTGTAGGGAAAAAAACTGACAGCGATAGAAAACAAAAATAAATCTAAAATACCTCTCTGGGATTCGAACCACAGCCAAGATAAAACATAAAAGATAGTTCTCACCTCTCTGACCAAAAATTATTCCACTTGTGCCGTGACATCACTTATTTGGCCGACTGGTAGCACCTCAATGAGTCGTGATCGGATTATCTGTTCAAACTAGCACACGGAATTGACCGACACAATTTTATAATGGAGTATTGTTGTTACCTTTAAACACAATTCTTATAGGCCTAGTGGAAAACAAAAAAAAAAAAAAAACAAAACAAACCCCCTCATCTTCCCTGACAGCACCTTAAAAACAAAATTATATATAATATATAGATATATAATATATATATAGCATATATATATATATATATATATATATATATATATATATATATAATAATAACCACAACAACAACTACTACTACTACTATAACTACAACACCAACAACTACTACTACTACTATAACTACAACAACAACAACAACTACTACTACTACTATAACTACAACAACAACAACTACTACTACTACTACTATAACTACAACAACAACAACAATAATAATAATAATAATAATAATAACTACTACTGACCTTCCTGACAGCGCCGCCCCCCATACCCGGGCAGACAACGACAGGTATCTGGCGCCACACAGGTACCCCCATTAAGGCAGCCCCCCATGGCCCCACTCCGCCGCCCCCCACCACAGTCAGCCACCTCACACCGCCGCCCCCTCCACCCACGCCCACAATGACACACGGCTCCGTACCCACACACCCCCTGGTTAACACACCCCGAGGGACACCCGGGGTTCTCCTGGTGGTGGGGGCTTGTCCTGCTGGGGGTAGGGGGGGCCTGGTTCTCTGTGGGGAAGGGTGAGAGATTAGTTAGTTATATACCTTTCGGTAACAGTCCTCATTGTCATGGACAAAATAATATATAATTATATATTGTAACCATTGTATATGTACTGTATAATTATACTGTATATGTAAATTTGTTTATGACAATAAATGTTTTGAATTGAAAATTGAATTGAATTAAAATAGAGCTTCAGAGGCTGCACACTGCACTCCTGCACACCTTCGACTCTGTATCGAACCCAAGCGAGATTATCCATTTTATCCAATTTTAAAATATCATTTTAATATATTTAAATTTATAATAATCCATTTTTGTTTTTTTTGTTTTGTTCCCAGAGGCAGTCTCACGACCCTTTGCTTTCTTCTCCTCGCTCCCTCTCTCCTCTCGCTTCTCTCCGCTTCGTCGCTTCTCCTCGCTTTTTTTCCCCCCCCCCGTGTCTCTCATCCTTCCTCCTCCCCCTCCTCCTCCTCCCTCTCCCCACCACCTTCCTCTCTCCCTCCCCCTCCCCTTCTCGCTCCCTCTCCCCTCCCCTTCTAGCTCCCTCTTACCCTCCTCTCCCCACCACCCCTTCACATTCCCTCCCCCATTCTAGCTCTCTCTCTCTCTCTCTCTCTCTCCATTTCCCCCTCCCTCCCCTCTCTTCCTGACACTGTAGTTAAGTCTAGCCATTTGTTCAGACTTCAGACCACAATTATTACAAGCGGGGGGGGGGGGGGATGTTTAGAATATTAGCAACAACAACTACATGCGGTGCGGCTGGTTGGTGTTATTTGTTTTTCTTCTCCACACACACCTTTAAGCATACACACATACACACACACACACACAAGCTGCTTTAATTAATGGTGTTGAAGATTCTCATGCAAACAATGAATATATATATATATATATATATATATATATATATATATATATATATATATATATATATATATATATATATATATATATGTAAATATATAAATAAATAAAATAAAACAATTGTAAGCAGAAAATGCACACACACACACACACACACGCAGTCACAACTGCTCTAATGGTCTTGGAGATTCTTAGTGATGTAACCACAAAAACACATGCACAGAATGCACTACCTGACACACACACACACACAACACACACACCCACCCACACAAGACACACAGACATACAGACAAATAGATATTCTCATAGTGTAAAGTGAGCAGATAATACAGTAAAATTAATATATATATATATATATATATATATATACCAAGCCTTTCCTGTCACTGGCACAGGGAACTGACGGTGAAGGAGACGCCTGAAGAATTTGCAGGAGTTACGACGTGCTGGTTGTCTGGGGTTGAGGATCCAAGGTGGGGGGTGTGAGAGAAGAAAGGGGGGGGAGAGCGAGAAGAGAAGAGAGAAGAGAGAGAGAGAGAGAGAGAGAGAGAGAGAGAGAGAAAGAGAGAGAGAGAGAGAGAGAGAGAGAGAGAGAGAGAGAGAGAGAGAGAGAGAGAGAGAGAGAGGAAAGGAGGGGGGCGAGGAAAGTATAGAAGGAAATGGAGAAGGAATTACAGAAGCAGGGGAGGAGGAAGAGCTGGAGGAGGTATGGGATAAGGAATGGGAGGAAGAGGAGGAGGAGGAGGAATACAAAGGAATACAGACAAGGTGTCAAACCGGAGCCATTTTGTTCGAAGATTTGGATGAATATGAGAAGGAATACAAGACAATTAACGTGAAATAGCGTTGTTTTGAACATTTTATAACTTCAAAATTCATAATTTGAACTATAAACCATAATTTCATCTTTACAAATACAATAATATAGACTAAAATAAATAGAATCGGCTTTCGTTTGACACCCTGAATACAGAGGAATACAAAAGCCTTACAAACTGCAACAGTCCTATTGGTCATTACGGGCAGTTTGGATATCTACACTGCAAAGCTACTATAGGTAGCGCCAACGAACTTGATAATTATCTCGATCTCTGACCTCTTCGTAACTCAAAAGTACCTGAGCAAACTGGCTGTAAATCTCCATAACTATTTCCTGGCGTACTCTTCCCAAATAATAGCAATGTCAGCCCGATTGCTTTCATTCATTTTGAGTTATAAGAATTTAAGGGGTCCAGATTATTGTCCAGTTCGTTGGCGCTACCTATAACTACTTGGTAGAGAAAACATCACAATACGAGGGTGGTCTAAGGAAGGAGAGGGATGGGGTGGTATTTAAATGGTGGTGTGTGTGTTAATATGGTGGCGGTGTTGTGTGTGTCTGTTTGTGTGA
>CM064561.1:19926565-19969298 GCA_032716605.1 Paralithodes platypus | reverse complement strand
GATAGCACAGAGAGAGAGAGAGAGATAGATAGATAGATAGATATATATCTATCTATCGACCCCCCCCCCCCCACTAATGTACAGTAGCCATATAACTTTACCACCCAACCACAAGACAGGACCACGTAGAGAGTAACCTAATACCCATACCAGTCTTCCCTTAACAACAACAACAACAACAACAACAACGTGTGTGGTGGTGGTGTTGTGGTAACCTCGATTTGTTCCCTCTCTCTCTCACACACACACACTAACACACACACACACTCAATCACTCACTCACTCACTCACTCACTCTCTATCTCTCTCTAGCTTACCACTACACTACCACACATGTTGCTGTTGTTGTTGTTGTTGCTGTTGTCGTTGTTGCTGTTGTCGTTGTCGTTGTTTTTGTTGTTGTTGGTCAAGAAGCACTAGTATAGGGCATCAGGTTACCCTATGTGGTACCCTCTTGTGGTCTGGTGGTCAAGTGATTGTTACTGTACATTGGGTTCGTATTCCACCTTGAGGTTAATAAATAATGATATATATATATATATATATATATATATATATATATATATATATATATATATATATATATATATATATATATATATATATATAAACAAGACCCCGTGAATTCAATCCTTGTCGTTTTGTTACAAGTAGGCGTTAAATGTGTACAAGGACCTTTGTGGTGGAGCTGTTTAACCTGACTGACTTGTATGGGTTCGAGCCCTTGTTGACTCTGCCACTACTACAACAACATTCCAACCATACCACCACCACCACCACCACCACCTGTTCAGCAGGTGAGACAACAGGTAAATATGGTGTCTCACAAACCATTACACACCACCACATACCAACCATACCATCACCACCACCACCACCACCACCACCCGTTCAACATATGGGCCGTTTTTCTGGTCCCCCTTCTCTCTCGTATTTAGCCCCATTCGTTTTCAGATTTTATGACGTTCGGCTCATTAGTCTCTCGATTTTAAGACCTTTTTTTTTTTTTTTTTTTTAGGAAACTAAAAAACTAAATACTTGAATTAATAAATAGAGCAACAAATAAACCTCCCCCTTAATTGTATAATGAACGTATAATGTACCTTTAACATATCCTTTATATACCATTATTCCCAGTGTACAAGGCTAGTGAGTTATATTATATACACAAGGTAAATCACTATCGATATGCTTATGGTAGTCCATCGTAGTCCGATGATGACGTTCCCTTCCTGCAAAGCAGGAAGAGAAAATCTGCGCATAGAAGAGTTTAGAGTGCCGAGGGAGGTGCGCAGTTCCAACTTCACTATCTTGGTACTGAACAGGGGTTGCTGATGGCAAGGGGGTTTACCCAAGACGACCAGCTCCTGCTCAATACTGCAGGGGACTGCCGGGATTCCAGTTTGTCGGAAACCACCAGGACGTGACCCCAACGTCTGCTGTTCTCTCAGGGTGTGCTCCCCTAGCCTTTGTCTTACTAGACTAAACCACAAGGCAGTGGGTGTGTGCGGTTGTTGGTAGATGACAAGGATGCACATCATACCTCTGGGGGCCACCGCATGCCCCGAGATCCCCTATTGATTTAGCCTGGGGTCGCAAGACACCCAGTTACCGTGTGTGGCCCCGGGGAGGCACAATAGGAGTCTTGGTGATGGAGAGGCTATGTACTGGCTATGTACTGGCAGAGGGAGACTTACGCACTCGGCTATACCCAATTAACGTATATACCTTTGTTATACCTTAAGGGGGGGATGGTTCATTTTTCGGTCGATTTTTTTCATTTATAGTTTTTTTTTTCTAGTTTCCTCCCTAGACCTCCCTCACACTTAATAAAACATCCCTAGACCCCCCTCAAGATAAATTTGTACATATTTCGGTACAAAAATTTCTCGGCCGAAGGCCGATTCCTCTGATAATTATAGGCTCGCTTTCGCTCGCCAGAAAAAAAATCGACACCTAATTGGCACGATAGGTCTTAAAATTGACAACGAAATGGAGCTAAAAGGTGTTAAAATCGCCAAACTAATGGGCCGTAAGTCTTAAAATTTCAAACTAATGGAGCTAAGCACGAGGGAGGAAGGGGTCCAGAAAAACGGACCATCTCCCCTTAATTATTCCCAGTGTACACGGCTGGTGAGTTATATATACACAAGGATAGAAAGGTAAATCACTATCGATATACCTAATGAACGTATACGCCTTTGTTATACCTTCTATAGATGTGTTTATTCAGTTTAAAAATGGCCCCCAGCAATCAACAGACTTCGAACTATCTCACTTAACCCTTTTTACTAACACAGATCCTTCTCAAGCTGCAAAATACGTCTAAATATAGCTAGCCTATAATTAAATAGACGTCGCCGGTACAGACATTTTTTAATCATCGAATGTTGACTATAAAAGCTCTCGTGTGATACCGTACGAGGACGGTAAATAATCGAATCGCTCCCACCACCTGCACCTTCCCATCGATTAACCCTTTCACGCATATGACGCGATTTTGAGCCTATTGGGGATACATTAAAGCCTTTGTTACCATCAGGGGTATTTAGAAACCTTTAGTTTAGTTGCTTCAACCTCTGCAGTTGTCTTTGAGTTAGCTGTGGGCAGAAAACTAATTTTGGAGAGGTAATTATAAGAGTGAAAGAACTCTACTTCTTATTGCTAATCTGGCAACCTCTGCGTCATAAATGCGGGAAAGGGTTAATATATATTATTACTTTAGTTTTCCTTTAGGGGGATTTTTTTGTTCCTTTTCCCTCATGTTTAGCCCCATTAGTTTAGCCTGCTGTACTCCGAACAACAACAACAACAACCACCACCATATGTGTGGTAATGTAGTGGTAACCTAGAGAGAGAGAGAGAGAGAGAGAGAGAGAGACAGAGACATAGAGAGACAAAGAGAGAGAGAGAGAGAGAGAGAGAGAGAGAGACAGAGACAGATAGAGAGACAAAGAGAGAGAGAGAGAGAGAGAGAGAGAGAGAGAGAGAGAGAGAGAGAGAGAGAGAGAGAGAGAGAGAGAGAGAGAAACGACAGCGATTTTCCATTTCGCGTTTGTATTAACTTATATATTGATAAAACAATATCCGTTCATAAAGTAGCGTTCTAAACCTCAGCCTGGGTTCGGTAAAGAGAGTCGAACCACCCTCCCCCTTCCAAGTTATGGGATACACACGTTAAAAGCCCTCCCTCCTAACGCCAACCTCAGCTGCTACGGAGGGGCCAAAATCCAGTACCTTAACATTAAATAGGTTTCTAGTAAAGACCACAATTAGACTATATTTAGGGAGCTTTTTAGTTTGCTACCTAGACGTCCATCAGACTTTAATACAAAAAACACCCCCTAGACCCCCTAGACCCCCTAGACCCCCTTTCAAGATAAATTTGTAAATCTTTCGGTAGAAAAATGTTCCGGCCTTCTGGCCGAAGGCCAGTTCCTTCTAAAATTACAGGCTTGCTATTGCTCGCCAGGAAAATATCAACACCTAAATGACACGAAAATTCTTAATATTGACACAGAAAAGGAGCGAAAGGTCTCAAAATCGCCAAACTAATGGACCGAACGTCTTAAAATCGGAAAACTATTGGGGCTAAGCATGAGGGAGAATAGGGTCCAGACAAAAACGACCATCTCCCCTTAACTTCGGAGTGCCCGCTACGATCTTCCTCGCTCCCTCAGATTCGCGAGAAAGATAAATATGAGTTTTCTTGAAAGTTGAGGCTACGCAATGGTGGTATTTACATAATGTTGATGTCAATACCACCACCACCAGTATGAAAGTTCAGTATCTTTACCACCATCGCTATCACCATCAATATCGCCATCTCTACCTTCGCTATCATCACTACTACAACCACCACCACTAACTACTACACATATCACCCTACTATCACCGCCACCATCACTACCACTACCACATCACCACCACCACCACTACCACCTACACTACACATCACCACCACCTCTACCACCACCACCTCCACTACACACATCACCCTACCATCATCAGCCATTCAGCCCTTTTGAAACTGCATGAAATCGTCTAAAAGTAGCCAAAATAAAGTTAAAAGAACGACATCGGTACTCAAAGGGTCAATTGGCCGACTATACACTATACCGGGTTTCATTTCATCTGGCGATAACTTGAATGTTTTAGCTGCTATTTGCTCGATACTTAATGGACGAATATGAAACAACTATGTCTTTGCAGCATATTAAGACCAAGTTGATATAGTTAGCACCACATTTCACTACAAAATCTTCAAAATATATGAGAAATCTTGATGGGAACTTTGCAATTTACTGTCAATTGAAAAGAAACAGAGTATACATTCTATTATATTTTCTATTATATATGCTCAGGCCCAATCCCCACTTTTTTTTTTTTGGGGGGGGGGGGCGACTCAAGACAGAGCCAGAATAGGGACAACACAACAGAAAACAATGAACACACAAAAACAAAATACATACCTTGTCGATATCGTCAGTGCTAGAGGCATGCATACAGCTGATCTCGACCTGGCCATCCTCTTCCCGGCAGGTACATGGTTCTATGTCCCCAGGGGGTGCACACGCCCCCTCCCTCGCTGCTCCTTCATTCTGGTCCTCCATCACTCCCTCCAACATTTCCACGATCACCTCCATCTCTTTTTCCTTCTTCACCTCCATCACGTTCTCCCCCACGTTCCCCTTCGTTTTCTCCATCTCACCCTTCCTCACTACTCCATCGTTTTTCTTCTCCACCACTCCCTCATGTATCATCTCCACCATCACCTTCCCCTTCTCCATCTTTCCCTCCTTTGCTCCATCATTTTTGTCCTCCACCACTCCCTCTCGCAGCATCTCCACCATCACCTTCCCCTTCTCCATCTTTCCCTCCTCCACTGCTCCATCATTATTGTCCTCCATCACTCCCTCCTGCATATCCACCATCACCTTAGTCTTCTCCATCTCTGTCTCCTTCATCTCCATCATCACGTTCTCCCTCGCTTCTTTCGTTACTTTGTTTCCCATCACTTGCTCTCTCATCGGGTTGTTCCCTCTCTCCTCCTCTTCCATCTCTCCCTTCCTCTCCCACCACAGTCTCTCTCCCGGTTCCTTCCTTCCCTTTTCCTATCCCTTCCTTCCCCCATTCCTTCTCCCCTTCCACCCCCTCCTTCCCTCCCTGCTCTCCTTCTATTCCTCCCTGTCCTTCCTTCTCCCCTTCCACCCCCTCCTTCCCTCCCTGCTCTCCTTCTATTCCTCCCTGTCCTTCCTTCTCCCCTTCCACCTCCTCCTTACCCCCTCCTTCCCTCCCTGCTTTCCTTCTATTCCTCCCTGTCCTTCCTTCTGCCCTTCCACCCCCTCCTTCCCTCCCTGCTTTCCTTCTATTCCTCCCTGTCCTTCCTTCTCCCCTTCCACCCCCCCCTTCCCTCCCTGCTTTCCTTCTATTCCTCCCTGTCCTTCTTTCCTCCCTTCCACCCCCTCCTTCCATCCCTGCTTTCCTTCTATTCCTCCCTGTCCTTCCTTCTCCCCTTCCACCCCCTCCTTCCCTCCCTGCTCTCCTTCTATTCCTCCCTGTCCTTCCTTCTCCCCTTCCACCCCCTCCTTCCCTCCCTGCTTTCCTTCTATTCCTCCCTGTCCTTCCTTCTCCCCTTCCACCCCCTCCTTCCCTCCCTGCTTTCCTTCTATTCCTCCCTGTCCTTCTTTCCTCCCTTCCACCCCCTCCTTCCATCCCTGCTTTCCTTCTATTCCTCCCTGTCCTTCCTTCTCCCCTTCCACCCCCTCCTTCCCTCCCTGCTTTCCTTCTATTCCTCCCTGTCCTTCCTTCTCCCCTTCCTTCCCCCCCCCCCCCACTGCTTTCAGCCATGGACGAGTTTGTGTCCATGTATCGATACATATCCATTTCTCCCGTGTCAGTCCCGTTCTCGGTCCTCTCGTCTGTATTATATCTCGAGGTGGGGGGTTGATCCAGCCTGGTCTCTACGCCCCTGGTCTCGCTTGTCTCGTCTGTGGTTTCTAAATACTTGAGTCGTGGTTTGCTCGCTTGGAATATATCGGTAGCGCGGGTTGGTTTCTGATCGCCGTTTGGTTTTAGACTGTCGTTCATTTTTAACACCGTATCGCTCGTTGCTAGATCGTGGGTTTCTACGGTTTCGATAATCACACCCGTTTTCGAGTTTGCATGGGGGTCACTCCAATGCAAGTTTTCACTGTTGTCAATCGGGTTTACGTGCAAAGTGTCTGCATCATTTCTACTTTGGCCTTTTTCTTTTTCACCACTCATATTGTCAAAGTCCCTGTTCACGTCATCAACATCATTACTTTTTTTATCTGCTATCTTTTCGTCACGCCACTTTTCCTTTGCGTACTCGACATGGCCTTCATTTTCGTTCCGGCCTAATGCTTTTTCGTCGCCCAACCTTTGAAGATCACTTTTAGCCATATTAATAGTTTCCGCGCAAGACATCAATATATTTTCCGTTTGGTCCCAATAATACATCGTCATCTAAGCTTTGAAGATCACTTTTTGCCATATTAATAGAGTTTCCGCGCAAGACATCAATATATTTTCCGTTTGGTCCCAATAATACATCGTCATCTAAGCTTTGAAGATCACTTTTTGCCATATTAATAGAGTTTTCGCGCACGGCATCGATATAATTTCCATTTCGTCCCAATATTACTTCGTCGCCCGAGTTTGGACGCCGTATCCTACCGCTAAATCTCGGTTGGTTATCCTGGCGCCATCGTAGCTTAGGGTTCACTGTCTCGTTCCGCTCGTCAATGGCCGTTTCCGAAGCCTCGAACACCGCCGCCGCCAGCACCAGCAGGAGGTTTATTATCAGGAGCCATGGTGGGCCGCGGGGTCTGTGTGTCGGCATCTGTGGGTGGAAAATGGGGAGTTAGGGGATTATTGGTGCTATATTTTGGGATTATTAACCCTTTGAAGCTCTGACGCGTTTTAGCAGTTTATTTTGGCTATCATTAGACGATTTGATTCAGCTTAGGAAGGATCTGTGGGTATTAAAAGGGTGAATAGTATCTCAATCAACCCTTTGACTTCCATATATCGTTACTAATCTGAAAAAATCGTCTAATAGTAGCCAGAAAACAACAGAAACGCGTACTGGAGCTTGAAAGGGTTAAGTCCTGGTCTCTCTTTTTTCTGTTTTTTTTTTCTTCTTTTGTTTTCTTTTTTTTTATATACCCGGTACCTTTTTGCCTACATTTTTGGATTTTGAGATTGTCTTACAATATTTTACATGCTAAAGGAATAAGTGCTAACAAACAAATGACCTATCTTAAAGCCTAACCATTTTACGTTAAGGAGGCTTATTTTGTGACTGTTTTTCTTCTCAAGCGGTATAAAAGTTCTCTCTCTCTCTCATTCTCTCTCTCTCTCTCATTTTCTCTCTCTCTCATTCTCTCTCTCATTCTCTCTCTCTCATTCTCTCTCTCTCATTCTCTCTCTCTCTCATTCTCTCTCTCTTATTCTCTCTCATTCTCTCTCTCTCTCTCTCTCTCTCTCTCTCATTCTCTCTCTCTCTCTCTCTCACACCTATATCACGTCACCAAGTAATGTATTTGTATGTTTCTGTATTCAGTTATGTTTGTGTGTCTAATATATACTTTGTCTTCCATAGGTGAGTCTGACTTCTAATTGGCTGTTGAGGAGACCAGGTGGTGAGTACTGGATGCTGATTGGCTTAGGAAATGTATTCTCTCTCTTCTTTGCTATCCTTTCCTTCCACTTTGCCTCATTAACAGGTTAACTATCTCTACTAGAATTAAGTCCTGACCACGTCGCTGGGATCGTAAGGTCTGTGTGGTCAGTGTACTTATGTAAATCTATGTAAATCTCTCTCTCTCTCTCTCTCTCTCTCTCTCTCTCTCTCTCTCTCTCTCTCTCTCTCTCTCTCTCTCTCTCTCTCTCTCTCTCTCTTATCGAATATCGCTTGTGTTGGCGGGAGGGGGTGGGGATTTGAGACGCCCCTTGGCCGTTCGACCCCCCCCCCCCCCCCCAGGTACCTATAAATCTATCATCACTATATTGACCTTCAACATCACCATCGTCACAACTGTCAGCATCACTATCATTATCACTACTACTATCACCACCACTCTCACCAACAACATGATCACCAGCATCCTCCCCACCACCACCATCACCATCACCATCACTATTACCCCCACTATCACCACCACCCTCTTCACCACAACAACAACAACACCCTCACCAGCACCCTCTCCACCACCACCACCACCATCACGCACTCCACCACCCCCACCACGCTCTCCACCACCCCCACCACGCTCTCCACCACCCCCTCTCTCCACCACCAGGACCACCAGGACCACCACCACCATCACCCTCACCATCCTCTCCACCACCCCCACCCACCCTCTCCACCACCCTCACCATCCTCTCCACCCTCCACCAATTCCACCCCCACCCCTCTCTCCACCACCCTCACCATCCATCTCCACCACCACCACCATCACCACCACCCTCACCATCCTCTCCACCCTCCACCATCCTCACCACCCCACTCATCCTCTCCACCACCCTCACCACCCTCACCATCCTCTCCACCACCCCCACCCACCCTCACCCACCACCCTCACCATCCTCTCCACCACCCTCACCATCCTCTCCACCAACCCCACCCACCCTCACCACCACCCTCTCCACCACCCTCACCATCCTCTCCACCACCCCCTCTTCCTCTCCACCACCCTCACCTCCATCTCCACCACCCCCACCCACCTTCACCCACCACCCTCTCCACCACCCTCACCATCCTCTCCACCCCCACATCATCCTCTCCACCACCCTCACCATCCTCTCCACCACCCTCACCCACCTCACCACCACCCTCACCATCCTCTCCACCCCCACTCATCCTCTCCACCACCCTCACCACCCTCACCATCCTCTCCACCACCCCCACCCACCCTCTCCACCACCCTCACCAATCTCTCCCTCCACCACCCTCACCATCCTCTCCACCCCCACTCATCCTCTCCACCACCCTCACCATCCTCTCCACCACCCTCACCATCCTCTCCACCCCCACTCATCCTCTCCACCACCCCCACCCACCCTCTCCACCACCCTCACCATCCTCTCCACCCGATAATGTACCAAGTTCCCCCTGTGTGTTTAATAATAATGGCGTTAAGGGGGGATGGCCGTATTTACTTGCTAAGTTTTTATATCTTTCTATTATTGTATTAGTTTCCTCCCAAGACCTCCATCAAGCTTAAAAGATTAACCGCCCAAGGTCCTCATTCAAGTTAAATTTGTACATTTTTCGATAGAAAAAATTTCCGGCCAAAGGCCGGTTTTTCTTAAATTACAGGCTCGCTATCGCTCGCCATGAAAAAATCGACACCTAAATGACACGGAAAGTCTTAATACTGACAAAGAAATGGGGCAAAAGGTCTTAAAATCGCCAAACTAATGGACCGAACGTCATATTATCTGAAAACTAATGAGGCTAAATGTGAGGGAGAAAGGGGACCAGAAAAATGGGACATCTCCCCTTAAGGCTTAAGCGAACACCATCAGTCACCGCTAAGTAACTCATCCCACACCACTACCACCAAATTTCAGGGGGGGGGGGTTAAGTGGAGATTTCTAATTACGTATTTGTGTGTAGCCTATTCATTTATTTGTGTAGCCTATTCATTTATTTGTGTAGCCTATTCATTTATTTGTGTAGCCTATTCATTTATTTGTGTAGATATTCATTTATGTGTGTAGCCTATTCATTTATTTGTGTAGCCTATTCATTTTATTTGTGTAGCCTATTCATTATTTGTGTAGCCTATTCATTTATTTGTGTGTAGCCTATTCATTTATTTGTGTAGCCTATTCATTTATTTGTGTAGCCTATTCATTTATTTGTGTAGCCTATTCATTTATTTGTGTAGCCTATTCATTTATTTGTGTAGCCTATTCATTTATTTGTGTAGCCTATTCATTTATTTGTGTAGCCTATTCATTTATTCAAGTTTCGACCTTAGACCTCCATCATCTATATTATTAAATCAGTTCGTGTGTCTGTTTGCCTGTCTGTGTGTTCTTAACAGGCGGCCGCAGTTTTGGACCTGGGGAGCTGAAACTTTGCATGTGGGTGTCAATTGACCTGGGTCAGGTCATAGAGGGGGCGAGGCCACGATCGGAGGTCGTTTCGAGGCCGAAATTGAAAACAAAAATTGAAAAAAATTACCGTTTGGGGCAGAAGGAGGCCTCCGATCGAAAAGGTGTATGGAACGAAAGTTGTTCGCAGCCCCCCAAAATGGGGGTACGGATGAGGTCAGATCCAAAATCGGAGGTAATTTAGCGGCCGAAATCGAGGTCGCCGTTTAATGAGGTACAGGGAGGTCGAGGCCGGTGATTATGGTAGTAGTAGTATTGTGATGATTGTGGTAGTAGTGATTGATGATGGTGATTATGGTAGTAGTAGTGATGGTGATTATGGTAGAATTTAAACCCGGGCAACGCCGGGTACCACTGCTAGTTACGCTTAAAGAAATACCCCCAATACCCATTCTAGATAAACGTGTGCATTTGTCAGTAACAAAATGCTTCGGCCAAAGCCTGGATGTTCCTAAATTGAAAAGGCTTGCCAGGAAAAATCGACACCTTAATGAGATGAAAGGTCTTAAGATCGCCAAAGTAATGGGGCGAATGTCTTCAAATCTCAAAACTAATGACGCTAAGCATGAGGGAAAAAGGAGTGCATCATCCCTTAAGGGGAGGTATTTAGTTTATTCCCTAGATCTCCATCAAGCTTAAAATTAAACCCCTTTGACCCCCTTTCAAAATAAATTTGTACATTTTTCGGTAGAAAAATTTCCCGGCCGAAGGCCGATGCCTCTTAAATTACAGGCTCGCTATCGATCGCCAGGAAAAAATTGACACCTAAATGGTACGAAAGGTCTTAAAATTGACAGAAATCGGGCGAACGTTCTTAAAATCGCCAAACTAATGGGGTGAACACCTTAAAAACTCAAAAGCAATGGGGCTAAACATGAGGGAGAAAGGGGTAAAGAAAAAAATCCCTCAAGTGGAAATCTCCCCTTAAATGTTACGGTCTCACCTTTACCTGCCCTTTCCTTGTGCTTCTCGGTACCTACACTAACTATGGAAGATAAAATAACACACGCACCTACTCACTCTTATCGTTGAGAGAGAGAGAGAGAGAGAGAGAGAGAGAGGGGGAAGGTGGGGGGGGGGGGGTAGAACTGATACACGTACCCTCCTCACCCTCAATCTTTTATCTGTTGAAGAGTGTGTGAGAGAAAGAGTGTGTGAGAGAAAGAGTGTGTGAGAGAAAGAGTGTGTGAGAGAAAGAGTGTGTGAGAGAAAGAGTGTGTGAGAGAAAGAGTGTGAGAGAAAGAGTGTGTGAGAGAAAGAGTGTGTGAGAGAAAGAGTGTGTGAGTGTGGGTGACCGTGAATGCCATTACACTATAAGGATTATGTTTTCAGCTTATACTCTCTCTCTCTCTCTCTCTCTCTCTCTCTCTCTCTCTCTCTCTCTCTCTCTCTCTCTCTCTCTCTCTCTCTCTCTCTCTCCAATACCAGCCTTTTCCAAGAAGAACTCTGAACCGTAAATTATAAGGTACTAGTAGAATAAGACAGACAGACAGACAGACAGACAGACAGACATGCAGGTAGACAGGTAGCCACGATATTACGAAGAACTAAAAATGCATATGCTGGAAGAAAAAAAAATCTTGATGTATTCGTGCGATGTTCAGTGCTATGACCTATCCGATTTCATGTCCAAGTGCTATAATCAGTGCTATGGTCTATCAGTTGTCATGTCCAGGTACTATAATCAGTGCTATGGCCTATCAGTTGTCATGTCCAGGTACTATAATCAGTGCTATGGTCTATCAGTTGTCATGTTCAAGTGCTATAATCAGTGCTATGGCCTATCAGTTGTCATGTTCAAGTGCTATAATCAGTGCTATGGCCTATCAGTTGTCATGTCCAAGTGCTATAATCAGTGCTATGGCCTATCAGTTGTCATGTTCAAGTGCTATAATCAGTGCTATGTCTATCAGTTGTCATGTCAAGTGCTATAATCAGTGCTATGGCCTATCCGTCATGTCCAAGTGTTATAATCAGTGCTATGGCCTATCAATGTTGATGTCCAGGTACTATAATCAGTGCTATGGCCTATCAGTTGTCATGTCCAAGTACTATAATCAGTGCTATGGCCTATCAGTTGTCATGTCCAAGTGCTATAATCAGTGCTATGGCCTATCAGTTGTCATGTCCAAGTGCTATAATCAGTGCTATGGCCTATCAGTTGTCATGTCCAGGTACTATAATCAGTGCTATGGTCTATCAGTTGTCATGTTCAAGTGCTATAATCAGTGCTATGGCCTATCAGTTGTCATGTCCAAGTGCTATAATCAGTGCTATGGCCTATCAGTTGTCATATCCAAGTGCTATAATCAGTGCTATGGCCTATCAGTTGTCATGTCCAAGTGCTATAATCAGTGCTATGGCCTATCAGTTGTCATATCCAAGTGCTATAATCAGTGCTATGGCCTATCAGTTGTCATGTCCAAGTGCTATAATCAGTGCTATGGCCTATCAATGTTGATGTCCAGGTACTATAATCAGTGCTATGGCCTATCAGTTGTCATGTCCAGGTACTATAATCAGTGCTATGGTCTATCAGTTGTCATGTCCAGGTACTATAATCAGTGCTATGGTCTATCAGTTGTCATGTTCAAGTGCTATAATCAGTGCTATGGCCTATCAGTTGTCATGTCCAAGTGCTATAATCAGTGCTATGGTCTATCAGTTGTCATATCCAAGTGCTATAATCAGTGCTATGGCCTATCAGTTGTCATATCCAAGTGCTATAATCAGTGCTATGGCCTATCAGTTGTCATATCCAAGTGCTATAATCAGTGCTATGGCCTATCAGTTGTCATGTCCAAGTGCTATAATCAGTGCTATGGCCTATCAGTTGTCATGTCCAAGTACTATAATCAGTGCTATGGCCTATCAGTTGTCATGTCCAGGTACTATAATCAGTGCTATGGCCTATCAGTTGTCATGTTCAAGTGCTATAATCAGTGCTATGTCCTATCAGTTGTCATGTCCAGGTACTATAATCAGTGCTATGGTCTATCAGTTGTCATGTCCAGGTACTATAATCAGTGCTATGGTCTATCAGTTGTCATGTTCAAGTGCTATAATCAGTGCTATGGCCTATCAGTTGTCATGTCCAAGTGCTATAATCAGTGCTATGGTCTATCAGTTGTCATATCCAAGTGCTATAATCAGTGCTATGGCCTATCAGTTGTCATATCCAAGTGCTATAATCAGTGCTATGGCCTATCAGTTGTCATGTCCAAGTGCTATAATCAGTGCTATGGCCTATCAATGTTGATGTCCAGGTACTATAATCAGTGCTATGGCCTATCAGTTGTCATGTCCAGGTACTATAATCAGTGCTATGGTCTATCAGTTGTCATGTCCAGGTACTATAATCAGTGCTATGGTCTATCAGTTGTCATGTTCAAGTGCTATAATCAGTGCTATGTCCTATCAGTTGTCATGTCCAGGTACTATAATCAGTGCTATGGCCTATCAGTTGTCATGTCCAAGTGCTATAATCAGTGCTATGGCCTATCAGTTGTCATGTTCAAGTGCTATAATCAGTGCTATGGCCTATCAGTTGTCATGTCCAAGTGCTATAATCAGTGCTATGGCCTATCAATGTTGATGTCCAGGTACTATAATCAGTGCTATGGCCTATCAGTTGTCATGTCCAAGTGCTATAATCAGTGCTATGGCCTATCAATGTTGATGTCCAGGTACTATAATCAGTGCTATGGCCTATCAGTTGTCATGTCCAAGTGCTATAATCAGTGCTATGGCCTATCAGTTGTCATGTCCAGGTACTATAATCAGTGCTATGGCCTATCAGTTGTCATGTCCAAGTACTATAATCAGTGCTATGGCCTATCAGTTGTCATGTCCAAGTACTATAATCAGTGCTATGGTCTATCAGTTGTCATGTCCAAGTGCTATAATCAGTGCTATGGCCTATCAGTTGTCATGTCCAAGTACTATAATCAGTGCTATGGCCTATCAGTTGTCATGTCCAAGTACTATAATCAGTGCTATGGCCTATCAGTTGTCATGTCCAGGTACTATAATCAGTGCTATGGCCTATCAGTTGTCATGTCCAGGTACTATAATCAGTGCTATGGCCTATCAGTTGTCATGTCCAAGTACTATAATCAGTGCTATGGCCTATCAGTTGTCATGTCCAAGTGCAATAATCAGTGCTATGGCCTATCAGTTGTCATGTCCAGGTACTATAATCAGTGCTATGGCCTATCAGTTGTCATGTCCAAGTGCTATAATCAGTGCTATGGCCTATCAATTTTGACGTCTTCGTACAATAATCAGTGCTATAGCGAATCATGTTGATATTTAACCACAATAATCAGTGATATGGCCCACTACCAATGTTGAGGCCTCAAAAAAAAAAAAAAGTATCTTGATGTTTTCTTGCTATAATCAGTGCTATGGCCTTTCAATTTCAACCCTTGATTGAAAGGTATTCTGTTGTTGCAAAGGTAGCTATTAAGGCGTGTTTGTTCGTACCTGCATAGACCTATTCCAAGAAGTACTTAACCTTTTTTGGGTGTTTGGGAGTTCTTGTTAAATCTGGCCATCTGTTATAAAGTCTTCTATTTATATGAGTACCAGCGACGTGTGTTATATTATATGAGTACCAGCGACGTGTGTTATATTATATGAGTACCAGCGACGTGTGTTATATTATATGAGTACCAGCGACGTGTGTTATATTATATGAGTACCAGCGACGTGTGTTATATTATATTCTAGCTATATTTTGACGATATTTTGCAGCTTGGGAAGGATCTGTGGGTTGGTTGAGGTAGTTTGAAGCCTTATTATGGCTAGAGGTCCTTCCTAAGCTGAATAAAACCGTCTAATAATTTCCAGAATATGATCCCTGGTACTGAACGGGTTAATTATATGACCTGTCCAGAATAATTTTATCTTCTTTATATTATTCACGGCTATGACGTCACTTTTTTTTCTTTTCTTTAATATATACATACTAAACACACATAACAAAGCCACTCCAACAGCTTCCTCTCTCTCCAACACCCCTTCTCCCCTCTCTACACGCTTCAGAAAAATAGGGAAAGTAGAATGTAAATACGAGGTGCCGTTGTAAAAGCTTATCCCTCAATACTTCATCTGATATCAGCTACATTTAGACGATTATATGGGCTGGGGGAAGGGAGGGGGTGGGGGGGGGGGGGGTTGAGATAACACAACAGCTGACATCATTATAATAAACCTCCCCCCCCCATGACTTGTAACGGCGGCCCTAGTTCTTACGGGGACAGAGGAGAGAGAGAGAGAGAGAGGAGAGCGAAGGGGGTGGGGGGGGGGGGGGGGGGGGGGGGGGGGGGGAGAGAGAGAGAGAGAAGAGAGGGGTGGACAAGACGAGGGAAATACAGAGGGGATGATGATGGTAAAAGCCATATATTAAAAACAATTAAGGGGGATGATAGGTTTTCCTGGCCCCCCTTCTCCCTCACGTTTAGCCTCATCCTCCATCCTCCCCCTCCCCTTGTCTTCCCCTCTTCCCCCTCCCTTCCTCACCCATTCCCCTCACCACTCCCCCTCCCCTTACCACTCCCCCTCCCCTTCTCCCCTTACCACTCCCCCTCCCCACCACTACTCCACCACTCCCCCTCCCCGTCTCTCCCTCACCATCCCCCACCCCCTCTCCCCTCACCATCCCCCTCACTAAAAATAATTGTACAAATTAATCTAGAAGGGGAATCTAATGGATGGTGTTTTTTTTTTTGTTTTTTTTTTAAAGTTTGATGGAGGTTTAGCGAGGGAACTAAAAATAATAATAATAAATATATGATATAATCGATCAAACAATAAACCCTTCCCCCTTTACTCCTTCCGTACATCATTCTACCTCAATTAACCCTTCTACCTCATTCCACCTCCACCTCACACTCTCCCTTCGCTCCACATTGCCAAACCACCTCAAGCAATGCGGCAGTCTCTCTCTCTCTCTCTCTCTCTCTCTCTCTCTCTCTCTCTCTCCGGATTTATGAGAGCAAGCGCATTTAAATAGTGAAATGTGCTCTTTATGTCTTCAAAAAATGTATTATTATTATTATTAGTAGTAGTAGTAGTAGTAGTAGTAGTAGTATTATAGGTAGTAGTAGTAGTAGTAGTAGTACTTGTATTATTATGCTTATTATTATTATAATTAATATTGTTTTATATTATTATTTTTATCATTAATACTATAAACAAATATTACTATTATTTGTATTATCATTATTATTATTAGTAGTAGTAGTAGTAGTAGTAGTAGCATAGACCCCTTTGTCTATGAGTAGTAGTAGTAGTATTAGTATTACTATTACTATCATTATTTGCAGCCCCTAACCTGACCTTCTAGCCATCCTCAGACTATCCTCTATCTGATCTCGTGGCATCATCATAAGTGCAACCCCGCCTGTCATATTATGTACACCATTATGTGATGTCGGTCTTGGTAACTCCACACGATAATGCATTACCTTCGGGTCTTGGGTTTAAAAAAAAAAAAAAAAAAAAAAAAAATTAGCGAGAAGGAAGATGTGAAAGGCGTAACATCATTCATATTTTTGTATTTATTTATTAATTCATTAATATATTTATTTATTTATTTATTTTTGTAAAGAGAAGGTTTATGTGAAAGGCGTAACATCATTTTTATTCCCAATATTACCAAAACAAGCCTAAACGTAACGAAAACGAACCAAATTCGCAAAAAACGCAAACATCAACCAAAACATACCCAAAACTACCCAAATTCTCAAAGGGAAATGCGAAGAGATGCGAACAACTAACCAAAACAGAACGAAAACAAGCCAAATTTTCAGGGGAAACACAAACGAATTCCCAAGATTACCAAAAATAAACCAAAACATACCGAAAACGAGCCAAATTCGCAAGGGTAACTCAACTAATTTCCCTCCGGCTCATCGACAACGGTAAATGACGCGAACGGAAAATACGGAGACGTTATTGAACACACCGCCAGCACTCCACTCCTTTAATTAGTCGTGATAATGAGGCCTCTTGCTGATAAATGAGGGCTTAATGGGGGCAATGTCTTCCACTCGCTTGGGGTAATATTGCTTGCAGGATCGTTCAGGTGCACGGAGTGTGCTTGATTGGCTTATTTATGGATATAGTGTTGATCAGCTTGTATACTCTCTCTCTCTCTCTCTCTCTCTATATATATATATATATATATATATATATATATATATATATAATTGGCTTAGTATCCTAGACTCAATATATCAATGGGAAGATATTATTGGGATGGAATTTGTGCTGTACCTAGTATCAGTGCATTACCACAGCACACCGAAATGCCAAATAAATACCCTCATTGTTCCCTGATTAAATAGCATTGTATGAATATTCCCATATTTAAAAATATGCTACAGGGGGGCAATGCCTAGTGAGTTAATTTCTCAATAGGTGGCGTTCTGAGAGTAAGGGTCTGAGTCTGGGGGATGAGACTGAAGCACAGAGGTGGAGCAGCTTCAGAGATGGAGTTGCTTCGAGCCGTGAAGCTACGCATGTCTCACTCCCTAGACTGGAGCAAGACCTCACGGGCCTCGCCGTGTTCAGCGGTAGAGTGTAAAGGCTATCAGCCTATGCCCGAGAGGGAGTAGTTGGAATATAGAAGACAAAAAAAAAAAAAAACATCGAGTCCTTGGAGTGCCACATGTATTTGTTGATTTCATTAATTGAGTTTAGAAGTAAAGTTGGTTGGTCGAAAAAATATGAATTAATTCTGGTTCAGGAGCAATTTATAGCAGGCCTTCCCGAGGGTTAAGTACCCCATTAATTACTCCTTCCGTTCGTCTATACATTAGGCTACCATGGCACAGTTGGAATGTATGTACTGTACATGCTCAGATTAATATGCAGGATTGGAAACTGCATAATAAATCGTAGACTTGTGCATATTTCTTTAACTGTCTTGATAGCGTAATGCATAAATGCGCGGAATTTCGGTGTGAGCATCCTAGGTTCGAGTCCTTGGAGGGCCACATGTATATGTTGATTTCATTAATTGAGTTTAGAAGTGAAGTTGGATGTATATTTGCTGTGTCTGTTAATTGCCTGCATCAGGTATTAACACACTCTAAAATTGTATAGGTATGAAGAGGGCAATTAATGGGTCCACAATAATAAACCATTTAAGGGGAGAGGGGTCGTTTTTCTGGACACCTTTCTCCCTCGTGCTTAGCCACTTTAGTTTTCAGATTTTAAGACGTTTAGTCCATTAGTTTGGCGATTTTAATACCTTTCACCCCATATCGTTGTCAATTTTTAGACCTTTCGTGCTATTTAGGTGTCTATTTTTTTCCTGACGAGCGATAGCGAGCCTGTAATTTAAGAGAACCCGGCTTTTTCGACCGCAAAATATACACATTTTATCTTGGAAAGGGGATCTAGGGCATGTTGTTTTAAGGGGAGATTTCCACTTGAGGGATTTTTTTCTGGACCTCTTTCTCCCTCATGTTTAGCCCCATTGCTTTTGAGATTTTAAGACGTTTGCCCCATTGGTTTGGTGATTTTAAGAATTTCCGCCCCATTCTGTCAATTTTAAGACCTTTCGTGCCATTTAGGTGTCGATTTTATCCTGGCGAGCGATAGCGAGCCTGTAATTTAAGAGTAACCGGCCTTCGGCCGGGATATTTTTCTACCGAAAAATGTAAAAATTTATCTTTAAGGGGGTCAAGGGGGTGAAATTTTAAGATTGCTGGGGGAGTAGGCAACAAACTAAAAACCTCCCCTTAAGCTTGATGGAGGTCTAGCGAGGAAACTTCAAAATGAATTAATCTATCTTATCTATCTATCTATCTATCTATCTATCTATCTATCTATCTATCTATCTATCTACTCAGGCCCAATCCCCACTTTTCCTTTTTCTTATTATTATTAATACATAAATTAATAGAAAAAAAAACCGGCCACTACCCCATTAACCCCTTGAAGCTCTGGTGCGTTTTAGCAGTTTATTTTGGCTATCATTAGACGATTTGATGCAGCTTAGGAAGGATCTGTGGGTAATAACAGGGTCAAGGCTCTCTCCACCAACCCTCTGACTTCAGCACACCCTTCCTAATCTGAATAAAATCGTCTAATAGTTACCAGAAAACAAAACAGAAACGCGTATTGGAGCTTGAAAGGGTTAACAAGCAAACCACTGCACACTAGACTCCAGCCAATCAACTCCGGCTCGCGTTTCTTGTTCGACAGCCGATCGCGTTTCTTGTTCGACAGCCGATCGCGTTTCTTGTTCGACAGCCGATCGCGTTTCTTGTTCGACAGCCGATCGCGTGAGGTTCTTTTAGATTAAGGGGGAGGGTATCGCTTTTTCTGGACCCCCTTCTCCCTCATGTTTAGCCCCGTTAGTTTTGAGATTTTAAGACGTTCGTTCCATTAGTGGGCGATTTTGAGACGTTTCTTCTCATTTCTATGTCCACATTAGGACCTTTCGTGTTATTTAGGTGTCGATTTTGTTTTACTAGTGGCCAATATCCAGCTTGTAATATTAGGAGGGTACAAATTTATCTTGAAAAGTGGTCTAGGGTGTGTATTCTTTAGCTTGATTGGAGGTCTAGCGAGAAAACTAAAAAATAAGATAAAATATATATATATTGACCAAAAAACAAGCACTACCTCCTTAAGGGAGGTGACCTGCTTTTTGTTATTTCTGTCCTTTTCTCTCATTTTCTGGCTTGTATCCATTCGGCCCCATTCAGCCAACTATTTTAAGACGTTTATCCCCATCTAGGTGTCGATTTCTTCCTGGCGAGCGATAGCGAGCCAGCATTATATGAAGAAATCCGGCTTCGCCGGAGACATTTTTCTATCGAAAAATGTACAAACTTAGCCTGCTGTCAAACACAAATAAAAAATATGCTGGCTCGCTACCGCTCACCAGTAAAAAATTGACACCTGGATGGGGATAAACGTCTTAAAACAGTAGGCTGAATGGGGCCAAACGGATACAAGCCAGAGAAAGATAGAAAAGGACAGAACAAAAACAGGTCACCCCCCTTAAATAAATGGATGCAATTGGAAATATCGGGACTATGACACCGGGTGATACGAAACGTCTCATTATATTTGACTTTTAGCCCTAGTCATGTCAGAATTGCGTGCTTGATTGTATTATGTAGAGTTATTATGCCATGCAGTATAATTCAATAACCACAACAAACTACCAGTTAGCGTATTATTAAGTTTTTACATAGCAATTGATTATGCTGGACAAGATTAATATATAACCTGTCTTTATATATACAGTATATATATATATATATATGTGTGTGTATATATATATCCAACTGAAGCCATTTGTTAGATGTTAGATGTTAGATTTTTAAAACTAATGATTGTTTGTGCTATTTTCGATCAGTAGACATTTTAGCTTGTCCCTATCGTAAGAGAGTGCTTCCTTAAAAGCCCCCAAACTCGCCTTCAAGTTAAATTTGTACATTTTCGGTAACAAAAAATAGAATAAAACACACACACACACACACACACACACACACACACACACACACACACACACACACACACACACACACACACACACACACACACACACACACACACACACACACACACACACACGGATCTGGTAGTGTTAAGCCATGTGTTCGGTGTAATGGGTCGACACGCCATTTCCCGATGCGCTGTACAAATGTGTGTTCAATTGTAGCGAACATGAAGCGCAGAACAAGGTGCGCAACTCGTTATGTACGCTAATGTTAAGGGGGCCCACCTCGCTTTGTTTATCTTTCTCTCCCTCTCTCTTTGGCTTGTATCCATTCGGCCCCATTCAGCCTACTGTTTTAAGACGTTTACCCCCATCCAGGTGTCAATATTTTCCTGGCGAGCGGTAGCAAGCCAGCATATATATATATATATATTTGTGTTGACAGCAAGCTAGATGTGTACATTTTTCGATAGAAATATTTTTCCGGCAAAGCCGGATATCTCCATACAATACTGGCTCGCTATCGCTCGCCAGGAAGAAATCGACACCTAATGGGGATAAAAGTCTTAAAACAGTTGGCTGAATGTGGCTGAATGGATACAAGCCAGGGAAAGAGAGAAAAGGAGAAAAAAAAAAAACGGTGACTCCCCTTAACACGTATAGGATTGAAACACTTCATCATGCGTATCAATTGTGTTACATTTGATCACACATTTTGAACACGAAGTGATTGAAACACTTGATCACGCGTATGAATTGTTACATTTGAACACCTGATTTAAACACGTAACAGGATTGAAACACCTTATTACGTGTATCATTCGTGTTACATTTGATCACACATTTTGAACACGAAGTGATTGAAACACATGATCACGCGTATCAATTGTTACATTTGAACACCTGATTTAAACACGTAACAGGATTGAAACACCTTATTACGTGTATCATTTGTGTTACATTTGATCACACATTTTGAACACGAAGTGATTGAAACACTTGATTATGCGTATCACTTTTGTTACATTTGAACACCCATTTTGAACACGTAAGAGATTAAAACACTATATTACTAGTATCAATTAGCTTTACATTGGAAGACTCGTTTGACCATTTGCGAGTTTCAGGCTATAAGGATATTAGAATTAACAGCTAAAATACAGCCTTAGTACAGTCGCGCTAATAAGGGATGTCTCGCACCAAGTATGTTTTGATCAATAATTAGAATCGGCAATGTCTAAGCTTCATTAATTCATATCGCACGAAATATACAAACATGTTCCTACACTTACCCACCCTATTCAACTTCTGACAGCCTTTAAGGGGAGGTTTTTAGTTTGGTCCGTAGATATCCATCAAGCTTAAGATTACACCCCCTTGAGCCCCTTTCAAGATAAATTTGTACATTTTTCGGTACCGAAAAATGTCCCGGCTGAGAGCCGGTTCCTCTTAAATTACAGGCTCGCTATCGCTCGCCAGGATAAAATCGACACCTAAATGGCACGAAAGGTCTTAAAATTGACAGAAATGGGTTGAAAGTTCTTAAAATCGTCAAAATAATGGGGCGAACGTCTTAACATTAGAAAAACAGTGGGGCTAAACATGAGGGAGAAAGGAGTCAAGAAAAAAATCCCTCAATTGGATATCTCCCCTTAATACAGCACAGAGCAAGCCAAACGTAATGACAGGTGGGACATGTCTTATTAGCGCGACTGTACATTAATCAATTATGCAAAGCCCAATTAATCATACTTTCTATCCATCGGAAGCCTACATTAGCATTGCATTTTTGTTTGATATCGATGTTCACGGCTCCAACTTCCTTATACCCTACCTAAAGTGTCATCATCTTAAGGGGAGATTTCCACTCGAAGGATTTTTTTCTTGACCTCTTTCTCCCTCATGTTCAGCCCCATTGTTCTTGTGATTTTAAGACGTTCGCCCCATTAGTTTGACGATTTTAAGAACTTTCGCCCCATTTCCGTCAATATTGAGACCTTTCGTGTCATTTAGGTGTCGATTTTTTGTCCAGGCGAGCGATAGCGAGCCTCGTTTGATATTGGTTTTTCCATTATATTTTGTAATTCAAGACCCCATTATATATTTTGTAATTCAAGACCCCATTATATATTTTGTACCTACCTATTTTATTCCATGTGTTAATGTATTGTGTACAATTTTATATATGAATTGATTGATTGATTTGTTATATAATTATATTGTGTGTGTGTCGTGGGTGATTGGCTTTTGCGGGTACTCTTACTTTACGGGTTCGAATCCCGGTGGATCACATAATTATTTGCTCTCATTAATTTCATTGGAGGTGTTTTGGTGTTGTGGTGAAATTAATAAAAAATAGATTATCAACTTCCGATTAATTGTAGTTATGATTGGATAGCGACAGGGTATAAGTATAGACCTTGCGGCTCCGGTAGTTAGGTCGGGGGGTGTAATTCTGTTGGGCTGAGAGAGAGAGAGAGAGAGAGAGAGAGAGAGAGAGAGAGAGAGAGAGAGAGAGAGAGAGAGAGAGAGAGAGAGAGAGAAGTAATCAGTCATTTCATTATGTTGAATTCAAATAGAAAATGTGAAATATATGTCAGTGAACGTAATGCTATTATATATATATATATATATATATATATATATATATATATATATATATATATATATATATATATATATATATATATATATATATATATATATATATATATATATATATATAACTACTATTTATATCACTATTGTGTTATAAATACTCGTACTTTTTAACCGCACTTTAAAAAAAAATCCATGTGAAGTGGACATTATATATTTCAATATAAATATAATATATTATTCAACAGAACAATACATTTTTCAAACATGCAATTATTTTTTTACTACATTTTTATTCCTTCAGCATTTTTCTTGACACAAAATAATATTCTCTTTCCATGGAATATTTTAACGCGTATTTTCCCCCATCTCTGCCTTCGTTATAACAAAGGCATGCTCTCTCTCTCTCTCTCTCTCTCTCTCTCTCTCTCTCTCTCTCTCTCTCTCTCTCTCTCTCTCTCTCTCTCTCTCTCTCTCTCTCTCTCTCTCTCTCTCTCTCTCTCTCTCTCTCTCTCTCTCATAAGTTGTTCGATTGCGTGTGTATTTTCTGATTACATTTCTCCCAGTTCTTTTTTACAGTTATATATATATATATATAAAAGAATTATACATTAATTAATAAATAAATATATATATCCCGCTCAGTAAATCATCAAAAAATGTATAAATTCGAGGCTGTTCATACAATAAAATCACACAATAACAGTTGGCAAATATTAACTCTCAACCCTCGACAAACACGGGTAAAAATACTTTAATGAGGTCATTATTAATAGGACAGCGTCAGGCGGGAATAAATGTTGACGATTCATAGTGCAATGTTTATTAAAATCTCTTTGTGTTGTTTTTATTGGTTGAAGTTAGATTGAAATACTGGTAAGGTTTTTCTGATGTGTGTCTACTGAAAAATGTACAAATTTCTGGTGAAGAGGGGTGTAGGGGGTGTTTCTTTACTCTCTCTCTCACACACACACACACACACACACACACACACACACACACACACACACACACACACACACACATTATTTAAAACTCTACTCATGCAATACATAAACACACACACACACACACACACACACACACACACACACACATACACACATATTTATGCAAGCTATATTCTCCACTTCAAAGGCGATGTTAAAGCCGGCCAGGAAAAGAGAGAGAGAGAGAGAGAGAGAGAGAGAGAGAGAGAAGCTACTTTAAGAGTTGAGGAAAGAATGAGAATGAGGAAACTAGGAGAGAAGTAATTATGGAAAGGTGGAAAGAAGGTGCAGTCGGATACCATAGTCTCCAGCCCACTCATAAATATTCGAGGCCTTCACTTATTTGTATTAATGGAAGCATATCTCTGGAAACAAATTGATGACTATAATCTTCTTTACATCAACTACTAAACTACAGTATATATACCATTGATTGAAAACTATATATACCATTGATTGAAAAGCAAGAACTGTCCAACAAATTAATCTAGATAGCTATTATTGCATAAAGAAACACATGGGGGGTCCAGGATTTCTTATGAGTGTGCTAGAGACTATGGTACCCGACTGTACCACATAGAATAAAGGAAGTAAGGAAGGAAGGGAAGGAAATAAAGACACTAGGAGAGAAGTAATTAAGGATGATGAAAGAAAATGAGGAAGGAAGGGAACAGAAAACAAATGACTAGCGAGAAACAGGAAGGAAGGAAGGAAGGAAGGAAGGAAGGAAGGAAGGGAGAACAGTAGAACAGAAGGAAGGAATGAAGGAAGGGAATGAAAGGAAGGAAGGAAGGAAATGAAAGGAATAATGAAAGGAGGGAAGGAAGGAAGGAAGGAAGGAAAGAAGGAAGGAAGGGAGGGAGGCAGGAAAGGAAGGGTGGAAGGAAGTAAGAGAGGAAGGAAAGAAGGAAGGAAGGAAGGAAGGAAGGAGAGAGACAGAGGAGGGCGAGATATAGCGCGCGCCAGTAAGTTAGGAGGCATAGCGAGATATGAAATATGCAAAACTCTAGGGAGGCAAGCGGAGAGAGAGAGAGAGAGAGAGAGAGAGAGAGAGAGAGAAAGAAAGAAATACAGGCCAACGAGAGAGAAAATATAACAATATATACATAGCATAACACAAAAGGCCCCCTCCCCCCCCCCCAACCTTCAGGCTGATAACGCCCCCTCAAACCCCCTTCAGGCTAATACCCCCCCCCCCCCCCCCCCTAGACCACCTTCAGGTTAAATATATAAGTTTTTCTATAGAAATACGTCGCGGCCGAAGGCCGATTTCTCCCAGGTTGCAGGTTCGCTATTGCTCGCCTGGTAATTTGTCTATCGAAAAAAATATACACATTTAGTGTGGTGTTGGGGAGATTGGAGAAACCCACTTTACAAAAAAAAAAAAAAAAAACGTAACACAGCAAAAGGCCAAATGCTGAAGCCTGGAAACTAACAACACCCTCCAAAGACACCCAAAAATAACAACACGACAAAACAAAAGGCCAAATCCTGCAGCCCCGAAACTGAAAACACCTCAAAAATACCCCAAAATAACAACACAACAAAACAAAGGGCCAAATTCTGAAGCCTCGAAACTGAAAACGCCTTTAAAAATAGAATACAATAAATCAATAACAACACAACAAAACAAAAGACCAAATCCTGAACCCCCGAAGCTGAAAACCCCTCAAAGAAACCCCAGAAAAATATTATATAAATTAAGAGAACAAGAGGACAAATACTGAAGCCTCTAAACTAAAACCACCTCATATATATATATATATATATATATATATATATATATATATACTGAAACTTCGTATATAGTTAGTTAAAATAGGACTTCAAAGGCTACCAACCCTTCTGGAGTATTAAGCCAGCACACTGTGTGTGTGTGTGTGGTGTTCAGGTGTGTGTTTGTATGGTATGTGTGTGTGTGTGTTGTTCAGGTGTGTGTGTGTTGTTCAGGTGTGTGTGTATGGTATGTGTGTGTGTGTGTGTGTGTGTGTGTGTGTTGTTTAGGTGTGTGTGTGGTGTTCAGGTGTGTGTGTATGTTATGTGTGTGTGTGTGTATGTTATGTGTGTGTGTGTGTGTGTGTGGTGTTCAGGTGTGTGTGTATGGTATGTGTGTGTGTGTGTGTGTGTGTGTGGTATGTGTGTGTGTGTGTGTGTGATGATTAGATGTATGTTTCTATGTGTGATTGAGATAATAAAATTATAACCCCCTAAACCGTAAAAACCCTCTTAAAGACCCCCCCCCCCCTCCCCCACCCACAAAATAAATAAAATAAAAACTAAATATAATAATAAATAACAAATACATAAATACAATAAATAAATAAATACAAAAATACAAAAACAATAGAAAACAAAATGAAACAAAAGGGGAAATGTTGAAGCTTCATAAGAAAGGTTCAGTGAGACAGCTCTGGACTGGTCAGGTAAAGATAGGGTCCACAGGCTGTCAGATTTGGGACAACAGTGTGTGTGTGTGTGTTGTGTGAGTGTGAGTGTGGGGTGATGTAGGTATATGTTTGTGTGGTATATGTGTGTGTGTGTGTGTTTTGTTTGGATATGTGTAAGTGGGAATGTAGGTATGTATTTGGTGTGTGTGTGTTGTTTGGATGTGTGTGTGTGGTGTTTGGATGTGTAAGTGGGATTATAGGTATGTATTTGGTGTGTGTGTGTGTGAATGTTTGTGTGGGGGATGTAGGTATATATTTGGTGTGTGTGTTTGTGTGAGTTTGTGGATTTGTGTTATGTATGTGTATTTGCGTGTTTGTGTGTGTATGTATATGTGTCAGGGGTATACGTTTGTGTATGTGTATCTGGATGTGTGTATGTTTGTGAATGTGTATTATGTGTGTGTTTGTGTGTATATGTATTAATATCTGTATGTGTGAATTTGTGTAAATGTCTATGTGTGTCTTTGTGTGTGTGTGTTTGTGTCTGGGGTATACGTGTGTGCATGTGTACCTGGATGTGTGTATTGCCCTCTGTGTGTGGTGTTTGTGTTTGTACGTATGTATCTGTGTGTGAAAGTATGAATGATTGATATACTAAAATGAAAACCCACAAAAACCCTGAAGTCGTCACAAAGAAACCCCAAAATAACATCAGAACAAAATAGAGGCCCAAATCTGGAAACCTCGTAAGAAAGGTTTAGCGCGACAAGCCCGAAGTGGTCAGGAAAAGGTTGTCATATTTCGGACAACTGTGTGTGGAGAGAGAGAGAGAGAGAGAGAGAGAGAGAGAGAGAGAGAGAGAGAGAGAGTATAATAATAGGGTGTACAGGACAGGCAGATAGAGAGAGAGAGAGAGAGAGAGAGAGAGAGAGAGAGTATAATAATAGGGTGTACAGGACAGGCAGAGAGAGAGAGAGAGAGAGAGAGAGTATAATAGGGTGTACAGGACAGGCATATAGAAAGATAGATCGATAGAGAGAGAGAGAGGGAGAGAGAGCGAAGATCGAGTGAGAGGGAGATAGAGAGAGAGGATAGATAGTGTACAGGACAGATAGATAGAAAGATAGATCGAGAGAGAGAGAGAGAGAGAGTATATAGGGTGTACAGGACAGGCATATAGAAAGATAGATCGATAGAGAGAGAGAGAGGGAGAGAGAGAGAGAGAGTATAATAGGGTGTACAGGACAGACAGATAGAAAGATAGATCGACAGAGAGAGAGAGAGAGTATAATAGGGTGTACAGGACAGGCATATAGAAAGATAGATCGATAGAGAGAGAGAGAGGGAGAGAGAGAGAGAGAGAGAGTATAATAGGGTGTACAGGACAGGCATATAGAAAGATAGATCGATAGAGAGAGAGAGAGAGAGAGAGAGAGAGAGAGAGAGAGAGTATAATAGGGTGTACAGGACAGACAGATAGAAAGATAGATCGACACAGAGAGAGAGAGAGAGAGAGTGAGTATAATAGGGTGTACAGGACAGACATAGAAAGATAGATCGATAGAGAGAGAGAGAGAGAGAGAGAGAGAGAGTATAATAGGGTGTACAGGACAGACAGATAGAAAGATAGATCGACAGAGAGAGAGAGAGAGTATAATAGGGTGTACAGGACAGACAGATAGAAAGATAGATCGATAGAGAGAGAGAGAGAGTATAATAGGGTGTACAGGACAGACAGATAGAAAGATAGATCGATAGAGAGAGAGAGAGAGAGAGAGAGAGAGAGAGAGAGAGAGAGAGAACAAAACAGAGAGAGAGAGAGAGAGAGAGGTCAGCGTCTGTGTGTGTATGTGGTGTGTGTGTGTGTCTATGTGTCTGGATGGGTGCATGTTAGTGTGCATGTGTTGGTGAGTGAATTTATGTGATTATGTTTGCGTGTGTGTGTGTGTGTGTGTGTGTGTGTGTTAATGTAAGCGTGAATGTATGTGAGTGTCTGTGTGTGAACTTAAGGGTGTTTGTATATACATTCAGTATATATATATATATATATATATATATATATATATATATATATATATATATATATATATATATATATATATATATATATTTCATCTTGGCCTGGAGCTGTGTCAAAGTAAGCTTTACCAAGAAAACCCCTTGAAGTGGACTAAAAGGTAAGGTCCAGCAGCACACACACACACACACACAGAGAGAGAGAGAGAGAGAGAGAGAGAGAGAGAGAGAGAGAGAGAGAGAGTACTTAAGATATATATGATTGTTTTAAACGTCGCCTAGGCAAACACCTTGCCTTAAATCCACGACTGACTGCATTTGTAAATTAATAAAAAAAAAATCTCCATCATGTTTAGCTCCATTAGTTTTTGCCATTGTAAGACGTTCGCCCCAGCGTATTAGTTTGGCGAATTATGACCTTTCGCCCCACTTCCTTTCCAATCTTTAAAGGAAAAAAAACAACTAAACTTAAACTTAAGGAAAACAGCGATCCGAGTTACCGATAGTTTGGGCAATATTGTGATGCCTGACGCTGGTGGCCCCGATCACCCGGTTTGCTTAAGGGGCTAGTGCTTGTTTCTTTTTTGGGGGGGCTACTTATTTATTTATTTATTTAATTTTGAGTTGCCTTGCTAGACCTCCATCAAACTTAAAGAAAACACCCCCTATACCCCCTTTCCAGATATATTTGTACATTTTTCGCTAGGAAAATGTTCTGGCAAAGGCCGGTTCCTTAAAAAATTACAGGCTCGCTTACGCTCGCCAGGAAAAAATCAACACGTACACAGCACGAAAGGTCTTAATACTGACAGAGTAGTGGAGCGAAAGGTCTCAAAATCGTCAAATTAGTGAACGAATGTCTTAAAAATGCCAAACTAATTGATCTAAACATGAGGGAGAAGGGGGTCCAGAAAAAGCGAGTACCTCCCCCTTAAGTCTGGGGGCGGAGATGGCTTCGAAGATGGTTTATGCGGGGGGGGGGGGGGGGGGGGATTTTGAATTATGTTGGGAGATTGGGATGGAGGAGGTGGTTGGGGAGGAGTGGATTTGAAGAGGATAAGGGGTGGGAAGGGTTTGGAAGGGAAGGGGAGAAATAGGAGAAGGATTGGGGAGGATAGCAGGGGTGGATTTGGTTTGGAGGTGTGGAGGGGATTTGGAGGGGTGGGGGAGAGGAGAAAGGAGTGGGCAGGATTGGTGGGGTGGATGTGGTTTGGAGGTGTGGAGGGGATTTGGTGGGGTGGGGGAGAGGAGAAAGGAATGGGGAGGATAGGTGGGGTGGATGTGGTTTGGAGGTGTAGAGGGGATTTGGTGGGGTGGGGGAGAGGAGGGAGGAATGGGGAGGGGTAGGATTTGAAGGGGTGGGGAGGATTTGGAGGGGTGGAGAGGATGGGGGAAAGAAAGGGGGGAGAGTGGAGGAGAATAGATGTAAAGGGAGAGGTGTAAACTGGAAGGACATGTGAGAAGGAGAGGGGTAATTGAATATAATGTGAGAGGGAGAGGGGGTAAAGAATAGGACGTGTGAGAGGGAGAGGGGATGATGTGAGAGGGAGAGGGGGTAATGTAATATAATGTGAGAGGGAGAGGGTAAAGAGTAGGATGTGGGAGAGGGAGAGGGAGTGAGAGTACGAGAGGGAGAGAGCATAATGTAATGTAATGTGAGAGGGAGAGGGGATGAGAGAGGGAGAGGGGGTAATGTAATATAATGTGAGAGGGAGAGGGAGAGAGGGTAAAGAGTAGGATGTGGGAGAGGGAGTGAGAGTACGAGAGGGAGAGAGCATGATGTAATGTAATGTGAGAGGGAGAGGGGATGATGTGAGAGGGAGAGGGGGTAATGTAATATAATGTGAGAGGGAGAGGGAGAGAGGGTAAAGAGTAGGATGTGGGAGAGGGAGAGGGAGTGAGAGGGAGAGAGCATAATGTAATATAATGTGAGAGGAGGGCTGAGAAGGAGAGAAGGGGAAGGGAGAACAAGGGATGGAGAAGGAGGAGGAGGAAGAGAAGGGGGAAGGAGGGGTAGGAAGAGGAGGGGTAAGGAGGTAGAAGGAGAGGAGAGAAGGGGAAGGGAGAACAAGGGATGGAGAAGGAGGAGGAGGAAGAGAAAGGGGGAAGGAGGGGAGAATAAAGAGGGGTAGGAAGAGGAGGGGTAAGGAGGTAGAAGGAGAGGAGAGAAGGGGAAGGGAGAACAAGGGATGGAGAAGGAGGAGGAGGAAGAGAAAGGGGGAAGGAGGGGAGAATAAAGAGGGGTAGGAAGAGGAGGGTAAGGAGGGGTAGAAGGAGAGGAGAGAAGGGGAAGGGGGAACAAGGGAGGGAGAAGGAGGAGGAGGAAGAGAAAGGGGGAAGGAGGGGAGAATAAAGAGGGGTAGGAAGAGGAGGGGTAAGGAGGTAGAAGGAGAGGAAGGAGAAGGGGAAGGGAGAACAAGGGATGGAGAAGGAGGAGGAGGAAGAGAAAGGGGGAAGGAGGGGAGAATAAAGAGGGGTAGGAAGAGGAGGGGTAAGGAGGTAGAAGGAGAGGAGAGAAGGGGAAGGGAGAACAAGGGATGGAGAAGGAGGAGGAGGAAGAGAAGGGGGAAGGAGGGGTAGGAAGAGGAGGGGTAAGGAGGTAGAAGGAGAGGAGAGAAGGGGAAGGGAGAACAAGGTGTACAGAGGAATACAAAGGACTTACAAACTGCAACATATCTATTGGTCCTTACGGGGCAGTTTGGTTATTTACACTAGAGAAAAGGATAGTAAATCGGGTTCCTCCTCACCCACCACTCCCTCCAGCTTACACCGCCGTGGAAACAGTTGGAAAAATATACCAATCAGTATGGAAAATCTGACATAGAATTTCGGAAAGGATTGGGTGAAAGGACATTAAATATGCTATGTTAATTCTACATATAATATCCTGGAGAGAAATATAATAAAAACACCTTATTTCGGCCATGGGTAAAAAAAAACAGTATGCAGATTTGTATTTATATTGAAATTTGTAGTATTTCTTCATTACGAGTTGAAAGTATTCTGAAAGAAATAGTGTAAAAATTGAGGGTTAGTGGCCAGGTATTAATCTAGACGGTTCTTGACTCATGTTTGAAGGTAGTGTGAGAAGAGAGAAGAGCAGGGGGAAGGGACATGTGAGAAAGAGAGACGAAGAGGAGGGAGGGGGAAGGAAAGAGGTTTGGGGGGAAGGAAAGAGGTGTGGGGGGAAGGAAAGAGGGGGGAGGGGGAAGGAAAAGGTGTGGGGGGAAGGAAAGAGGTGTGGGGGGAAGGAAAGAGGTGTGGGGGAAGGAAAGAGGGGGAGGGGCAGAAGGAAAAAGGTGTGTGGGGGGAAGGAAAGAGGTGTGGGGGGAAGGAAAGAGGAGGGGAAGGGGGAAGGTAAAGAGGTGTGGGGGGAAGGGAAAAAAGGTGTGGGGGGGAAGGAAAGAGGTGTGGGGGGAAGGAAAGAGGAGGGAGGGGGAAGGAAAGAGGTGTGGGGGGAAGGAAAAAGGTGTGGGGGGAAGGAAAGAGGTGTGGGGGAAGGGGGGAAGGAAAGGGGGGGGGGGGAAAGGAAAGAGGAGGGAGGGGGAAGGAAAGAGGTGTGGGGGGAAGGAAAGAGGAGGGAGGGGGGAAGGAAAGAGGAGGGAGTGGGGAAGGAAGAGATGGAGGGAGTGGGGAAGGAAAGAGGAGGGAGGAAAGAGAAGGAAAAGAGGTGTGGAGGGGGGAAGGGAAAGAGGTGTGGGGGGAAGGAAAGAGGAGGGAGGGGGAAGGAAAGAGGAGGGGAAGGGGAAGGAAAGAGGAGGGAGGAAGGGAAGGCAAGGAGGTGGGGGGAAGGAAAGAGGTGTGGAGGGGGAAGGAAAGAAAGAGGTGTGGGGGGGGAAGGCAAGGAGGTGTGGGGGGAAGGAAAGAGATGTGGAGGGGGAAGGAAAGAGGTGTGGTGGGAAGGAAAGAGGAGTGTGGGGGAAGTGTGGGGGGAAGGAAAGAGGTGTGGGGGGAAGGAAAGTGTGGGGAGGGAGGGGGAAGGAAAGAGGTGTGGGGGGAAAGGAGGAAAAGAGGTGTGGGGGAAGGAAAGAGGAGGGAGGGGGGAAGGAAAGGAAAGAGGAGGGAGGGGGAGGAAAGAGGAGGGAGGGGGAGGAAAGAGGTGTGGGGGAAGGAAAGAGGGGGGAAATAAAGAGGAAGGGAGGGGGAAGGAAGAGGAGGGAGGAAGGGAAGGAAAGAGGTGGGAGGGGGAAGGAAGAGGAGGGAGGAATTGAAGGAGAAGAGGTGTGTGGGGGGAAGAAAAGGGTGTGGAGGGGGGAAGGAAAGAGGTGTGGGGGGAAGGAAAGAGGTGTGGATGGGGGGAAGGAAAGAGGTGTGGGGGGAAGGAAAGAGGATAGGGAGGGGGGGAAGGAAAGAGGTGTGGGGGGAAGGAAAGAGGAGGGAGGGGGAAGGAAAGAGGTGTGGGGGGAAGGAAGGAGGTGGGAGGAATGGAAAAAAGAGGGGGAAAGGAGAGAGGGAGAGGGGAGAATTGTTTCAAAATGCAGAGGAAAATGGAGTGATGAAATTTTACTGAGGATGAAGATGGGCGGAGAATTGTTGAGAGAGAGAGAGAGAGAGAGAGATTTGTACACATAGTTATATATATACACAGACTGCACAGACCTTACGATCCCTACTAGGCAGTCTGGACTTAATGCTAACATAGAATTTGCTACACAATGGAAGGTAAGGATAGCAAAGCAGAAGGCTGTGTGTGTGTGTGTGTGAGAGAGAGAGAGAGAATGAGAGTGAAAGTATGTGTGCATTGCCAATAAAAACACGTAAAGAAACCATTCGATGTTTTTTCTTCTCCGCTCTTATCCACACACACACACACACACTCTCTCTCTCTCTCTCTCTCTTATCGACTATCGGCTCTCTTTATTCACTTATCTTCCGCTCTGTGTGTCTTCTTTATCCACTTATGTTATTCACTTCCTTTATCCACTTCTTTTGGTTCACTTGTATACACTTTTGTTTACCCAATTTCTCATGTCTACTATCAGGGAGTTTAGGGAAGATGGGTCGTTTTTCTGGTCCCCCTTCTTCCTCATGTTTAGCCCCATTAGTTTTCAGATTTTAAGACGTTCGGCGAGCTATCGCTCGCCAGGAAAAAAATCGACACCTAAATGGCAGGAAAGTCTAAATATTGACAAAGAAATATGGCGAAAGGTCTTTAAATCGCCAAACTAATTGGCCCACCCGGTCGAAACGTCTTTTTTAAAATCCCAAAAAAATGATGGGTAGTTTGAAACTGCATGATGGAGAAGGGGGGGAGGGGGGAGGGGGGGGGATGGGTAGCGAGGGGGAGGTAAGGGGGAGCAGAAAATACCCCCCTCTCACTCACACTTTCTCTCTCTCTCTCTCTCTCTCTCTCTCTCTCTCTCTCTCTCTCTCTCTCTCTCTCTCTTCCGTATAGAATTCGATCTCTCCAAACTTTTCCTCGTCTCGTAATCTCGTTCGACGCTTAAGTTTTTTCGGCCTCATGCTGCGTAACTTGTATTTCCTCTGGCTTTTTCTTCCGGGATCTCTTGTTTCTTTCTCCTCTTCTTCTTCTTCTTGGTTATTCTATTATTCTTATCTTCTGTTACTTAAGTTTGTTTTCTTATTTTAAAAGTTCGAGGGGTTTGGATTGTTTCTTCCTCCTCCTCCTCTTCCTCTTCCTCTTCCTCTTCTTGCTCTTCCTCATCCCTACTTCTCCCTCCTCCTCTCCTACTCACTTCTCCCTCCTCCTCTCCTACTCACCTCCTCTACCTCCTCCCTCGCCTCTTCCTCCATACCTACCCTAAAAGTCAATCAAAATGGCACTGAGGGCTTTTTTTCGAAAAACTTTACGGAAAATTTATGAAAGACGATATCCTGTTTTGCAATCAACAATTTGAAAGTTAATAAACCCCCAGGCCCTGATAACAAATATCCCCAAGGAATCATAAAAGAAGCACAAAAGACACGAAGTATTTAAACCCCCACATCGCCAAATGCTGTTTCAAACAACAAATCATTGAATGTTTGGGGCATGAGTTCCAAAACGAATGTAAACTAGATAACGTGGCAAGGCCCCATATACAAAAAAAGGAAAAATAAGTACCTCCATCCCGGGCAATTATCTGACCAATTAGCATTAACATCGGTAACGGGCAAATTAAAAAATGGGAACCATTTATAAAGGGCCCAAAATAGTAAAACATTTTGGAATAAGAAAATTAATGTAATAAAAGATTCTCAGCACGGTTTTAGAAATAAAAACGTTCATTGCTTAACATACACTTACTCGATTTCGCTTTTCTTGTGTTCTTTCAATGATGTTTACACACAATCATATGATAAGGATAGAAGAGTCGATATAATTATATCTCGAATTTTCTCAGAAAGCTTTTCGATAACCGTACCCCACAGTTGAGAGACTAATTGACACAATAAAAGCTCATTGGCATAACAGGAAAACCACTCTGAAAATGGGCTCAGAAAATTGGGCTCCCTATCAGAAAACCGTAAACCACGAAGTTTGTAAATAAATGGGTTGAAGAATCTGATTGGGTGCAAAAAAGGGGGTTTGAAATAGTGGCATTCCCCCAGGTTCGGTATTAGGTCCTATTCTTTTTTATAATTTACCCAATAAACCGACCTTAGACGAAGGAATAGAATGCAAAATTTCGAAATGTGCTGCATGAATCACAAAATTACTAATAACAGTAACCTCAACAGTACGTGCAACTACTTAAAAAAACTACAAAGGGGGACCCTTAGACACTTTAGTAAAACCTGGGCAGAAAAAAATGGCAAATGGAAAATTCAACATAGACAAAATGCAAAGTATATTACACATCGGTAGTAACAACGCTAAAAAAGATTACTCAACGAACAACATTCAACTATCCCCAAATACAAATAATGAAAAGGATCTGGGTAGTATAATATCAAGTGAACCTGAAGACGAGTAAACAGTGTACACGAGGTAATAAAAAGCTGCTATAAATTGGTGGGTTTCATCGGCAGAACATTCAAATTTCATAAATCAGAAAAAATCATATCTTACTCTATTCAACTCATTGGTGCGTCCCCCATCTCGAATACTGCGTGGCAATTCTGGTCCACGCCGTACTACCGCAAAGGACATACAATAAACTTGAAAAAGTGCAACGCAGAGTCACATAACAATTATACCTAGATTGCGTAATAAACCGGATTACGGAAGAAAGGCGCTTCAAAAGAACTTAAATTTGTTTAGGTTAACAAAGCGCAGATATGGAGAGGTGACCTAATAGAGGTGTTCAAAATCTTACAAGGGATTCAGCAACCGTTAAATGTAAGCGAAAATGATTAAATACGATCAATTCAAGCAAACACGAGAAACAATGGTTATAAGATTATAGGCAAGCGTTTTCATTCTCACCACGAGGCGAAGCATTATTACCTCTTGATCTTCTCTTTCAAACCGCATTGTGAATAATTGGAAACAGGACTACCCCGCCAACATTGTAAAACTGTAAATAAAAAAACTGTCGAAACATTTAAGAACCATTCTGGATAAACAGCATGGCAAATAACCCGCCGATTAACACAGTTTCTTTCAGAATAACGCGCAACGAAAGTGTCAATGCATACCCGCAATGTATATTGATTTGCATTACATCTGTTCTCCTTAGGCACTGTTGTAAGCACCAACAGTTAAGGCACGGGGCAAGCCCAGTACACGAAATAACCGGTGATGCGTCGATTCCCCCCCAAATAAGCCGCCCTCTCAGATATCCCTTTACACAGGCTGCCACCAGTGAAAAGTGTACCTCCGAAACGGCACCATACAAATTTTGCCGACTTTTTTTTTTTTAAACGATTGAACACAGCACATTAACAGATTTACAATTTTTAACAATCACATCCGAACTGGCTCTGATGCGGGAAAATTCGCGGGTGGGGCCCATCGTTTTTTGGGCGCCGACCGGCGCGAGATTCGAACTCAAGCGGGGTACCGCCACGTGGGGTAGTCGAACGTTTTTGAACCACGTACACCAAGAGAATAGTACCATCTTGGCGTGACAGCTCAAGCAAGATTTCAGCATCGGACATGCAGTTACCGATACTATTGTGCCACAATCCAGGCATTACATCACATTTATCCGTTCATGGTAGCGAAGACTCTCCGAATCCCCGCGAGCGATAAGCAAAGCAGAGGCCACAATTCTGAGCGTTGTCCAAAATACAGCGAGGCTCCGAGAACAACAGATCAAACAGCGACATTCCTTATATCCGTCACATTGGCCCGGCGCGGGTCACACACCACGGCGAGGAGGCAGTGCAGGAAACCCGCCGCAACCATCAAAACCTCCCCAACGAACACAGGGAGTCAACTGGGACAAACATCTCTGAGAATTTTTCTGAGAGCCTCTAGCCTTAGCAACTTGTTGTAGCCCGACCAGTTTTAAGGCAAGCCAGTACAAAACCCATGGGGATTCCCCAACCAAGCCTTCAGATTTCCCCACCGCTATGCCAACCGAGTGAAGTGACCGTAGAAATGGCACCATAACTATTTTTTGCCGACTTTACAATTACTTTTTTTATTTTACCATTTTACAATTTTAACAATCACATCCGAACTGCGTCGGATGCGGAAATTCGCCCCAAAATGGGGGGGGGGGGGGGGTTTTTTGGGCGCGGCCGCCTACGGCCGAAGATTCGAACTCGGCCCCAGCCCGGCCACGTTGTGGAGGCGACGGCGCCTTAGCCGGTACAACCAAGAGGACAGTACTACTCCACTACTTGGCTGTGCCTATAGTGGCCTCAACGAAGATTTTTCCCAGCATCGGAATGCCAGTTACCGATACATTTGCCACAATCCAGGCCATTACATTTCCGGGTCCCAGTTGTCAGGTTTTTTCAATACTACAGTGGTTGGATTTTTTCCTATCTGTTTCCAGGACAGCATTAGCTGGAGGGGAGGGGTGGGTGGGGTGGGGAGGAGCCTTCTTCTTTGCTATCCTTTTCTCTACCTCATAGTCAGTAGATTAGTAGTTTTAGATATCCAAACTGCCCCGTAAGGACCAAAACGTATGTTGCAGTTTGTTCTCCTTTGTATTCCTTTGTATTCCTCCTTCATACATTGTGAACTGTGATACATTTGAGACTTTCAAGAACCGTCTAGATAAATGATACCACTAACCCTCAATTAACCCATACAGTACCAGGGACATCCTTTTCATCATATTCTGGCAACTATTAGACAATTCTATTCAGCTTAGGAAGGACCTCTAGCAAAAATAAGGCTTCAAACTATCTCAACCAACCCCTTTTAGATACCTCCAGAGTCCTTCACCCTAAAGCCTGGCATAATATCGTCTGAATATAGCTAGCATAAAATATAACACGTCGCTGGTACTCAAAGGGTTAACACGGTTTCATTCAGAATAACTCTTATCTCGTAATGAAGAAAAACTATGTATTGCAATATTGTAAAATGTTGCAGACTTTGGAAATTGGATTGTTTCTTCTTCCTCCTCTTTGGCTCCTCCTACTCCTCCTCTCCCTCTCCTTTCTCCTTCCCCTTTTCCTCCTTCTTCACCTCCTCTTTTCTTACTCCTCCTCCTCCTTCTCCTCCTTTCCTACTCCTCCTCCACCTCCCCCTCGCCATTCTCCTTTCTCCTTCCCCTTCTCCTCCTCCTTTCCTACTCCTCATCTTCCTTCTTTTCCTCCTCCTTTCCTACTTCTCATTCTCCTTCTATTCCTCCACCTCCTCCTCTCCCTTTCCATTCGCCTTTCTCCTTCCCCTTCTCCTCCTCTTCCTCATCCTCCTTTCCAATCTCCTTCCCCTTCTCCACCACCTCCTCCTCCTCCTTCTTTTCCTCCCCCTACTCCTCCTCCACCTCTCCATTATCCCTTCCTCTTCCCCATTCTCCCTCCACTACCTCCTCACCACCTCATCCTCTTCCTCCCCATTCCCCTTCCGCTCGCTCTCCCTTTCCTCCTTTCCTCCTCCTCCTCCCCCTCTCCTCCACCTCCTCCTCCTCCACCTTTTCCTTCCCCTCCTCCCTTACTCTTTCAACTGAAGCTCAAGGGAATTAGATTATTTTTTATTTTTCTTCTGCATTTTTGTTCTTCTTTTGTTCTTTTAACTCTTCTATGCCTTCTCTCTTTCTCCCTCTCCTTGTCCACTTATTTTATTCTTCCTCGTTCTTCTTCTTTGTCTTCTTCTTCTTCTTTGTCTTCTGCTCCTTCTTCGTCTTTGGCTCTTCTTTCTTCTTTGTGCTGCGGCACGCTGCCTTGTCCTTCATTTTTTTTTCCCTTATTTTTGTCTTCTTCTTTGTCTTCTTCTTCTTTGTCTTCTTCTTTTTTGTCTTCTTCTTCTTTGTCTAATCTTCTTCTTTCGTCTTCTGCTGTTATTTGTTTCTTTCGTTGGGTCTTCTTCTTTCTTCTTTGTGGCTGCTGTCGTCTTTTGGGCTTGTCTGGGCTATACTCTTCCTTAGTTAAGCGTGTGTGCGTGAGAGAGACACCAGATAGTTGAGTTTGTCGTGAGTGTGAGAGCGATGGAGATAGACGAGGAAGACGAGAGAGAGATGAGGGAGAGAGCAGATGAGAGAAGAGAGAAATAGAGATAGATAGATAGATACGATAGACGAGAGAGAGGAAAGGGGCAAAGAGCGGGGGGCGGGACGGGCAGGAGGCGCCCCGAAAGGACAAGAAGAGAGAAATGAAAGGGTGAGTGAGGCAAGACAGTGGTGCTGTGTGTGTGTGTGTGTTTGTGTATGTATGAGAGAGAGACCTTTATGTACGTGTGTGTATGTTTGTGTGAGAGTGTATGTATGGGCGGGTTGATAGTTGTGGTGAGTGGAGAGAAGAGAAGAGAGAGGAATATCCGTTTGTGAAGCTTCAGAGACGAGATGAGAGAGAGAGCACAGAAAGTGTTCATCAATATATACCTTGAGAACTAGTTTGAACCGAACAAGAGACTGGATGCTGGTAGCCAATCTAATTAAAGAGAGAGAGAGAGAGAGTGTGCGTGTGTGTGTGAAAGAGAGAGACGTGTGTGTGCGTGTGTGAGAGTAAGGTGTGTGTGAGAGACAGAGAGATAGAGCGTGTGTGTGTGTGTGTGTGTGTTTGTATGTGTCTTATGTGTTATTCACTTGCTTGTTCGTCAAGGGGAATCCACGCAATGCGAGCTAAGCTCATTATTATCGCGCCTCCTTAAACTTGGGAATGTATTTCGTGAAATGCATGTTTAAGTGTTTATGTATCGTTGGAATGGGCTGTGGATGTGTGTGTAGTCTTGTAATTTAGCCAATTGGGCGACAATCTAGGAAACGAAGGCTTAGGGGGATTAATCTGTACGGGTACCAGTTCTCACTACGGGCACCAGAGTCTCACCCGAAGAGTTTAGGTTGACACAGGTAGCTTAGGGTTGACCCAGTTACGATACCCATCTCACCTTGTAACTGATCACCAACCCCAGATGGGACGTCACAACTTCGTCCACTTATTCCAGGTTCCTATTTATCCTGCTAGGTGAACAGAGGCTACACCGTTAGAAGACTTGCCCAAATGTCTCTTCCCCACCCGGGGTGTGTGTGTGTGTGTGTGTGTGTGTGTGTGTGTGTGTGTGTGTATACCGTATTAACTTGTCTCTCCCGAACAAGATGAGTGGATGAAGGACACCAATCTAACTAATCACACTAAGAGAGAGAGTGTTACTCAGTTACTTGTTCGTCAAGGGGAATCCACGCAATGCGAGCTAAGCTCATTATTATCGCGCCTCCTTAACTGGGAATGTATTGCGTGAAATGGCATGTTAAGTGTTTTATGTAACTGTTTGGAATGGCTGGGGGATGTGTGTGTAGGTCTGTAAATTTTAGCCAATTGGCGACATGCGGAAAAAACGAAGGCTTATGGGTTGGATCTAGAGCTGTAAATGGTACCATTCAAAAAAAAAAATTCACTATAGACGGTACCGTCCTTCGTCCCGAAGGCTTAGGTAGCCCATCAGCTTAGGTGAAACCATATGATACCCATACTCGCCTTGTACCATTTTTTTGCCAACCCCAAAAAGATGCGGGACGAGGGGTCACAACGGTCCCGTCCACTGTAATTTCCAGGTACCTATTTACAGCTAGGGTGAACTGAGGCTAACACAATTGAAAGGAGACAAGCCCAATTTGGTCTCCGCCCGGCCCGGGATCTGAAACCCACCGACCCCTCTGTGTGTGAGACGAGAGCTACTACCTACTATGGCGTACGGGCTGTGTGTGTGGTGTCTTATGTGTGTGTGTGTATATGTGTGTGTATATGTGTGTGTGTGTATATGTGTGTGTGTGTGTAGGTAACCAATCTATTTAATCACACTAAGAGAGAGAGGATGTGTGTGTGTGTGTGTGTGTGTGTATGTATGTGTGTGTGTATATGTGTGTGTATGTGTATATGTGTGTGTATGTGTGTGTGTGTGTGTAGGTAACCAATCTAATTAATCACACTAAGAGAGAGAGGATGTGTGTGTGTGTGTGTGTGTGTGTGTTTGTGTGTGTATATGTGTGTTCGTGTATAGGTGTGTGGGTATCTATGTGTATATTGTGGTGGTGTAATGTGTCGTGTGTGTGTGTAAGGGTAACCAATCTAATTATATCACACTAAAGAGAGGAGGATGGGTGTGTGTGTGTGTGTGTTGTGTGGTGTGTGTTTTGTAATTGTGTGTGTATATGTTGGTGTGGTAATATTGGTGGGTGTGTGGTAGTGGTGTGTGATGGTGTGTGTGTAATGAGTGTGTGGGTGTGTGTGTGTATATGTGTGTGTATATGTGTGTGTGTGTGTGTGTGTGTGTGTATATGTGTGTGTGTGTGTGTGTGTATATGTGTGTGTGTGTGTAGGTAACCAATCTAATTAATCACACTAAGAGAGAGAGGATGTGTGTGTGTGTGTGTGTGTAAAACTTTTGAGAAAATTATTGTCAAGAATATTACAAACTACCTTGAACAAAACAATAAAATGAATGACTACCCCCCCACATCGGCCGTCCACACTGTTGTAGCCAACAGGATTTCGACAAGGTTGATTCATGCTTGTCCCCAGATCCTTGCCCATCATGAAAAAATTGTTAGTACACTAGGAGTATGGCGAGCAAAATATATGTAATATCACTTGGACTTCAGTAAGGCCTTCGACAAGGTGGACCACGGAAATCCTATTACATAAAGTACCGCCATCTAGGAATAGTAGGTCGACCTTGGAGTATGGATCCATAACTTCATGAACGAGAGAAAGCAATGTGTTGCTGTGGGTGGTGTTCATTTCCCATGACTCAACTGTCTACAGCGTGGCTCGTCACCTCCAAGGTTCTGTACTGGGGCCACTGCTGTTCATCATACTTTATATCCGACATAGACCAAGGTACACTCTACTCCAAAGTCTCGTCTTTTGCCGATGATACCAGAGTAATGAAGGAAACTAAATCAATGGCAGATTGTGGACAAATTAAAATCTGACCTTACCAAAGCTATATACCATGGGCCGAAACATATTTAATATGTCTTTCAATAATAACAAATTTGAACTGGTTAGATATGGTACAAACAAAATAGAAGAAGTCCAATATTCGGCACATGATGGCCAAAGAATAAACTGGTAACAACAAAGTGCTCGACCTAGGGGTAACAATCCGTGATGATGCACACCTTCAATACCACATATCCTAGCCAGTAGTCTACAAAAGACACGAGCCAAGGTTGGCTGGGTATTGCGTTACTTTCAGAACTCGTGAAAGCGAACCTATGTTAACCCTGTATAAGGCCTTGGTAATACCACTCTTGGAATAGTGTTGCCAGTCTTGCGAATCCCTGGAAGTCACGAGAGAAACAAGCATTGGGAAGGCATCCAGCGCTTCTTCAATAGTTAAATAGTGTTCTGGGAAGGCAGGGAAAAGAACTACTGGCAAAGAACTTAAGTCTCTTAAACTTGTACTCTCTAGAACGACGCCGAGAAAGATACTTGATCATTTATCCCTGCGGAAAATTCTCAACAAACCTTAACCCCAACACTGCTGGGAGAGGAAGAAAAGGAGTGGATAGAGATAAAAGAAAACCCACGACTGGTCCGTATGTGTATTTTCAGGTCCAATTAGATCAAGAGCACTGACAGAAGCGTGTTAAGACACTTAAAGAAAATGCCTTCGCTAC
>CM064561.1:19866933-19926465 GCA_032716605.1 Paralithodes platypus | reverse complement strand
TTGATTCTTTATTGAGAAAGCATAAATACCATGGGAATACATAATTACACGTCTCAAAAGGGCAAAGGTGCTGACACACCGTCTTTTAACCCTACTCATATTATACATGTACATATTTCTAAACCCCAAACATGAGAAACAACATTTAGTTAAGTTTTTTATCCTCTCATACTTGTTAGCAAAACAGTTGTCCCTAACTGTTTACAGAAGGACCCTTCGTCAAGCTGGGCTTAGGCTTAGCGCGGGTTTTGGTTGTTATAATCCTGCTACTTTTCCTAATGGCGGAGAGATGACCATCCCAATCCATGCCTACATGCCTACCTATACACACACATACATACCCACCTCCCATACACCACATATACAGTATTATACACATGCCATATATACACAGATACATACCATTATACATACACACACACAATGCATTCAAAGGTACATATACCTACACTCATACATACCTATACACACATCATTCATACAATAACACACACATTTCACAAATATACAGTGTATTATACATACACATTTATGATTATAATAACAATAATGATACTAATGACAGCTATTAATTACATAATAATCATAACACCTAAATCCTCAACTTGTTTTATGTATATTTACCATTACGATGTATTGTATTGTTGTTGGATATTTACTTACGAGTATGTATTTATTATATTTCCTTACATTATTGTATTTTTCTTTGCATTTGGCTATTATTTGAGTAATCATATTATGATTGAACATTCATAATAATTTGTTTCAATCTTCGCCCTTATCTGATGAACATTGTGTCTATATTTCGCTAGGTGTTGGCCAGCGCAGTGCTAGTAATATAATGATTTAAGGTATGACTTTCTTGGTTTTTTACATAGTTGACAACATATTTCGTGTTCTCCTTTAGGAACACCAAGTTCCCACATGTAACAATATCATAACCTAAGTCGTGTGCACAAGGCAAGTCCTTCCAAGCACTTCTTAAGTTTCCGTATATGAAGCTAGTTCTCCGTGACAACGTTATTATAGTGATAGAATGTTTGCACTATCTTCGCAGTGTTTTCTTGCATTCTAAAAAGTTTCGTATCCTTTTGTTTTTTTCTAATTGTTGATTTAATTGGGGTCTTAAAGATTGAATGGCACATCGTAATCTATTGTGTCTTTCTCCCGTTCCTAATTTAGCAAGTTCGTCCGCTCTTTCATTATTTCTTTATCCCAACATGTGAAGGGTATCCACGTCGTCCGTACATTTTTGACCATTCTCCCATTATGGGGTAGTTCATCTATAATAAACCTTGCACTGGAGATACCAAGCTTTGTCATACCACGGGTTTTTGGGTTGCTTGTTCATAGATTCCCAAGTCACTTCGACTGTCTACGAAAAAGCATTTTCTATGAGCTCTTCGGGGGCTGGGGGAAGGGAACGGAGGGCTGGGAGGGTGGGGGGGGGTGGGGAGGGACTCTTATTTTTTTTTTTTTTTTGGGGGGGGGGTCTAGTTATGTATCTATATTATATATATATATAATATATATATATATCTTTATGTATCTATATATAGTAATTTATGTATCTATATCATATAGATATATGGTTTTTTTTGTTTGGTTTCCTCGGCTAGACCTCTTCCCATCAAGCTTAAAAAAAAACTCCTAAGCCCCCTTCCCTTTGAGAATAATTTTGTAAAAATTTGTTTTTAGAAAGGTAGAAAAAAAATGTTCTGGCCGAAGGCAGGTTCTCTTACAAATTACAGGCTCGTCTATCGCTCGCCAGTGCAAAAAATTTGACACCCCTAAAATGGGCATGAAAGGTCTTAATATTCGACAAAAATGGGGCTAAGGTCTCAAAAATCGTCAAACTAATGGGCCGAAGTCCTGTTTTAAACGTCGTATAAAATCTTCAAAACTAACATGCTAAACCACGAGGGAGAAAGAGGAGGGGGGGTTCGGGGGTCCCGAGAAAGGAAAGAAAACCCCCGCCCCCCCATCACGGTGTGTAATAGGAGCCCCCCCCCCCCCCCCTCTCCATATTCAGTAATTCTAACACCGCCCGGCATACACACACACGGAGAGATTAAGTTCATTATTATGGTAATGTTATGACCTGACTATGTTATGAACCCGGTACAATCCACACTGTGAGAAGGGGTGGAGGGGGGGATCGGATGGAAGAGTGGAAGAAGGGGAGGAGAGAAGATGGAGGAGAAATAGGTAGAGCAGGGGTGGGGGATGAGGCTAGAGGGGAGGAGGAGGGGAAGGAGGAGGAGGGAAGAAGAGAAGATGAGGAAAGAAGATGGAGGAGGGAGGGATATGAGAAGAAGAAGGAAGAGGAGGAGCGAGACTGTTATATTACCTGAAGATGGCGGCCCTGATACCCGAGAACCCAATGTAGTCCTGTGTGAGTTTAAGGAGGAGGAGGAGGAGGAGTAGAGAGAGAAGGAGAGGGAGAATAGAGGAAAAAAGAGGGAAAGGGAAGAGTTCAGAGGAAAGGAAGGAAGTTAGGAGGTGAACGGGTAGGAGGAGAAAGAGGGCGCGCGGAGGAAGAGGAGAAGATAGGGAGGAAAGAGGAGAGAAGAAGAGAAATGAGGAGGAGAACGGCAGACGGAGGAGAATACAAAGGACTTACAAACTGCAACATACCTATTGGTCCTTACGGGGCAGTTTGGATATCTACACTGCTAGGCTACTAACTACTAGAGAAAAAAAGATAGTATAAAGTTAGTTTTAGTTAAAGCGAAAAGTTTCCTTTTCCTCCTCTGAGAAGAAGGATTTTTTTTTTTTTTTTCTTTTCTATATTCCAACTACTCCCTCTCGGGCATAGGCTGATAGCCTTTACACTCTACCGCTGAACACGGTGAGGCCCGTGTGGTCTTGTTCCAGCCTAGGGAGTGAGACAATGCGAAGCACCACTCACGGCTCGAAACCCAAACTCCATCTCCGAAGCTGCTGCTTCCTTTCGCCCCCCTGCGCTTCACAGTCTCACTTCCCAGGCCTTCGGACCCTCACTCTCAGAACGCCCACCTATTGAGGCAATTAACTCACTAGGCATTGACCCACCCTGTAGCATATATTTGAAATATGGGTTAATATTCATACAGTGCTATTTCATCAGGGAACAATGAGGGTATTTTGGGTTTTTGGCATTTCGGTGGTGTGTGCATGTGGTAATGCACTGATACTAGGTACAGCACAAATTCCATCCCAATAATATCTTCCCATTGACATATTGGGATTCGAACCCAGGTCCATTGGATTACCAGTCCAGTGGCAAGACCACTCTGCCGCACCTCCCCCTTAAGGGGAGATGGATAGTTTTTCTGGTCCCCCTTCTCCCTCATGTTTAGCCCCATTAGTTTTGAGATTGTAAGACGTTCGCCTCATTAGTTTTACGATTTGAACACCTTTCACCTCATTTCATTGTACATTTTAAGACTTTTCGTGCCATTAGGGTGTTTTCTTTTCCTGGCGAGCGATAACGACCCTGTAATTTTAAGAGGAACCGGCCTTCGGCCGCGATACACAAATTCATCTTGAAAGGGGGTCTAGGGGGTGTATTTTATGCTTGATGAAGATCTAGAGAGGAAACTAAAAAATAAATAAATGAATATACATACCGGTATATTTATAGAAAAAAAAAAAACCCCTATCCCTAGCCCTTGCAGAGAAGGTAAGCGGAGTAAGAGGTGAGAGGTAAATGAGGGAGTAGGGGGGGGGGGGGGAAAGTGGAGAGGGAGGAGGGGGGGGAGGGGGGGGGGAGGAGAGGGAGGAAAAGTAAATCTAAAGTGCGTTGATACCCGAGAACCGAATCCAATCCCGCTCAAGTCTATGGTGGGGTGGGGAGAGGGGGAGAAGAGGAAGGAGGGGGGGGGGGAGGGGCTAGGGGGGGGGGGGGTGGGGGGGGAAGCTAGGTCGGGGAGGGGGATAGAGAGAACGAGTGGGGCCGAAGAAGAACAAGTAAACTTTTTTGGACAGTTAAGGGGAATAGCCAGAGGAGGCCACAAAAGGTTAAAGAAAAGAAAATTATGGAGGAAGAAGAAGAAGATGGAGAAGAAGAAGAAGACGAAGAAGAAGAAGAAGAAGATAAACATATGCTTGTCAATTTTCTGGTAATTACAAGAAAGACAGGTTGGCTTTCCTTCTACAGAAATTGGCAAGACTTAATATGTGTTTTTACTGATCCAAATGAATGCTTGTCTATTTTCTAATCAATGCAAGAAGTAGTTGTTGTTGTTGTTGTTGTTGTTGTTGTTGTTGTTCCCCAGGCTGTCTGGCCGAACAGCCCCAAGTCATCCGAGCAAAGGCCAAGGCCATCATTAAACGAGCGCCCCTCCCCCCCACAAAATCCCTCCCTGCCTTACCACTAACAAAGCACCGGGTGACCGAAGTGACGACAGAAACACTCCAAGGCAGGGAGCTGAGGAGGGTGCGGAAACGCCCGGGAAACCAAAGCCCCACCCAAGGCCCTGTGCCCCTCAGCAATTATGAAGGGAAAGTTGAGGTAGGTTGGCTTTCCTCGTACAGATAATTGTGTTTTTACTATAGTCCGTTCATTCTAGGTTGGGCAGAAATCGTAACCTATAACCTCTCATAAGTCAAAAAGGACTAGACTAATCGAGCTAATACTTCTACAGACTTGGCTAGGGAATAATATGTGCATAATTGACAGCTTATTTGCTCCAGCCTTTTTTCAGTTACAGAGGTTAGAGGTTTCGATCTCTGCCCCACCTAGAATGAACGAACTATAGTAAAAACACATTATAAGTCATTGCAAGAAGGGGTAGATTGGTGTTCCTTCTATCGAAAATGTGCCAGACTTTATATTGGTTTATTACAGTTTGCAAGCTTATGTCCGGAGGTAGAGTTCGAAAAGAGAGAGAGAGAGAGAGAGAGAGAGAGAGAGAGAGAGAGAGAGAGAGAGAGAGAGAGAGAGAGGAGAGAATGAGGAGAGAGAGAGAGAGAGAGAGAGAAGAGAGAAGATGCGAGAGAGAGAGAGAGAGAGAGCGATTGAGAGAGAGCGAGATATAGAGAGATAGGAGATGAGCAATGAAAGAGAGAGAGACCCGGGCCCAACCATTAATCACACTGCCCTAAAAAAAAAAAAAAAAAAAAAAAAAAAAAAAAAGCATTCCCTAATAGTTGCCATAACATTTACGCCGGCTTTTCCTTAATAAAAAAACTTAGTAACCGCGAAGGGAAGGAGGGGGGAGGGGGGGTCATCTATCTATATATCTATCTATTGCCGGACGCCTTATATCTCCCCTTTAACTCCTTCATTACCGGTGACGTCTTTTTATTATATTCTAACCACTATTAGACGATTTTATGCAGTTTAAAAAGGGTCTCCAGCAATTTACAGGCTTTGAACTATCTCACTTAGCCCTATTTGCTACCACAGATCCTTCTTAAACTGCACAACATCGTCCAAATAGGTAGACTAAAATATATACAACACCATCGGTACGGAAGGGGTTAATGAGGGTGGTCATACACAAAAGGCCCCCAAGTGGACCTATCCCCTGGCTGTCATACATGTCTTTATTATGACAGACAAACTATTACAACCCCTTCATAGATCCGATCACGCCTCTCCTTCCTGGTGGGGACGGGCGTTTTTTTTTTTTTTTTTTTTAAGAACTGCTGTAACGAGTGTCTCCCCCAGTTTGAAAGAGTGACAAGGCCAACATCAAGGAAAGTTCGAGCCAAAATGCCTGGACACACGGAGTTTGAAGCAATTTAAGTCATAGGATGAGGGGAAGATGGATTCAGGGAGAGAGTTCCAGAGCTCAGCTGTTGAATAGAAGAAAGATTGGGAATATCGTTTCACTCTTGAGTTGGAGAGTATCTTTTTATAATTCTTTTAGTTTCCTCCCGAGACCTCCATCATGCTATTAACAAAACAAAAAACCTAAACCCCCTTTCAAGATTATTTTGTATATTTTTCGGTATAAAAATGTCTCGGCCTAAGGCCGGTTCCTCATAAATAATATAGGCTACCTATCGCTCGCCAGGAAAATAGGCTACCTATCGCTCGCCAGGAAAAAATCGACACCTAAATGGCACGAAAGGTCCTAATATTGACAAAGAAATGAGGCGAAAGGTCTTAAAATCGACAAACTAATGGGGCAAATATCTTAAAATCTGAAAACTAATAACTAATGGGGCTAAAGGTGAGGGAGAGAGGGGGCCAGAAAAAACACCAATCTCCCCTCAACAATTATGGTCAAGAAAAAAACGGTCGGATTTTTTGTTAAATTTGTGGGAACATGAAATTGAATTCCCAAAACACGCAAACTCTACACACTCACGCTCTCTCTCTCTCTCTCTCTCTCTTGTTCTATGTTCTTCCTCTTTTCGTTGTGGTGTGTGTGTGTGTGTGTGTGAGAGAGAGAGAGAGAGAGAGAGAGAGAGAGAGAGAGAGAGAGAGAGAGAGAGAGAGAGAGAGAGAGAGAGAGATAGATAGATAGATAGATAAAGATAGATAGATAGATAGATAGAGAGAGAGAGAGAGAGAGAGAAAGAGAGTGTGTGTGAGAGAGAGAGAGGGATATAAAGTGGATCCTGCCATAAATCATCTATCCGCCATAATACCACACCAGCAGATGAATTATAGGAGCTGCCCTATTAACCCTATTTGATTCCAGGGGCGGCTTTCTAGTCAGTGAGTGAGTGAGAGAGAGTGTGTGTGTGTGTTTGTGAGAGAGAGAGAGAGAGAGAGAGAGAGAGAGAGAGAGAGAGAGAGAGAGAGAGAGAGAGAGTGTGTGAGCCATAGCAGGTCTAAAATCTACTGATACATTAATATTATTTTTATTAATCTCACCACCACACCCCCAATGAAATTAATTAAAGTATATATGATCCACCGGGATTCGAGAGAGAGAGAGTGTGAGTGTGTGTGTGTGTGAGACTGAGAGAGATAGAGAGAGTGTGTGTGTGTGTGTGTGAGACTAAGAGACAGAGAGAGAGAGAGCGAGAGAGAGAGCGAGGGAGAGAGAGAGAGAGAAAGAGAGAGTCAGTCAGATTCAGTCACGCCCACACAGAGAGAACACATTGTACAAAGGAGTACAAAGGAAATCAAGCAACAACAGGTCTAGTGACCCTTCTAGGCTGCTTGTTCTCCAAAACACTGAGGATTAAGTGTCCAAACAGTGGTTTAGAGTGGGTAAGGGAACATTGGAAAGGGAACTACTGCCCTGGAACTAATGTCCGTGGCAGGACTAGGAAGTTAGTAGGGGACATATGGGTTAGTAACTGAGGGGAGGATAAAATAAAGTTATTCATTTACAAACGCAGTCAGTCGCGGGTTTGATGCGAGATATTTGTCTAGGCGGAGTTTAAATGAATCAACGGTGCAGCAGACTATAACGTCTTGGGGAAGCCCATTCCACAAGTTGACAACTCGATTGAAGAAGAAATTCTTAGATTCGTGTGAGTTAAAAGATTTACCAATAATTTTGCAACCGTTTCCCCGCGTGTAATTAGATTGGTCGATATTGAAGTACTTTCTACCGTTCATATTGTCGATGCCTTTGATGATTTTGAACACTTTAATTAACTCACCTCTTAATCTGCGCGGGGTTTAAAGGAAATAGATTTAATTCTCTAAGACGCTCTTCGTATGGTTTGTTCTTTAGGCTAGGTATCATTTTGGTAACTGTACGTTGAACTCGTTCTAGTTTGTTTATATCTTTTTGGTAATATGGGCACCAGGATTGAACGCAGTATTCCAGAAGAGGGCGGACTAAGGAATTGTAAAGGGTTAGGATAACGTTTTTGGATTTATGCTCAAATGACCTGCCTATAAAGCCAATTATTTTGTTTGCCTTCTTAACAACTTCTGAACATTGTTGACTCGGTTTTAGGTTACTCGATATTGTTACTCCCAGATCGGTTTCTCTGTTTACATTCTTAAGCTGAGTGCTATTCATCGAATAGTTTGCTTTCTCATTTAGGTATCCGATATGTAGTACTTTACATTTATCCGCATTGAAACTCATTTGCCAAATTTGGGCCCAATGTGACAATTTATCTAGATTGTGTTGCATATCGTCAACTTGATCTTTTGAGAGTACGCTATTTACAATTTTTGTATCGTCAGCAAATTTTGAGATTGTACAGGTGAGACCCTCATCTATGTCGTTGATGTAGCAACGCCAGCAACCAACCCACAACCATTAATTATCCCCTTGAGGCAGGTAAGGGAAACGGTAAAATATGTAGGTGAAAAGAGGACGGCAATAAACAAATAAAAAAATAATAATAAAAAAAAAAAAATAGGAAAAGTGGGGATTGGGCCTGAGCATATAGATAGATAGATAGATAGAATATAGATAGATAGATAGAATAACAAAATAATAATAATAAAACAAATAATATAATAATAATTACTAAATGAAAAATATATAAATAAACATATACAGTAAATACATGAATAACAACATATACAAAATATAAGATACATTTTTTTTATAAATAAATGAAAAAAATAATATATTAACAAATACAAATAAATAAATTTATTATGGTGCAGTTTGATGGTGCAATTGCCGACCTCTTTTATGGTGCCTATCCCAACACCCATTATCTTAAGGGGTATACAGTCGTCCCAATAAGTCGTGTCTCCGATGTCGTTACCTTTGGCTCGCTGTGGGCTGTATTAATGTCCGTCAGATGTTGAATAGGGTGGATAAGTGTTGGATCATGTTTGTATATCTCACTCAAAACGTTGAATTGATGCTTAGATAGTGCGGATACCAATTATTGATCGACATATACTTGGTGCCGTGACATCACAGACTGTAGCCTACAGAGGGGAGAATGGTCAGGTTTTTTGTTATCATCACCGTTAACCGTTTTCTGTTTCCGTAAACGTGACTCGCTCTGACACACTCTCTTTTGCTCGCTCTCTCTCTCTCTCTCTCTCTCTCGCTATCGCTTTCTCTCGCTATCGCTTTCTCTCGCTCTGTCTGTCTGTGTGTCTCTCTCTCTCTCTCTCTCTCTCTCTCTCTCTTTTATATATATATATATACTGTATAGTGTTTGTAATAACAAATGGTTATTATGGTAATGGATATATTTGCGTGTAAAGAGGCAAAACCAATTCTACGTGGATGAGGGAGATAAAAGGCAGAACTGCCCGTAACGAGTGCCTCCCCCAGTTGAAATATGGCGGAGTTGGCAAATCTCCAGTACCGTACTATCGAGTTATATACACTACTTCCCCTACTCACCCCCCCCGCTTATAAACTCTGAGTGAGTGAGTGAGAGAGAGAGAGTGAGTGAGTGAGAGAGAGTGAGTCAGTGTGAGAGACTTACATAGACTTACATAGATACACTGGCCACACAGACCTTACGATCCAAACGAGGTGGTCAGGACTTAATTCTAGTAGAGATGGCATATCCGATAGAAAAGGAAAGTTGAAGGAAAGGATAGAAAAGAAGAAGGCTCTCTCCCCACCCTCCGTGCCCTCCGGCAATTACCGTACATGAAAAAGTTGGAAGTGATTAACCTTGCTGGGCTTCGAAATCCCCAAAAGGAATTTACAGGAAAGATTGAAAAACAAGAAAGGGAAAACAAAAAAAGAAATTAAAAAAATCATGCAACCCTTCGCCTTAGCAGCATGTAACTTTTGGGGTTAATTGGAATCATCCAACCCATCACCCTCAGTAGTATGTACATATTTAGTGATGTTTATTATTCTTATTTTTTATTTGTGTATTATTATTTTTTTTTTCTTTTCTAACGCTCTCTTCAGGTGAACACATAATAACGGTGATAATTACTGCCTACTCCATACCAATTTGTCTGTGATATGAGTCTAGATTTTTCTTAAATGTATCTATAGAGGAGCTGTCTATTACTTTATTTGGAAGTTTGTTCCACTCATCAATTACACTGTGGGTGAAGAATGTTTTTGTTGTATCTAGATTCGCTCTCCGACCTAATAATTTTAAATTGTTTTCTCTTGTAGATGTGTCTTTCGGCTTTTTTGAATAACTTATCTAGATTAATGTTACTGAATCCTTTTAGAATTTTAAAACACTCTATCAATTGGCCTCTCATCCTTCGTTTCTTAAGTGAAAATATATCAAGTTCTCTCAGTCTTTCATCATATGATTTATTTCTCAATGAAGGGATTAGCTTAGTGGCTCGCCTTTGCACAGATTCCAATTTTTTAACAGTGACCAAAACTGCACAGCATATTCGAGGTGCGGTCTCACCATACTTTTGAATAAGGGCAAAACTATGTCTTTGCTGTGATAGTGGAAGTTTCTTCTGATGAAACCTAGTGCCCTGTTTGCTTTGTTTGCAGCCGCTGTGCATTGATTGGAAGATTTTAAGTTTTCGTTTATCAGCACTCCCAAGTCTTTTATTTGTGTTACATTTTTTTATCTTTTCTTCATTCATGTAGTATTCATATTTATTGTTTTTAGAACCTATTTGCAATATCTGACATTTATTTACATTAAACGGCATTTTTCACTTCTCCGACCATTCTGTGACTTTATTTAAATCAGCTTGAAGGTTTATTCTATCACCTTCGGAAATTATTGCATTACCTATCTTCGTGTCATCCGCGAATTTGGAAATTAAATTATTTATGCCATTATCTAGATCATTGATATATATTATGAACAACACTGGTCCCAATACTGAGCCTTGGGGACTCCACTAGTTACTTGGCTCCATGATGTTTCCACACCGTTGGTAACTACTCTTTGCTTTCTTTCACTTAGCCAGTTTTTAATCCAATCATACGTTTTGCCCTGTATTCCTATGTCTCTTATTTTCTGTAATAATTTATCGTGCGGGACCTTGTCGAGGCTTTTTGAAAGTCTAGATACACTATGTCGAGGCTTTTGGTGAAGTCATTTAGTTTGTATAGGCTGTCATAAAATTATATTAAATTAGTTAGGCATGATCTCTTTGCTCTGAATCCGTGTTGACTATTGTTAATGAGGTTATTGTTCTCAAGGAATAATACGATTTTATCCCTTACGCTTGATTCACACATTTTTCCAATTACGGAAGTTAAGCTAATCGGCCTATAGTTATTTGGTAGTGTTTTGTCATCATTTTTAAATATCGGTGTTATATTAGCGGTCTTCCAGTCGGTGGGTACATGTCCTTGTTTAAGTGACATATTTAGTATTATGGTTAGTGCCCCTGCAACTTCTTCTTTGACTAATTTAAGAATTTTAGGGATAAACATGTCCGGCCCAGGTGATTTATTGACATGAAGTGAGTCGATTTTTTTAATTACTTCTGACTGGGTAATAATAAAATCCTGAAGTAAATAGTTGCATGTTTGATTATTTTCTTGTGGCACGTTTAGGTTACTGGCAGTATTAAATACAGAAGAGAAGTGTTGATTAAGAGTAGCAGCTATGTCCCTGCTATCTGATTCTAATTCACCTTGATTATTTAGTATCGGACCGATGCCACTTTTAATTTGTTTGTTGTTTAAATTGTTTTGGATTAGATTTGCTGGCATGTGCGATTTTAATTTCGTAATCCCGCTTTGCAGATTTAATTAGCTATTTAACTTTTCTTCTCGCAACCGAGTATTGATTTTGGATGGTAATATTATCTGTATCCATTTTTAATTTGTATAGACGATTTCTTTCACTAATTGCTCTACTAATATTGTTATTGTACCATAGGGGTTTATTTATACTTTTATTGTGTCGTTTACGCAGAGAGAGAGAGAGAGAGAGAGAGAGAGAGAGAGAGAGAGAGAGAGAGAGAGAGAGACCATAACCATTAGTAACCTACAAAAAAAAAAAAAAAAAAAAAAAAATCTTGGTATATATTTACGCCAAGTTTTCCTGAATAAACAAAAACTATTGACCGCAAAAGGTGTTGTTATACCTGTTAATATTTCGACAGGTAATCAATTAGGGGGAAGTGGTCGCTTTTTATGGACCCCCTTCTCCTTCATGTTTAGCAGATTAGTTTTGACATCTTAAGACGTTCGTTACATTAGTTTGGCGATTTTGAGACCTTACGCCCCATTTTTTGGTCAATATTAAGACCCTTTGTGCCATTTAGGTGTTAATTTTTGTTCCTGACGAGCAGGAGCGTGCCTGTAATTTTAGAAGATTTTTCTACCGAAAAATGTACAAATTTATCTAACCCCTTCAAGATCCGATCACGCATTTCTTATGTTTTCTGGCTATTATGAGAGAGAGAGAGAGAGAGAGAGAGAGAGAGAGAGAGATAGAGAGAGAAAGAGAAAGAGAGAGAGAGAGAGAGAGAGAGAGAGAGAGAGAGAGTGAGAGTGAGTGAGAGAGAGAGAAAAAAAAAAAAAAAAAAAAAAAAAAAAAAAAACGACACCTCTCCCCTTAATACAATCATGAACAAGATCGTTATCATGTGGTGTTAATATAATTATCCAAAGTTCAGGACTTCGATTTGTCCATAATATATTGTTTGTGTTTATATTTCAAATAATATTGATATCGATCTTCCTGCTAACAATCGGTATGTGACATGAACATATTACTACTGAAAATGTACTGTACATTCATATTTGTTTTCACCAACCCACCAATTAATTTACAAATAATCATAACTAGTGAAATCAATGACAGTAATGAATACATGTGGTACTCCAAGGACTCCAACCTAGGATACTCACACCGAAATTCCGCACACTAAACATTAGGCTATCAAAACAGTTACATGTTATAGTTACATGAAAAAATATCAAAATTACCGAAATATTAAAAATCGAATATCGAACTAACTTCAGGTTGCTGGTTGGCGATCGTAAGACCTTTCGCCCCCTTCCTTTGTCAAGTTAACGACCTTTCGTGCCTTCTAAGTGTTGACTGAGATGTTGTTGAGGAGATAAGACAAGTATTCTGAGATGTCCTTGGAACTGTCTTCGTAGCGCAATGGATAAATGCACTGGATTTCGGTGTGAGCATCCTAGGTTCGAATCCCTGGACTGCCACATGTATTTGTTGATTTCATTAATTGAGTTTAGAAGTAAAGTCGGTTGGTGGAGGGAACATGGTAAAAGGGTATTCAATTCGGCCATCATAATATATTAATTACAGGTTATAATGCATGGCTTACGAAAGGTATGCTAAAATACTACTTTCACTACTCAAAAATCTCTCTCTCTCTCTCTGTGCGTGTGTGTGCCATTAAATTTTAAGTGTGGAATTGTGCAACCCAGTTAAAACTTTTGGAGGACCCTTATTGCCCCCTTCCCCCTTTACCCATACTCCCTTCCCCCCCCGACCTCCCCCCCCCCGACCTCCCCCCCTTTCAACCCCTTTTCCCATACACCCGTGGAGTATATATGGGGGCAGGAAGGAGGCCAGAGCATCACAATCCATCAAAGACCGACAACATGAAGACTATGGTGAGTCTGTCTGTATGGGCGATAATCCCTAACTTTCCCGTAGCGGTGCCATCCGTTGATACGATATACGCTGTCACGATTTTGTGTTCGAATGGAGCTAAAATTATACATATACTTACTTACTTACTTTCTTTCTTATATGATCAGCGCTCCGATCGTTTGTGTTCAAATGGGGCTAACATGATACATATGATCAGGGCTCCGATCGTTTGTGTTCGCATGGAGCTAACGTGATATATATACTTACTTACTTATATGATCAGGGCTCCGATCGTTTGTGTTCGAATGGAGCTAACATTATACATATGATCAGGGCTCCGATCGTTTGTGTTCGAAGTGAGCTAACAAGATACATATGATCAGGGCTCCGATCGTTTGAGTTCGAATGGAGCCAACATGATACATATGATCAGGGCTCCGATCGTTTTTGTGTTTGAATGGCGCTAACGTGATACATAAAATCAGGGCTCCGATCTTTTGTGTTTGAATGGAGCTAACATGATACATATGATCAGGGCTCCGATCGTTTACGTGTTCAAATTGGCAAGCATGAACGATTGCAACATTTATTTATGTGCATCATATTTGTCGTTGCATTCAAGATACGATTACGCATTTCTGTTCTGTTTTCTGGCTATTATTAGATGATTGTATTGAGATCAGGAAGGGTATATGGAAGTCAGAGGGTTACTCGAGATAGTTTTTACCCTTATAATTCCAACAGATCCTTCCTTAACTGTACAGAAATCGTCTAATGATAGCCAGAATAAAATCAAAATGCGTCATAATCTTCAAAAAATTAAGCACACTTAAAGGCTAAATACACGACATTTTATAAACTATCTTATTTTGCTTCTTTTATAGGCTTATCTTTTATTTTGGACCCCCTTCTTTCTCGTATTTCGCCCCATTAGTTTTTACATTTTAAGACGTTCGCCCCATTAGTTTGGTGATTTTAAGACCTTTTGCAGCATTTCTTTATCACTTTGAAGACCTTTCGTGCCATTTAGGTATCGATTTTTTTTCCTGGCGAGCGATAGCAAGCCTGTAATGTAGGAGAAACCGTCCTTTGGCCGGGATACTTTTCTACCAAAAAAATTTAAACATTTATCTGGAAGGAGGGTCTTGTAGATGTTTTTTTTTTTTATTCTATCTAAACATCGATATTAAACACAAATACAGTAATTATGTAGGTTTCTGGTGGATAAATAGTATGTTGAGTTTTGTTTGTGTATTTATAAATGTACTAAAATCGCATTATAGCTGTTATTATCGATGTCTACAGCTCCAACTTCCATATAGAAAGAAACTCGCAAGTACCGTAGTCAATTCCGTTCTATGCCACAGACATCTCAAAATCCAGGTCACTCCCCCTACTCCTATTTAAGGGGAGGTTTCTAGTTTGTTTCCTACTCCTCCAGTAATCTTAAAATTTCACCCCCTTGACCCCCTCTCAAGATAGATTTGTAAATTTTTCGGTAGAAAAATGTCCCGGCCGAAGGCCGATTACGCTTAAATTACAGGCTCGCTATCGCTCGCCAGGATAAAATCGACACCTAAATGGCACGAAAGGTCTTAAAATTAACAGAATGGGACGAAAATTCTTAAAATCACCAAACTAATGGGGCAAACGTCTTAAAATCTCAAAAGCAATGGGGCTAGACATGAGGGAGAAAGGGGTCAAGAAAAAAGTCCCTCAAGTGGAAATCTCCCCTTAACCCCCGGGGGGATGGTTCACTTTTTGGTCGATTATTTCATGTAAAAATGTTCCGACCAAAGGCCGATTCCTTCTAAAATTAGAGGATCGCTATTGCTCGCCAGGAAAAAATCGACACCTAAAGGGCACGAAAGGTCTTAATATTGATACAAAAATGAGGCGAAAGGTCTCAAAATCCCCAAGCTAACGCAACGAACGTCTTAAACCCTCAAAACTAATATGCTAAAAATGAGGGAGAAGGGGGTCCAAAAAAAAGCGAGTACTACCCCCTTTTCTTTAATTCTGGCAGTTACTTTTATCAGCAAACGACTGTGAGAGACTTTGTCGAATATTGTTCGGAAATCATGATAAATAACTTTTACACTTTTGATTTCATCATATATTCCTTTTCATTATATTATGGCAGTTATTAGACTATTTTATTCAGCTTAGGAAGGACCTCTGGCAATAATAAGGCTTCAAACTATCACAACCAAGACTTTTAACTACCCGTACCGCAGATCCTTCCTAAGCTGCATAATATCGTCTAAATTTAGATAGAATACAAGATAACACACGTCGCTGGTACTCAAAGGGGTGGTAGCATAAAAATTATTAAGTAAATTTGTAAAGCACAAATGTCTGTTTCGAAAGCAATGTTGCAAATCTTACATGAATAGGTTATCCCTCAAAAGGTTAACTCTTTACCTGCGGCGAAATGCCGGAGGACTATGAGTGATGGACTTGTTGTTCTTAACGCATTTCTCCCGGTGCCCGTCATATGACGGGCGCCATTTTGAGACTATTATGTGGTCTGGGAGCGAGGCTAGCTGTTGCAATCAGCGCGGGTGGCTCTCAATTGAAGCCCATGACGGTCGCCGATCGGGCTCAGACTGACACGACTCATAGCCATGTCTCGTATCACTGCAGCATTACATATGGCGAAAACAGCAAAAAATTGCCAATTTTCACGATTTTGGCCCACGTTTGCAATATCGATGCAAGATTACCAGACGTCGCACATACTGTAGATGATTCAGGTGTCATTGGAAAGCTCTATCATTGTACTTCCACGGATATATAATTGTATTACGCTCTGGCTCTTGCTTATGCATGAAAATGAGCATGGAATGAAGATAATTTCGGGCAATTATGCCCGCTCGTAAGGGGATCGAAGGTGGCGTGTGGGTAAGACAATATTGATTTATCGTCGTACTCTTTTAGATGTTAGGCTGTAACTTCGTGTGCCAGTAGATATTGCTCCCCGAAAGTCCTATGCCATTTGTGAGGCAAAACTGCATACGCGAAACCATCGCCGCCAAAGAAAATGCGCATAATCACTTTTGTTTGTCTCGCAATTGGAAATATCTCACAACATGCTTTCATTTAATATGTTTTCCCTGTTTAGCCGAGTATATTACTAACTCATGTCTGTGATCCTACAGACTTTTGCTGTGTTCGCGGCTCTGGCCCTGATGTCATCCGCCGCCCCTCGTCAGAAGAGACAGGCCCCTTGGCAACAGTCACAGTCCTTCAATGCTGGCACCCCCAGGAGCGACACCAGCGTTGACTCCATCCCCTCCGGGTCAACCGACGAACTGACCACCGTGGAACAAATTAAGTTTATGGCCCGTGCCTTACCCTCCGTGATGGCCATAGCCTTCCGCCGTGGGGGTAACGAGGGCGAGAGACTCCGGGATATAACCAACGCCTTCCTCCCCGCCGCTCGATCCGTCGTCGAGGAGAGGGCCTCAGAGAAGGGCCGCTCTCTCACTACTGCCGAATACGAACGGCTGGAGTTCACCGAGCAAGTCGTTCCCATCCTCATGCAGAGTATTGTCGAAACATTCAACGCCATCAGCGACTCTCAGTAAGGTATAAAATGGCCAACACAATGCTATTTCAAGTTAATTTTCTGTTATTTCTTCTCATATTCATTCAAGTTTTCAAACAAAATTGCTCCAGTTTGACACCCTGAGTTAATGGCTCTTTAAATTAACGCCGCCAAATTCTAAAATAATGTATACAATGTACAATAAACTTGGTTTTCGATACAGCCGTAACTAATCTTTTTCTCGTCCTTTATCATAATATTGGTGAAATATTTTAATTAACCCCTTCTGTACCGCGACGTCCTTTTCGTTATATTCTGGCAACTATTAGACGATTTTATTCATCTCGATTATTTTGTTTTAGCTGCCATATACCCTTCCTAAGCTTTACAAAATCGTCTAAATGTAACTAGAATAAAATAAAATAACGTCGCTGGTACAGAAGGGGTTAATTCTGGCTAAAATTAGAGGATTTTATGCAGTTTCAGAAGGATCGGTCTTATTCAGAGGATTGATCGAGATCGTGTTTACCCCTTTGAGTAATTTAACCCCTTCAGCACGATGACGTAATGTTCGCTATATGTTGATTTTATTTAGCCTATACTCTACCTTCAGAACTCAAAGGGATGAATACGACCTCGACAAACCCTCTGAATAACATAGGTATATCTTTAGGGGGAGGTAGTCGCTTGTTCTGGACCCCCTTCTCCCTAATGTTTAGCATAATAGTTTTGAGATTTTAAGTCGTTCGTTAAGTTAGTTTGGCGATTTTGACACCTTTCGCCACATTTATTTGTCAATATCAAGACCTTTCGTGCCATTTAGGTGTCGATTTCTTCCTCGCGACCGATAGTGAGCCTGTAATTTTAGAAGGAACCGGACTTCGGCCGGGACATTTTTCTACCGAAAAATTTACAAACTTGTCTTGAAAGTGGGTCTAGGGGATACCTTTTTAAAACTAGATAGAGGTCTACATAGAAAAAAAATATTATGTGCTTAATTCGGAACGCAATTATTATATGCATCCCAATTGACTACTTGCGAGTTTCTTTCTATAAGGAAGTTGGAGCTGTAGGCATCGATATTAAAGAGAAATGCAATAATAATGTAGGTGTCTGATGGATAAAAAGTATGATCAATTTGGTTTTATGTATTTATATATGTATTATGACCGTATTTTAACTGATAATTGTGCTAAATAGTGATGGCCACAACTCCAACTTCCCTTAAAGACCAAAACTCGCGATATAAGGTTAATGGGAAGGATTTATGTCTTTTTTTGGAGTCCCCCCCCCCCCCCTTCTCCCTCATGCATAGCCCCATCAGTTTTGAAATTTTAAGACGTTTGCCCCATTAGTTTGGCAGCTTAAAGAACTTTCGACCAAATCCTTTTTCAATATTAAGACCTTTCCTGCCACTTAGATGTCGATATTTTTTTTCAGGCGACCGATAGCGAGCCTGCAATTTAGGAGGAAGCTGGCCATTATTCTACCAAAAAATTTACACATTTTCTCGAAGGGGGTTCTTCATTCTATTTCTTAAGCTTGATGGAGGTCTAGGGAGCAAACTAAAAACCTCCATTTGAAGTCGTGTGTGTTACTCAGTTACTCAGTTACTCAGTTACTTGTTCGTCAAGGGGAATCCACGCAATGCGAGCTAAGCTCATTATTATCGCGCCTCCTTAACTGGGAATGTATTGCGTGAAATGCATGTTAAGTGTTTTATGTATTGTTGGAATGACTGTGGATGTGTGTGTAGTCTGTATTTTAGCCAATTGGCGACATCTGGATACGAAGACTTAGGGTGGATCTGTATGGTACCATTCTCACTATAGACGGTACCGTCTCGCCCGAAGGCTTAGGTAGCCATCAGCTTAGGTGAACCATATGATACCCATCTCGCCTTGTACCATTTTTGCCAACCCCAGATGGGACGTCACAACGTCGTCCACTTATTCCAGGTACCTATTTACAGCTAGGTGAACTGAGGCTAACACATGAAAGGAGACAAGCCCAACTTGTCTCCGCCCGGCCGGGGATTGAACCCCCGGCCCCTCGTGTGTGAGACGAGAGCTCTACCACTAGGCTACGGGCTGTGTGTGTGTGTGTGTGTGTGTGTGTGTGTGTGTGTGTGTGTGTGTGTGTGTGTGTGTGAGTGAGAGAGAGAGAGAGATAATGAGTGTATGTGTGTGTGTGCGTGTGTGAAAAAAGAGAGAGAGAGAGAGAGCGAGTGTGTGGGTGGGTTGGGCGATAATCAATTAGGCAAGACACCACAACCCGTTAACTATTACCATTATTGTAATGAAGTGTTTTGTACCCTATAAGCCCCCCCCCTCCTCCCATCTCATACAAAGGCGGCGATACACGAGCCAGTTTATCGGCGGAAGTGTATCGGAATCTCGGCTTTTTGTATCGGAGTCTTGTTTTTTTGTATCGGAGTCTCGTTTTTTGTATCGGAGTCTCGTTTTTTTGTATCGGAGTGTCGTTTTTTTTTTATCGGAGTCTCGGTTTTTTGTATCGGAGTCTCGGTTTTTTGTATCGGAGTCTCGGTTTTTTGTATCGGAGTCTCGGTTTTTTGTATCGGAGTCTCGGTTTTTTGTATCGGAGTCTCGTGTTTTTGTATTGGAGTCTCGGTTTTTTGTATCGGAGTCTTGGTTTTTGTATCGGAGTCTGTTTTTTTGTATCAGAGTGTTTTTTTTGTATCGGAGTCTTTTTTTTTATCGGAGTCTCGGTCTTTTGTATCGGAGTCTCGGTTTTTTGTATCGGAATATCTTTTTTTTATCAGTCTCGTTTTTTGTATCAGTCTTGGATTTTTGTATCGGAGTCTCGTTTTTTGTATCGGAGTCTCGGTTTTTCGTATCGGAGTCTCGGTCGTTTTCTTGGTCTAGTAAGGTGAGAAAACGACCCCAGACGCCTAGCTTTCCTTGAGACTATATATATACAAACTCACCGCCCCACTTTAAGGGAGGTGACCTGTTTTTGTTCTCTCCTTTTCTCTCTTTCTCTGGCTTGTATCCATTCGGTCACAATCAGCCTACTGTTTTAAGACGTTTATCCCCATCCAGGTGTCGATTTTTTCCTGGCGAGCGGTAGCGAGCCAGCATATTTTTGAATTTTTTTTTGACAGCAGGCTGAATTTGTACATTTTTCGATAGAAAAATTTCTCCGGGCAAGCCGGATTTCTCCATATAATGCTGGCTCGCTATCGCTCGCCAGAAAAAAAAGGATGGGGATAAACGTCTTAAAACAGTAGGCTGAATGGGGCCGAATGGATACAAGCCAGAGAAAGGGAGAAAAAGAGAAAACAAAAGCAGGTCACCCCCCTTAAACAAACACAGATCGAAGACTTCCAGGTCCTCCGGAGTGCAAAACGTCCCCCCTACAGTAGCCCGACGCCCTCTGAGACCCTACCCCCTCCCCATGTATTACCAGCCAATCAGCAACCTTCCCCTTCCCACAACTATCAACAGAGATCATCCAGGCCACCCCTATATATATATATATATATATATATATATATATATTATTTTTATTAATCTCACCACCACACCCCCAATGAAATTAATTAAAGTATATATGATCCACCGGGATTCGAACCCGGGTTATCACACACCTATTTTTGCCACCTTAACCATTACACCACCAGGACGGTTAATATATATATATATATATATATATATATATATATATATATATATATATATATATATATATATTATATTTTACCATTATTGTGCGTATGGAGGATACATATTATAATAACTAGTTAATAGAAAATATTTACATCCACGAAACCTGACCTTTCCCCATGACCCAAAACGAATATATACTATGTGTACCCGTCTCGGTCTGGTAGGCACAGATTAGTACCCTCCCACGAAAGTCATATAGTAGTTTAAAGTATATAAATTGAATCCTGACTGGCTGGGCCGCTTTCGTAATTACAATACGAAAGTTCTAGGGTACAAAACGTGAGGGGTATGAAACATCTATTTAAAAAAAAAAAAAAAAAAAAAAAAAAAAAAAAAAAAAAAAAAAAGAGAGATAGAGAGAGAAAGACAGAGAGAGAATGAGAGTATGTGTGTGTGTGTGAGAGAGAAAAGAGAGAGAGAGAGAGAGAGAGAGAGAGAGAGAGAGAGAGAGAGAGAGAGAGAGAGAGAGAGAGAGAGAGAGAGAGAGAGAGAGAGAGAGAGAGAGAGAGAGAGAGAGAGAGAGAGAGAGAGAGTACAAAATGTGAGGGCATGCAACAGTTGGGGAAAAAACTGTACTCTCGTCTTCAATTATCGGTGGTACAAATTACACTGACAATTACAATTACACCTAAATAACGCCATCTGGATTCCGCGTCGGTACTACGTAGAAATGTACAGTCGGCCAAATAAGTGATGTCACGGCACCAAGTATATTTCGAGCAATAATTGGTCTCAGTAATATCTAAACATTACTTCATCACAAACACACACACCCACAGACCAACACACCCACACACACAGACCAAGAGACCAACACACCCACACACACAGACCAACAGACCCACACATACAGACCAACACACCCACACCCACACACACAGACCAACACCCACACACACTAACATACTCACACACACAGATCCACCAACCCACCCACACACACACATATCGACCACCACATAACCCCCCCCCCCACACACACACACAAACACATAAATAAACCGATTGTTATTATTATCATAACACACACACACACATACAGGTGTTTAAAATTATTAAAGGTATTGACAATATGGATGTCAACAAATATTTAATAATCGATCATTCGAATTACACTAGAGGAAATGGTTGCAAGGTAATCGGAAAGCATTTTAACTCCCAAGAGGCAAAGCATATATTTTTCAATCGAGTAGAAAACCTATGGAATGGACTACCCAGTCATGTCATTGAATGCAGTACTGTTGACACTTTCATAATACGCCTACATAATTATATCACTCTTATTCCACAATTAACTGCATTTACATACGAATAGCAGCAATATTTATTGAGCTACCGTTATCTTTTTCTCACATAGGTTAGGTAGTTTAGCTACAAGCAGCCTCGAAAGTATCAATATATCTGTTGTTGCTTGTTTTCCTTTATATTCCGTTGTACACGCATATAAACCGATTATTATTATTATTATTATAATAAATATTATCATTATTACACACACACACATACACATGCACACGCACGAACACACATAAACCAATTCTTATTATTAGTAGTAGTATAGGTAGCACCAACGAACTTGACAATAATCTTGACCCCTGACCTCTCTGTAACTCAAAAGGGCCTAGAGCAAACTGGCTGTAAATATCCACACCTATTTCCTGGTGGACTCTTCCAAAATGATAGAAACGTCAGCCCGATTGCTTTCATTCATTTCGAGTTATAAGAAGTTAAGGGGTCAAGATTATTGTCAAGTTCGCTGGCGCTACCTATAGTATCATTATTATTATCAACTCTGCATAAGCAGAGTTTGGTATCGCCCCCCGTATAGTGGGTACCACACGAAAAAAATGTCTGTCGTCGTCCGTCTGTCTCGGAACTCCTCCTAGACCGTTGGACGGATTTTCACCAAATTTCACACGAACATTTGTTGCATGAATGCGAACGTCAGTCAAAAAATATTTTTTGAATTTATGCAATAGTTATGATTTTAGGTCCAAAATATGGTTTTACCCCCCCCCCTCCTCCCTTCCCCCCCCCCCCCCAGCAATGATGGAGTTATTTGTGTGTCCACACACTAAGAACGCATTCGTTCTGGGGGCGAAAACATCTCGCTCCGCATTTGCTAAGTTAAGTTAGTTTAGTTGGCATTAGAAGTGATGGTAGTAATAGTGGGATTGATGGTGATAGTAGTGATGTTGGTGATAATAGTAGTAATGATGGTTGTAGTTGTATTGATGATGATGATAGTAGTGATGATAATGACCGTAGTAGATATGATGGTGACAGTAGTAGATATGATGGTGACAGTACTAGTAGTAGTGATGATGGTCATAATAGTAGTGATGATGGTGACAAGTAATTATGATAGTTGTAGTGATAATTATGACAGTAGTGATGATGGTAGTGACGATGGTGTGAGTATTAGTGATGATGGTGAGTAGTAGTGATGATGGTGAAAGTTGTAGTGATGATGACAATAGTTGATGAAGATCATAGTAATGGTGATGATGGCAGTAGTAGTGATGATGGTGATAGGATACATGATGGTAATACTTGTGACATGATGATGGTTATAGTAGTAGTGATGATGTTAACAGTAGTAATGATGATTGTAAGATGGTGGTGATGATAGTAGTAATGATGGTTGATAGTTGTAGTATCAATGATGATAGTAGTGATTAAGATGGTAGTGACAATGGTGACAGTAGTAGTGATGATGAGAGTAGTAGTTATGATTGTAATTGTAGTAGTGATGATGATCATAGTAATGGTGATGATGACAGTAGTCGTGATGATTGTGGCAGTTATAGTGATGATGGCAGTAGTAGTGATGATTGTGATTGATGAGATTGTATTAGTAGTGATGATGGTAACCTATCGCAGAGTTGGGTATGCCGTTTTGATTTTTGGCAAAACGGCACGTCTACTTTATTATTATTATCATTATTACACACACACACACACCTGCAGCCCTGACTTTCCTCTTACGTAACTTGCGGTCGGGGGTCGGGCATTCCTTTCCTCAGAGAGAGAGAGAGAGAGAGCAAAAAAAAGAAAAAAAAGAAAGTGTACTCAAGGAAGGATGAAGGACGAAAAACTGACCCCCCCCCCCCCCCCCTCCCCTCCCCTCCCTTCCTGGTACCATATATAAAGGAAGGGAAAGGGTTGGCTAGGGCACCATTCTCACCAATACAACGGTACCATGCAGACTTCTATGGTGAGTACGTGTGTGTGTGTGTGTGTGTGTGTGTGTGTGTGTATTTACCTGATTGTGTGTGTGTGTTTGTGGGGTGTGTGTCTAGAAATACGACCCCTTCCCCCTTAAAGTCAACATGAACATTACACTATTGGTTGACTTAGTGTTGTGATTCACATCATCATCATTGTAGTACATTAAGGGGACATGGACCGTTTATTGGTCTATTAATTCATGTATTAAGGGGACATGGACCGTTTATTGGTCTATTAATTCATGTATTAAGGGGACATGGACCGTTTATTGGTCTATTAATTCATGTATTAAGGGGACATGGACCGTTTATTGGTCTATTAATTCATGTATTAAGGGGACATGGACCGTTTATTGGTCTATTAATTCATGTATTAAGGGGACATGGACCGTTTATTGGTCTATTAATTCATGTATTCCTCGCTACACCTCCATCAAACTAAGACAAAAAAAAAATAGAGTCTAGACCCTCTGTCACGATAAATGTGTACATTTTTCGGTAAAACATTGGCCGGTTCCTCTTAAAATTACAGCTCGCTATCGCTTGCCAGGAAAAAACCGACACCTAAATGGCACGAAAGGTCTTAAAATTGACAACTAAATTGGGCGAAAGGTGTTAAAATCGCCAAACTAATGGACCGAACGTCTTATAATCTCAAAACTAATGGGGGTAATGGAGGGAGAAAGGGGTCCAGAAAAAATGAATACTACTCCTGTAATACTGTATTCCGTAACACAACAATACAAAAGTGATCTTAACCCCTTCTGTACCGGCGACGTCTTCTAAATTATATTCTATCTATATTTAGACGATTTTGTGCAGCTTTAGAAGGATCTGTGGTAGCAAAAACGGTTAAGTGAGCTAGTTCGAAGCCTGTTAATTGTTTGAGGCCCTTTGTAAACTTAAGCCTTTCACGCTTATGACGCGATTTTGAGCCTATTGGGGATACTTTAAAGCCTATGTTACCATCAGGGGTATTTAGAAACCTTTAGTTTAGTTACTTCAACCTCTGCAGTTGTCTTTGAGTTAGCTGTGGGCAGAAAACTAATTTTGGAGAGGTAATTATAAGAGTGAGAGAACTCTATTTCTTATTGCTAATCTGGCAACCTCTGCGTCATATGAGTCTGAAATGGTTAAGCGCGTCTCTCTCAAAGCCCATACACTTTCTCTTCACCACACACGCACACACACACACACACACACACACACACACACACATCTCCAAACATAATTACTATACTCGGCTTAATTTTATCTGACGATGAATTGAATCCCTTACCAGTTAATTTATCGATACTTAATAGACAAATATTAAACTACTATGTCTCTGCATCATAGTAAGACCAAGTTAATATTATTAGCACTATATTTCACTACAAATAATCATAATAACTGAGAAATCTTGATGGGAACTTTGCAATTTACCGTCAGTTGAAAAGAAACATATTATAAACCCTTCAAAGTCATAATCACCCATCAGAACTGTATTGTCAGCACTCAGCAGCACAGAAAACTTCCACTCATAATCATCCATTAGAACTGTATCGTCAGCAACTTCCACTCATTATCACCCATCAGAACTGTATTGTCAGCAACTTCCATTCATTATCACCCATCAGAACTGTATTGTCAGCAACTTCCACTCATTATCACCCATCAGAACTGTATTGTCAGCAACTTCCACTCATTATCACCCATCAGAACTGTATCGTCAGCAAACAGAAGCACAGGCAACTTCCACTAACTCCCTTCCCTAATCAGGGGTACTCCCACATCTACTGTTTTTCCTTGTATTTCTTCCATGACTCCATCCATATATTGAATAGCAATGGGGATATCACACACACCCTTGCTTTAACTGTCGTGATAGCGTAATGCATAGTGCGCTGAATTTCGATGTGAGTATCCTAGGTTCGAGTCCTCGGAGTGCCACATGTATTTGTTGATTTCATTAATTGAGTTTAGATGTGAAGTTGGTTGGTGTAAAAAACAATAATATTTCACAATAATAAGCTGTACAATATATTAACAAATAATACATTTTGTATAATTTACAAATATTTATCTTCTTGTGTGGTGGACTGGATCTGTCAGAGTGAGGGTTGGTGTTCTCTACTTCCCATAGCTAATTCGGATTTTTTTTTTTTTTTTTTTTTTTTTTTTGGCCAGACGCCGTAATTCTAGGGAAGGGGTGGCCATGAATATTAGGCGTTTGTCACGAATCGGTAGGTCAAGTTACCCGGGCTTGACAACTACAAATAACATTTTGACAGTGATGGCTCGATCCGCCGAACCTTTGATCACCCTTCTTATTTCTATCTATTTTCTTGAGAGTGGTGAAGGCAGTGGGGCCATATTCCCTAGTGTCTTAAGCCAGTATCACACAAGAGCTTTTATAGTCGACATTCGATGATAACAAAAAATCTGACAACATTTCTGGAGTATTCTGCCCTTATATTGGAAACTAGACTGATGGTAGATGAATTTAGGTAACCGAAACATTCTAAAAGTTGACCTCATAAGCTGCCAGACCAGTGTTGAGGGAAAAAGCGCTCGTGTGATACCGGCTTTACTCTCACAGCCCACTGGCACAAGTCGGCCTTTCTCTGGCGTAGGGATGCGGCGACCCCACTGCCCGCCACTGTGGTAGTGCAGTCAGCCTCTGTAGCAGTTACGAAAGGGCACGAAAGGTCTTAATATTGACAACAACAAAAATGAGGTGAAAGGTCTTAAAATCGCCAAACTAACAGAACGAACGTCTTAAAACCTCAAAACTAATATGCTAAACATGAGGGAGAAGGGGGTCCAAAAAAAGCGAGTAGTACCCCCTTAAACCACCAATTATATGAACTTGTACAGTAAAGAACATAGATGACGTCACACCAATTATATGAACTTGTACAGTAAAGAACATAGATGACGTCACACCAATTATATGAACTTGTACAGTAAAGAACATAGATGACGTCACACCAATTATATGAACTTGTACAGTAAAGAACATAGATGACGTCACACCAATTATATGAACTTGTACAGTAAAGAACATAGATGACGTCGCACCAATTTGAATCAGTATCGAACACAAACGTGACAATACAATGTTATATAATATAATGCGTTCTCTGCCATACCCATAGCTTACTCTGACTGTTCCTTTTACTTATATATTTTCTAGATCTCAAGTGACGGCGTCTTTTCCGTGGATTGACCTCCCTACTGCCTACCCTGGCAGATTGGGAACCAAAGCGTCACATTTTTCCTTTGCCCCTCAACTTTCCCTTTATAATTGCTGAGGGGCACAGGGCCTTGGGTGGGGCTTTTGTTTCCCGGGCGTTTCCGCACCCTCCTCAGCTCCCCGCCTTTGAGTGGCTTCGGTCACCTGGGCATTATTAGTGGTAAGCTGGGAGGGTTCTGTGGGGGCGCTCGGTTATGGCCTTGGCCTTGCTCGGGACCTTGGGGCTGCTCGGCCAGACAGCCTGAGGAACAGCAACAACAACAACAACAATGTTATAATATAATCCAAATGCTTCAAAAAAAAAAATTTATTATTTTCTAAATTTATTTTTGTGTTTCTACAGACTCTGGCAGTGTTCGCGGCCTTGGCCCTGCTGTCATCCGCCGCCCCTCGTCAGAAGCGACAGGCTTGGGAACAGTCACAGCAGTCCTATGATGTTGGCACCTCCGGGAGTGACCCCCGCGCTGAATCATTTCCCGAGATGACCGATGTGGAACAAGTCAAGTTCCTCGCTCGTTCCTTGCCCGACGCTCTGACCATCGCTTTCAGTCCCAATGCTTCCGACGGCGACAAACTAGCGGAGATTGCCAACGCCTTCCTCCCCGCTGCCCGATCCATCGTAGAGGAGCGAGCCTCAGAGAAGGGCCGCTCCATCACTCCTGAGGAGAGTGAGACGCTGCAGGTCACTGAGGAAATCGTCCCCATTCTCATGAAGAGCATCATTGAAATTTTCACCGGCATCAACAATGCACAATAATTACCACAAGCATACTCTGTAAAAGGAAGGAAGGAAGGAAGAAAGAAAGGAAGAAAGGAAGAAAGGAAGAAAGGAAGGAAGGAAATGCTTACTTGTAATACAATTCATATATTCTTGATTTAGCACAAATAAACGATTGAAACATTTTATATAACTGGATATTAATCGTGGTCATGTGCTGTACCTTCAACTGTCTTGATGGTGTAATGGTTAGAGCGTGTAAGTTCTGTATGGGGTATCCTAGGGTCGAATCCTGAGAGGATTACAATGTTTTCATTAGTTTCATTTATGGGGTTATTTTTTTCTCTTTCTCTCCCTCTCTCTTTGGGTTGTATCCATTCGGCCCCATTCAGCCTACTGTTATACCCCTTACGGACGGGGATGTTTGTAACTTCTACTACCTGCCAGGCAGGCATATTTACCTTAAACGAGCTTCATTCCATGTTATTTTTTATGCATAAACAAGAGCCACAGCGTAATACAAATATGTATCCGTGAAAGGGCGATAATAGAGCTTTCCAATGATACCTGAATCATCCTTGTACGACCACGGATTATCCTGTAGCTATCGCGCAACTTGAGGTGAAAAACTCTAAAATACGGTAATTTCTCCAGTTTTTTTCTGGTTTCGCGAGACTGTGGGTGTGGAATGTTGCAGAGGTGGTATCAGTCGCGGCACTAGGGCCGTGCCGAACGGTCAGAGCCCGCCTATTGTCCTCCCAACGCGTGGACTCTCTCTCAGAGCTGATAATGTGCTCAAAATCCCTTCCGACTATTGTCAGGCACCGCAGGGGTGGCCATTATTCTCTCGGCCGACATATGTCGGGCGCCGCGGCTTGAGTGTTTACTGTTTTAAGACGCTTACCCCCATCCAGGTTTCAATGTTTTCCTGGTGAGCGGTAGCGAGCCAGCATATATATATTTTTGTTTTGAGAGCAAGCTAAATTTGTACATTTTTCGATAGAAAAATTTCTCCGGCGAAGCCGGATTTCTCCATACAATGCTGGCTCGCTATCGCTCGCCAGGAAGATATAGACACCTGGATGGGGATAAACGTTTTAAAACAGTTGTCTGAATGGGGCCGAATGGATACAAGCCAGAGGAATGGAGAAAAAGAGAAAACAAAGCAGGTGACCCCCCTTAAGAACGATGTTAAAAATAATATCAATAGGTTCCGGAACATTTCGGAGTGAGATCGGTCTTTTGAAATATGAATCTTATATATACAGTATACTGTAGGCTATATATATACCGGTATATATACAGTATACTGTAGGCTATATATATACCGGTATATATACAGTATACTGTAGGCTATATATATACCGGTATATATAAAAAAAAAAAAAAAAAAAAAAAAAAAATCGTATAAGCATTACCGTACGCTATTTATACTGGAGAGAGAGATAAGTTGAAAAAATCGGCTAATAGTAGCCAGAATAAAGTTAAAGTGACGTCGCCGGTACAGAAGAGGTTAATAGTGAAGTTGGATCCAAAATATGTTTAGATTGATATTCAGAATTCGATAAATGAATATTAATGAATTCGGCTTCGCCGGAGAAATTTTGTCATCGAAAAATGTATCCAATGCTGTCCAAACAAAAACATATACTGTATATGCTGGCTCGCTGCGGCTCGCCAGGAAAATATTGACACCAGGATGGGGGTAAACGTCTTAAAACAATAGGCTGAATGGGAAAAAACGACACCTAAATGACACGAATAATCTTCATACTGATAAAGAAATGGGGTGAACGGTCATAAAATCACCAAACAAATATTAAGACTTTTCGTACCATTTAAGTTGTCAATTACAGTATATCCTGGCGAGCAACAGCAAGCCTGTTACTTAGGAGGAACCGGCCTTCGACCAGGACATTTGTCTACTGAAAAATAGTATAAATCTATTACGAAGCTGGGAGGTCATGGGGGTATTTTTTATGCTTAATAGAGATTTTGAGAGAAAACTAAAAATTAATAATAAACAGATGATTAAACAAGCAAATAAATACGCCCACCCCTCCTTAAACTTAATGGAGATTTTGGGAGAAAACTTAAATAAAAAAAAATAAAAAATAAAAATAAAAATATATATATATATTAAATAAGCAAACCATTATTGCCATCCCCTCTTAAGCTTAATGGAGATCTTGGGAGAAAACTAAAGAAACAATACATAAATAAATAAATAAACAATACATAAACAAACAAATCAATACCAATCTCCCTTTAGGAAAAATATGGCGTACCAGATTCGTGTGTAGTATTTTTTTTTTTTTGGGGGGGGGGGAGGGGGGTACATGATAGTTGTAACACAACGTATACCCACACGCAGGTAAACCACACACAGAGACAGACAGACACACACACACACAGACAGAGAGACACACACAAAGAGACAGACACACACACAAACACACATTTTCTCACTCCCCCCCCCCCCTCTCTCTCTCTCTAATTAACCAGAACAAATTGATCGACTAAATAAATTAAAGACCAAATTAAAGGACATTGTATAATACACTTTCTCGCTATTCCATCGCTACTACAATAATCAGTGTTCCTCCGAGCTCTCTCAGTGTATATAGGCCTACCACCTCTTCTACGTAAGCTAGAACACGTAGCACCCGTCCTGTAACACACTCCCACCACTACTCTATGCAACTCTCCAATCCAAGAGTGAAACTATATTCTCAATCTTCTATTCAACATCTGAGCTCTGGAACTGTCTCCTTGAATCCACCTTTACCTCATCCTATGACTTAAATTGCTTCAAACTCCGTGTATCCAGACATTTTGGCTCGAACATTACTTAATTTTGGCCCTGTCACTCTTTCAACTCTGGGCGAGGTACTCGCCACAGGCAGTTCTGCCCTTTGTCTCCCACATTCACATAGAACAAAAAACAAGTATGGGGGGATGGGTACATGATAGACGAAATGATACGTACCCACACGCAGGTAAATCACACACACACACACACACACATACATTTCTCTCTCTCTCTCTCTCTCTCTCTCTCTCTCTCTCTCTCTCTCTCTCTCTCTCTCTCTCTCTCTCTCTCTCTCTCTCAGAACAAAATCATCGAGTACATAAAATACAAAGGCAAAATTTAGGGGTATTGAATTAATGAAATGGTTGCGAGCTACCGCTCGCCAGGAAAATATTGATAACTGGATGGGGGTAAACGTCTTAAAACAGTAAGTCAGAGAAAGAGAGATGATATACAACAAGCAGGTCAGCCCCCTTAAAGCATGTCACAAGTTAAAGAGTGATATCCTTAGGCCATTCCAAGGCAAAACGTGTCTATAGCAAAATGTCTACTTTGAATTAGTTCCATAGTTACAGCATGTTATAACCGTCTTGTGCTGGAGTGCTGGAGCGACCTTGGTAACCCTGGTCTCTGGGTCTTCTCCTGGGTGACCTGGATGTGTGAGAGTTTGTGTTTTTTATCTGTGTTTATTTTTTGTTTTATGTTGTTTTTGTGTTTTCCCTGTTCTTGCTCTGTCTTGAGTCGGCTACCCCCAAAATGGGGATTGGGCCTGAGCATATAGATAGATATAGATAGATAACCGTCTTGGTGGTGTAATGGTTAAGGGGAGGTATTTAGTTTGTTCCCTAGACCTCCAGCAAGCTTAAAATTACACCCCCTTGAGTCCCTTTCAAGATTAATTTGTACATTTTTCGGTAGAAAAATGTCCCGGCCGAAGGCTGTTTCCTCTTAAATTACAGGCTCGCCAGGGTAAAATCGTCACCTGAATAGCACGAAAGGTTTTAACATGGGGTGAAAGTTCTTAAAATCGCCAAACTAACGGGGCGAACGTTTTATAATATCAAAAGCAATTGGGATAAACATAAGGGAGGAAGGGGTCCAGAAAAAAATCCCTCGAGTGGAAATCTCCCCTTAACCCTTTCAGTACCAGCGACGTGTGGTATCTTGTATTCTAGCTTTATTCAGACGATATTATGCAGCTAAGGAAGGACCTGTGGCAGCTGAAAGGGTTGGTTGAGGTAGTTTGACGCTTTATAATTATTATGATCCTTCCAACAACCAACTATACTTCTAAAATCGATTAATGAAACTTACAAACACATATGGCAGTCCGTGGATTCGAACCCAGAACCCATTGTTAGAGGTCCTTCCTAAGCTGAATATAATCGTCTAATAGTTGCCAGAATATCAAGAAAAGGACGTCACCGGTACTGAACGGGTTATTAAGGTGTCCTAAAAATCTGTGTGTGATAACCCAGGTTCGAATCCCGGTGGATCACATAATATGCTTTCATTAAGGGGAGGTTTCCACTTGAGGGATTGTTTTCTTGACTCCTTTCTCCCTCATGTATAGCCCCATTGCGTTTCTATTTTTAAGACGTTTGCCCCATTATTTTGACGATTTTAAGAACTTTCGACCCATTTCTGTCAATTTTAAGACCTTTCGTGCCATTTAGGTGTTAATTTTATCCTGGATAGCGATAGCGAGCCTGTAATTTAAGAGGAACCGGCCTTCAGCCGGGACATTTTTCTACCGAAAAATGTACAAATTTATCTTGAAAGGGGCTCAAGGGGGTGTAATCTTAAGCTTGATGGATACCTAGGGACCAAACTAAATACCTCCCCTTAATTTCATTGGAGGTGTTTGGTGTTGTGGTGAAGTTGATACAACATATAACACACGTCGCTGGTACTCAAAGGGTTCATATGATGCCGAGACATAGTAGCTTCAAATTTTTTCCCTTAAGGGGAGGTATTTAGTTTGTTCCCTAGACCTCCATCAAGCTTAAAATTACACCCCCTTGAGTCCCTTTCAAGATAAATGTGTACATTTTTCGGTAGAAAATGTCCCGGCCGAAGGCCGGTTCCTCTTAAATTACAGGCTCGCTATCGCTCGCCAGGATAAAATTGACACCTGAATGGCACGAAAGGTCTTAATATGGGGTGAAAGTTCTTAAAATCGCTAAACTAATGGGGCAAACTTTTTATAATATCAAAAGCAATGGGGCTAAACATAAGGGAGAAAGGGGTCAAGAAAAAAATCCCTCAAGTGGAGATCTCCCCTTAAATATCGAGAACTCAGCTGCTAAACGATTCAATTTGCCATCAGCTGGAAATTAAACTACTGGAGGGAAGGTTGGAGTGAAACGTCCATAGATTTATGTATGGTAGTTAAACTATATGTTCCTGGATGACAACGAGGGTAGTGTACTGGTAAGGGAGAGTGTACTGGTAAGGGAGAGTGTACTGGTAAGGGAGAGTGTACTGGTAAGGCAGAGTGTACTGGTAAGGGAGAGTGTACTGGTAAGGGAGAGTGTACTGGTAAGGGAGAGTGTACTGGTAAGGCAGAGTGTACTGGTAGGGGAGTGTACTGGTAAGGGAGAGTGTACTGGTAAGGCAGAGTGTACTGGTAAGGGAGAGTGTACTGGTAAGGCAGAGTGTAGGGAGAGTGTACTGGTAGTAGTAGAGTGTACTGGTAAGGCAGAGTGTACTGGTAAGGGAGAGTGTACTGGTAAGGGAGAGTGTACTGGTAAGGGAGAGTGTACTGGTAAGGGAGAGTGTACTGGTAAGGGAGAGTGTACTGGTAAGGGAGAGTGTACTGGTAAGGGAGAGTGTACTGGTAAGGAGGAAGGGAGAGTAATGGTAAGATAGGGAGTGTTTAAAAAAAAAAAAAAAAAAAAAAAAAATATATATATATATATATAATTATTAACATGAATTTATGGTAGTTTTTACATCCGTGTTACATACGATAATTATGTAAAAACTAACATAAATTCAAAATGTGAACAATAATTAAACTACCATAGGCTACATGAACCTACGGACGTTTGACTCCAACCTTTACACCATGATAATTAAGGAGGGAGGGGCTGTTTTTTTGGTCTATTAATTCATCTATTCATATATTTTATAGTTTCCTCGCTAGACCTCCCTTAAGCTTAGACAAAGACCCCCTAGACCTCCACTTATGATAAACCGGCCGAAGGCAGGTTTATCTTATTATTACAGGCTTGCTATCGCTCGCCAGGAAAAAATCGACACCTAAATGTCACGATAGGTCTTAAAATTGACAATGAAATGGAGCTAAAGGTGTTAAAATCACCGAACTAATGTGCCGAACGTCTTATAATCTCAAAACACATGGAGCTAAACACGAGGGAGAAGGGGGGGCCAGAAAAAAAAAATATAATAAAGACCTCCCCTAAAAACTCTACAAAATTGAATACCAGGCTACAAAATACATAACTACTCTCTCTCTAGGAGTATACCACATGGGTATATTAGGACAAGAGAGAGAGAGAGAGAGAGAGAGAGAGAGAGAGAGCGAGAGAGAGAGAGAGAGAGAGAGAGAGAGAGAGAGCGAGAGAGAGAGCTACATAGATACACAGACCACACAGACCTCAAGGTCCTTACTAGGCAATCTGGCCTTACAAACTATATATGTATATATGCATATATATATATATATATATATACATATATACACCGGTACATACACATACACCCATACACACACACACACATATACACATACATACATACATACATACATATATATACAGTATATATATACATACTGTACAGTGCACACACATACATACATTTTTTTTTTTTTTTTTTTTTTTTTTATCACCCCCAGCCCTCTGTAGATAGAGGTCAAGCCTTCCCTTGAAAGCGTTTATTGTGTCGCTCTCCACCACTCTCGCTGGTAGTTTATTCCACTCTGTCGCCACACTGTAGGTGAAGAAACTCTTTGTGACATCTAGGTTTGCCTTTTTGGTTTTTAATTTCATTCCATTTCCGCGAGTTTGATTAGTATTGTTTAATGTGAATAGTGCATTTACATCGACTTTGTCGAAACCTTTTAGTATCTTAAAGCACTCAATAAGCTGACCTCTCAACCTTCTCTTTTTTAATGAGAACAGGTTCAATCGTGTGAGAACAGGTTCAATCGTCAGAGAGAGAGAGAGAGAGAGAGAGAGAGAGTTAGCTACACAGACTGCACAGACGTTGCGGTCCCTACGAGGCTGTCCGAACTTAATCCTAACTTAGAAAATTACTATAAAGTGGAAGGTAAGAATAGCACAGAGAGAGAGAGAGAGAGAGAGAGAGAGAGAGAGAGAGAGAGAGAGAGAGAGAGAGAATGTGTGACAGAGTTAGAGAGTAAGAGTAAGTGATTGAGAGAGAGAGAGAGAGAGAGAGAGAGAGAGAGAGAGAGAGAGAGAGAGAGAGAGAGAGAGAGAGAGAATCATAATCAGAAATGGTATTCCATTAATACAAAGGTTCTTCTCTACATTCAATATATAATTCATACACCTACACTAAATATAGAAAAAGAGCGAGAGCGAGAGAGAGAGAGAGAGAGAGAGAGAGAGAGAGAGAGAGAAAGTAGCGAACACTATAAAACACAACTAAATTATAAATGTCAACACCTAGTAATCCTGGGAAATTCTGGGAAATATGCAAATAATTGCTACCTGTTAACGATTGTTGAGAAGCGGGTGAACAGGTATGATGATGAAGGGGGTAGTACTCGCTTTTTGTGGACCCCCTTCTCCCTCATGTTTAGCATATTAGGTTTGGAGGCTTTAAGACGTTCGGTCCATTAGTTTGGCGATTTTGAGACCTTTCGCCTCATTTGTTTGTCAATATTAAGACCTTTCGTGCCCTTTAGGTGTCAATTTTTTCCTGGCGAGCGATAGCGAGCCTCACATTTTAGAAGGAACCGGCCTTCGGCTGGGATATTTTTCTACCGAAAAATGTAAAAATTTATCTTATGCTTTTCTAAGCTTGATGGAGGTCTAGCGAGGAAAATATATTAATAAATAAATCTATCTATATACTCAGGCCCAATCTATCTATCTATATACTCAGGCCCAATCTATCTATATACTCAGGCCCAATCTATCTATCTATATACTCAGGCCCAATCTATCTATCTATATACTCAGGCCCAATCTATCTATCTATATACTCAGGGCCAATCTATCTATATACTCAGGCCCAATCTATCTATCTATATACTCAGGCCCAATCTATCTATCTATATACTCAGGCCCAATCTATCTATATACTCAGGCCCAATCTATCTATATACTCAGGCCCAATCTATCTATATACTCAGGCCCAATCTATCTATATACTCAGGCCCAATCTATCTATATACTCAGGCCCAATCTATCTATCTATATACTCAGGCCCAATCTATCTATCTATATACTCAGGCCCAATCTATTTATATATTCAGGCCCAATCTATCTATCTATATACTCAGGCCGAATCCTCACTTTTCCTATATATTTTTCTTAATAAATAAATATATTGACCGTTAGCGAGTGTTGAGAAGCGGGTGGACAGGTATGATGATCAACAATTACTGTGTATAATATACGTGCATCTAGTTCACTCTGGGTCTGCTATTAACCCTTTCACTCTGGGTCTGCTATTAACCCTTTCACTCTGGGTCTGCTATTAAGGGGAGGTATTTAGTTTGTTCCCTAGACCTCCAGCAAGCTTAAAATTACACCCCCTTGAAACCCTTTCAAGATAAATTTGTAAATTTTTCGGTAGAGAAATGTCCCGGCCGACGGCCGGTTCCTTCTAAAATTACACCTAAATAGCACGAAAATTACACCTAAATAGCACGAAAATTACACCTAAATAGCACGAAAATTACACCTAAATAGCACGAAAATTCCTAATATTGACAACAAAATTACGCGAAAGGTCTCAAAATCGCCAAACTAACGGAACGAACGTCTTAGAATCTGGAAACTAATATGGTAAACATGAGGGAGAAGGGGGTCCAGTCAAAGCGAGTACTACCTCCCTCTGAAGGGTGGAAGGCCGCATTTATTGGCTTATATTATAATCTATATATTATCATTTTAGTTTATTCCCTAAACCTCCATCGAGCATATCAAAACACCCCTTAGACCCCCTTTTAAGGGGAGGTATTTAGTTTGTTCCCTACGTTTTTATCAAGCTTAACATTACACCCCCTAGACCCCCTTTCAAGATAAATTTGTACATTTTTCGGTAGAAAAATGTCCCGGCCGGAGGCCGGTTGCTCTTAAATTACAGGCTCGCTATCGCTCGCCAGGAAAAATCGACACCTTAATGACACGAAAGGTCTTAAAATTGACAGAAATGGGGCAAAATGTCTTAAAATGTCAAAACTACTAGGGCGAAGGTCTTAAAATCTCAAAAACATTGGGGCTAACCATGAGGGAGGTAGGGGGTCAAGAAAAAAATCCCTCAAGTGGAGACCTCCCCTTAAGATAAATGTGTAAATTTTTCGGTAAAAAAATGTCCCGGCCTATTCCTTCTAGAATTACAGGCTCGCTATCGCTCGTCAAGAAACAAAAAGTGACACCTAAATAGCACGAAAAGTCCTAATATTGACAACACAATTACGCGAAAGGTCTCAAAATCGCCAAACTAACGGAACGAACGTCTCAAAATCTCAAAACCTAATATGCTAAACATGAGGGAGAAGGGGGGGGGGCCACAAAAACCAAGCACTACCCCCTTAAGGGGAGATTTCCACTTGAGGGATTTTTTTCTTTACCTCTTTCTCCCTCATGTTTAGTCCCATTGCTTTTGAGATTTTAAGACGTTCGCCCTATTAGTTTGGCGATTTTAAGAACTTTCATCCCATTTATGTCACTTTTAAGACCTTTCGTCCCATTTAGGTGTCGATTTTTTCCTGGCGAGCGATAGCGAGCCTGTAATTTAAGAGGAACCGGCCTTTGGCCGGGAAATTTTTCTAACGAAAAATGTACAAATTTATCTTGAAAGGGGGTCAAGGGGGTGTAATTTCAAGCTTGATGGAAGTCTAGGAAACACACTACAAACCTCCCCTTAAGAACTACGAGCATCTAGTTCTGGTCTCCCAGTCTATTATTAATTAAGAGGATTGGCCGTATTGTTTGGCTTATTTAATAATCTATATAGGCTATTATTCTTTTAGTCTTGATAGCGTAATGCAGAAATGTGCGGTGTGAGACATTGGTGTGAGTATCCTAGGTTCGAATCCTTGGAGTGCCACATGCATTTGTTGATTTCATTAATTTTGGTGTGAGTATCCTAGGTTCGAGTCCTTGGAGTGCCACATGTATTTGTTGATTTCATTAATTTTGGTGTGAGTATCCTAGGTTCGAGTCCTTGGAGTGCCACATGCATTTGTTGATTTCATTAATTTTGGTGTGAGTATCCTAGGTTCGAGTCCTTGGAGTGCCACATGTATTTGTTGATTTCATTAATTTTGGTGTGAGTATCCTAGGTTCGAGTCCTTGGAGTGCCACATGCATTTGTTGATGTCATTAATTTTGGTGTGAGTATCCTAGGTTCGAGTCCTTGGAGTGCCACATGTATTTGTTGATTTCATTAATTTTGGTGTGAGTATCCTAGGTTCGAGTCCTTGGAGTGCCACATGTATTTGTTGATTTCATTAATTTTGGTGTGAGTATCCTAGGTTCGAGTCCTTGGAGTGCCACATGCATTTGTTGATGTCATTAATTGAGTTTGGTGGAAAAATATGAATTATTCCCTAAACCTCCATCAAGCATATAAAGAAGCCCCTTAAACCCCCCTTCGAGATATATAAAGCCCCTTAGACCCCCCTTCGAGATATATAAAGCCCCTTAGACCCCCCTTCGAGATATATAAAGCCCCTTAGACCCCCCTTCGAGATATATAAAGCCCCTTAGACCCCCCTTCGAGATATATAAAGCCCCTTAGACCCCCCTTCGAGATATATAAAGCCCCTTAGACCCCCCTTCGAGATATATAAAGCCCCTTAGACCCCCCTTCGAGATATATAAAGCCCCTTAGACCCCCCTTCGAGATATATAAAGCTCCTTAGACCACGCTTAGAGATAGATAAAGAGCCTTAGACCCCCGTTGGAGATATATAAAGCCCCTTAGACCCCCCTTCGAGATATATAAAGCGCCTTAGACCCCCCTTCGAGATATATAAAGCCGCTTAGACCCCCCTTCGAGATATATAAAGCCCCTTAGACCCCCCTTCGAGATATATAAAGCCCCTTAGACCCCCCTTCGAGATATATAAAGCCCCCTAGACCCCCCTTCGCGATATATAAATACCCTTAAACCCCCCTTCGAGATATAAAGAAGCCCCTTAGACCCCCCTTCGAGATATAAAGAAGCCCCTTAGACCCCCCTTCGAGATATATAAAGCCCCTTAGACCCCCCTTCGAGATATATAAAGCCCCTTAGACCCCCCTTCGAGATATATTTGTACATATTTCGATTCAGGTTCCTCCTAAAATTACAGGCTTGCTATCGCTCGCCAGGAGACAAACGACACATAAATGGCACGAAAGTTCCTACTATTGACAAGGAAATGGGATGTAAGATCTTAAAATCGTCAAACTATAGTAAGGAACTACCTAAAATGTCAACACTAATGGGGTTAAACATGAGGGAGAAGGGAGTCCAGAAGAAGCACCCAGCCCCCGTTACGGAGGCAATTGTGTAGAGTGTGAGTGTACAGCGATGTACAGCGAACCCGGTCGGAAGATTTGCTTTTAAAGTACCAGCAGCTGATCAAGTCGTTTAAGGAGAAGTCATCAAGGATCATCGTCTCAGGAATCGTCCCCCGGCTTGGTGTAGAGAGCCGATTTTACAACATAGCCACCAGCACAAATCGTTGTCTAGCAAACCTCTGCAGGAAGGAAAACGTGGGATTCGTCGACACCTGGGACAATTTCTACTACGATGACTATTTGTTTTCGGACGATGGAGTTCATCTGAACCAGGTGGGAGCCGCACGTTTTGGGAGTCTTCTTAACGATGCGGTGAAGGATTTTCGGAGAAGAAATCGACTCAGCACAAGACAACCAGGAAGGAGGACCGAAGACAGCGAGGGCGGCAACCTGCGAAGGAATTAAATGCTAATCTGTCAAGAACCGCGAATTTGGATAAAGCTCCACCAACACGACCCAAATTCAAAACCGCCAGGGATAACGACCGAGGACCGATGTCAGCCATGAATGTAAATGTAGATCCGACCAGAACCAAAAATTTGATTAAAGAACGTTCTGTGAGTTCTAAAACCGCAACTTTAAAGGTTTTCTATGCAAACGCTCGTAGCATACGCAATAAATTTTCAGATTTAGAGGAACTAGTGTTTACTGAAAATTATGATGTGATTGGTATAACAGAATCTTGGCTCAATACAGTAGATAGAGACTTTTTAGCAGAGTATTCACTTCCCGGTTATGTAATGTTTGAGAAAAGCCGAATAAATAAAAATGGAGGTGGCGTTTTATTTTATATCAAAGAAAGTCTTAACCCGACCCTCTTGTCAAAACCTCAAATTGTGAACGTCGACATATCTTTTGTGCTAATAAAGAATAATAAAGGTACACAAATACTTGCATTAATATACAGACCTCCAGCTCAATCAGTGCAAACTGACCGAGAAATTTATGAACAAATTGCAGATGTAAGTAACTCACAAGATACCATATTTTTTGGCGACTTTAATTTACCTGTGACCAAGTGGGGCGATACTCTTACTTCACACTCCGGACATGACTTGTATACGAACTTGCAAGAGAGTTCGCTTTATCAATTTGTTCGAACTCCGACCCGTGGTAATAACGTTCTTGACATTGTACTTGCAACAAAAGAAGAATTAATAGAGAATTTGAATGTTGGTGATGAATTCAGTAACAGCGACCATCGTACGATAACTTTCACTTTAAACTTTACTAGTAACGAACCAAATAGTAGCATCGAAAAAGTCTCTAATTTCAAGAAAGCAAACTTTCATAAACTTAGAGCTATGTTTAAAGAAACTGACTGGAGCTTTTTAATTAACAATAACGACATAAATACATCTTGGAAGTTATTCGAAACCACTTACCTAAAAGCAGTGCAAGACTGCATACCATCGAAAATACGACGTCCAGGCCATAATAATAAGCCCAAATGGTGGAATAAAGATATTTCAAACTGTCTGCTTGCTAAAAAATTTGCTAATGATAGATTAAAATCCTCACAAAATGACGAAGAACGGGTGAAATTTGTAGAGCTACGACGCAAAGCCAAAAAGTTAATTAAGCAAAGTAAAAAGACCCTAGAGTTACATATTGCGAATCAAAGTAAAACAAACCCGAAAGAATTCTATAGTTATATCAGAAAGAAAAAAGTAGTTACTCCAACTGTTGGACCGTTAGTCGATGAAAATGGAGAATACACCAAAGACGAAGTACAAATGAGTAATGCCCTCAATACCTTCTTTGCATCAGTTTTTACAACAGAAGACCTCAGTGATATCCCTACACCATCGCCGATTCAGATTGATAATTCAGATGTTCTAAGCAATATCACCGTTACAGAGAGAGAAGTATTGAATTGTTTAGATAAACTCAAGGTAAATAAACGCCTGGACCTGATACAATCTCGCCTAGAGTTCTAAAGGAAGCTAAGGATGAGCTCTCCAAACCACTGACATTACTATTCAATAAATCCTTGCAGTCTGGAACTATGCCTGATCAGTGGAAGATAGCCAACGTAACACCGATATTCAAAAAAGGCAGCAAATCCCTACCCAGTAACTATCGTCCAATTAGCTTAACCTCAGTTGTATGTAAAATGCTAGAAACGGTCATAAGAGACAGACTCGTAAATCACTTAGAGAAAAATAACATACTTAAAGATACTCAACACGGCTTTTGTAAAAAACGTTCCTGTTTAACAAACCTCTTAGACTTCTTCCACGATATCCTCAACCTCTACGATGAGAGTAAAGCTGTAGATATTATACCTTGATTTTCAAAAGGCCTTTGACAAAGTTCCCCACAAACGTTTACTGCTAAAACTAAAAGCGCATGGAATACAAGACGGTGTGTTGAAATGGATAGAAAATTGGCTCAGCGACAGAAAGCAAAGAGTAGTCATAAACGGTAAGGCATCTAAATGGACCAATGTAAGTAGCGGGGTACCCCAGGGATCGGTACTAGGACCAATTCTCTTTCTAATTTACATCAACGACATAGATGAGGGTCTCACCTGTACAATCTCAAAATTTGCTGACGATACAAAAATTGCAAATAGCGTACTCTCAAAAGAACAAGTTGACGATATGCAACACAATCTAGATAAATTGTCATGTTGGGCCCAAATTTGGCAAATGAGTTTCAATGCGGATAAATGTAAAGTACTACATATCGGATACCTAAATGAGAAAGCAAACTATTCGATGAATGGCACTCAGCTTAAGAATGTAAACAGAGAAACCGATCTGGAAGTAACAATATCGAGTAACCTAAAACCGAGTCAACAATGTTCAGAAGTTGTTAAGAAGGCAAACAAAATAATTGGCTTTATAGGCAGGTCATTTGAGCATAAATCCAAAGACGTTATCCTAACCCTTTACAATTCCTTAGTCCGCCCTCTTCTGGAATACTGCGTTCAATCCTGGTGCCCTTATTACCAAAAAGACATAAACAAGCTAGAACGAGTTCAACGTAGAGTTACCAAAATTATACCTAGCCTAAAGAACAAACCATACGAAGAGCGTCTTAGAGATTAAATCTATTTCCTTTAACCCAGCGCAGATTAAGAGGTGACTTAATTCAAGTGTTCAAAATCATCAAAGGCATCGACAATATGAACTGTAGTAAGTACTTCACTATCGACCAATCTAATTACACGCGGGGAAACGGTTGCAAAATTATTGGTAAATCTTTTAACTCACACGAATCTAAGAATTTCTTCTTCAATCGAGTTGTCAACTTTGGAATGGGCTTCCCCGAGACGTTATAGACTGCAGCACCGTTGATTCATTTAAACTCCGCCTAAACAAATATCTCGCATCAAACCCGCGACTGACTGCGTTTGTAAATGAATAACTTTATTTTATCCTCCCCTCAGTTACTAACCCATATGTCCCCTACTAACTTCCTAGTCCTGCCACGGACATTAGTTCCAGGGCAGTAGTTCCCTTTCCAATGTTCCCTTACCCACTCTAAACCACTGTTTGGACACTTGATCCTCAGTGTTTTGGAGGACAAGCAGCCTAGAAGGGTCACTAGACCTGTTGTTGCTTGATTTCCTTTGTACTCCTTTGTACTCTCTCTCTCTCTCTCTCTCTCTCTCTCTCTCTCTCTCTCTCTTAAAGAATATCGCAAGAGTTCACGAAAATTAGTCAGTAGCTGTACAGTCGGACAAATATGTGATGTCTCGGCACCAAGTATATTTTCATCAATAATTGGTATCAGCAGTATCTAAAACTTGATTTATCCGGTTTAACTGAGATATACAAACATGTTCCTACACTTACCCACCCTATTCAATATCTGACAGACATTAATACACGATATTTTATCAGTAACTGTGCATTTAGCCCTTCCAAAATGTGCCCCTCTGTTCTTCAGTCACTCAAGCAATCCTACCCTTATGGAAACTGGGCCTGTTATAGCACACACACACACACACGCACACACAGACAAGACAAGACAGACAGGCAGGCGGACATACATACAGACAGATAGACAGGCAGACATACAGGCAAACACACACAAACACACACACACACACACACACACACACACACACACAAAACACACCGTTACCCTGAACAAGGACAGACGCCCCAGCCTAGTTTCCTCCCCCCCCCCCCCCCCCCTCCCATACACATATAAAGGCCAGCCCCCAGGCCTACATACCCTCAGTAGCCCCTCAGACACCAGCAAGCACACTACTACTATCATTATTATTGCATATCCTGTGGTCGACATGGCACTTAAGGTGAGAATCGTTAAGTTAGAATTAAGTTAAATGTGGATATCGGGCTGAGCTTACAATCTAACTATAGGGCTCAAAGGGGTAAATACGATCTCAATAAACCCTCTTAGTAACATAGGTCCTTCTTAAACTGCATACAATCATCAAGCTTTAGCCAGAATCAAAGGTAAACAGGCGTCATGGTGCTTAAGTGGTTAAAGGGAGATGAACGCATTTATTTGCATATTATTTTATCTTTTCATTATTGGTTTAGGCGTTCTGCTTAGACCACCATCAAGCTGTAAAAAACACCCCCTAGACCCCTTTCAAAACACCCCCTAGACCCCCCTTAGACCCCTTTCAAAACACCCCCTAGACCCCCCTTAGACCCCTTTCAAAACACCCCCTAGACCCCCTTTCAAGACAAATTTGTAAATGTTTCCTAAATTGCATAAAATCGTCTAATTATTTTATATTTAATAGTAACCTCGCTAGACCTCCAACAAGCCTTAAAAAACACCCTCTAGACCCACTTTCAAGATAAATTTGTAAATGCTTCGATAGATGGCCGGTTCCTCCTAGAATTACAGGCTTGCTATCACTCGCCAGGAAAAAATCGACACTTAAATGGCACGAAAGGTCTTAATATTGACAAAGACATGAGGCGTAAAGTCTTAAAATCGCCAAACTAATGGGCCGAACGACTTAAAATTTGAATACCAATGGGGCTAAACACGAGGGATATACGTAAACATTTCCTTTAACCCCTTCTGTACCGGGGATGTCTTTTGAACTTTAATCTGGTTACTATTCGACGATTGTATTCAGCTTCAAAAAGGCTTCGAACTATCTTCCATATTTACCCTTTACACTACCACAGATCCTTCGTAAACTGCAGAAAATCCTCTAAATAGAACACATATAATTATGTTTTTTTCCACCAACCAACTTCACTTCTAAACTCAAATAATGAAATCAACAAATACATGCGGCACTCCGAGGACTCGAACCCAGGATACTCACATCGAAATTCCGCGCACTATACATTACACTATCAAGACAGTTAACAGTTCGCCCACAAGCATTCAGAAGCACCAATCACTCATCAGACCCCGAAATTAATGGCTTCACCTCAAATGTTAGTCTATAACATTAACTGGATATAGGCCTACGCTGTGTGCAAAAAGTTTCTTCTAAAGTCTAGGGAACAAAAACAAAACAAAAAACAAGTAAATTAATTAAGGGAGACTGTAATTTAGGAGTAACAAAGATCTCTCTCTCTCTCTCTCTCTCTCTCTCTCTCTCTTACACACACGCAACACATAATACAGGACTTTTTAAAGCAGCCTCTCTCGTTCTCGCACTCTCTCTCTTTCACACACAATCGCCGCCCTAACGTCTTAAATACCAGACTAAAGGTGGCTAGCGGGAGGGAAAAGTGGATCCAGAAATAAAAACACGTTCTTTAAATGAGCTTGGTGAAGTCAGCATAACGTTAAATGTACAATCAGGTCATAATTGGAGGTATAATGTAATTATGTACAATCATGGTCAAGATTAAAAAGGTCATAATCGGAGGTATAATTGCGATATACGATACATTATGATATTTGGTTGTACAGTCAGGTACTAGCTCCAACTGGCTCCAACTCCGGGGAAGAGATTATTCATTGGTCGATTTATTTATTGAATTATCAATCGAGTTTGAAAAAAAATCTCCAAGATCCCCCTTCTAGATACATTTGTACATTTTTCGGTAGTTAAAAATGTTTCGGCGGAAGGCCGATTCATCCAAAAATATAGGCTAGCTATCGCTCGCCAGGAATAAAATCGACGCCTAAATTGCACGAAAGATCTTAATATTGATAAATAAATGGGGCGAAAGGTCTATATATATTGACAAAGAAATCTAGTGAACGGTCTTAAAATCGCTAAACTAATGGAACGTTTCGAACGTCTTAAAATCTCATAACTCATGGGGCTAAACATGAGGGAAAAGGGAGTCCAGAAAAACCAACCATCAGAGCCTCCTTAAGCTGGAAACTCACAAGCGACCTAATGATCGCAGCCAATTGATCGCAGCCAATTAACCACTTGCGAGTTTCAGGCTATAAGGAAGTTCGGCATGTAAACATCGATATTAAACCCATACAGTACCAGGGACGTCCTTTTCATCATATTTTGACAACTATTAGACGACTTTATTCATCTTACGAAGGACCTCTAGCAATAGCAAAGCTTCAAACTATCTCCACCAACCCTTTTAACTGCCACAGATCCTTCCTAAGCTGCACAATATCGTCTAAATATGGCTAGAATAAAATATATCACACGTCGCTGGTACTCAGAGGGTTAAACACAAATACAGTAATTATGTAAGTTTCTGATGGAGAAATCGTATGTTGAATTGGGTCTCATGTATTTATATAATTACTAAAACCGTATCATAGCTGGTTATTCTGTTAAATATTGATGTCTACAACTCCAACTTCCTTATAGAATGAAAATCGCAAGTAGTCAATTGATGGAAGTCAAAGGGGGTGATTGAGGCCATCTTTACCCTCTCAATTCCCACAGGTCCTTCCCAAGCTGTATAAAATCGTCCATTGAGAGCCAGGATAATCCGCCATAATGCGTCATAATCCTCAAGGGGTTAATTATTTTCCTCAGCAACTCCAATCCCAAGGGCCACCAAATTAACCCTTTCAATACCATGACGTCTTCTCTAAAGGCGGTGTCACACGAGCGATTTTTCCGTCAATTTTTACGAGCAATTGTAGTCTGGCAGGCTTAATATTTCAGTTATATCAGAAATCTGCCACCTAACACAATCTACCTTCAGTCTAGTTCCCGATCCCAGTGTGAAAAATTCTCAAAATCTCACAAGAAAAAACTTGCTAATCGAAAATTGCCGGAAAAAGCGCTCGTGTGACACAGGCTTAACCCAAGAGCAGTGACATTCCTTCCAAAATGTTATACAGGGCGAATGCGATGTTCCTTCCAGAAGATGACCCTAACAAAAAAAAATATATATATACAGGTATAAAACAAAAATAATAATATCAATAATAATAATAATCATAATAATACAAAAATAAATAATAATAATAATAATAATAATAATAATAATAATAATAATAATTATAATAATCATAAATAAATAAACGCTCCAGTACCGGTGAAATGGAAGCAATATGTGATTAGGTAGCATATATCTCCTTATCACCACCTTCTGTCTTCCCCTTACATGTGTCATACCCGCTATAGTCTATTCGCTGCAAGTAGGCGAAAAATCATGACCTCTAACCTCTGTAACTCAAAACGACTAGAGTAATCGATCTAATATTTTTACCATTTGGGAAGAGTCTGTCAAGGAATAGATGTGGAAATTTACAGCCAATTAGCTCTAGCCATTTTTGAGTTACAGAGAGATAGAGTTCATGATTTCTCACCTACTTACAGCGAATAGACTATAGCTCCCCCCCCCCCCCCACCATCGTTTCTCACTCAACCTCCCCCCCTTCCTCCTATATTCTACTTTTCCCCTCCCTAATTCCTCCCTCCCGCCTAAAATACATCCAGTCACCCTCCTCTACACTCCCCCTACCCCCCTTTCTCCCTCAACTTCCCCCCTCCTCCAATATTCTACTTTTCCCCTCCCTACTTCCTCCCTCCTGCCTCAAATACGTCCAGTCACCCTCCTCTACACTCCCCCTACACTCATACATGCACGAGAGACGGCCAATCTCGTCAGCGTCTTGAGACTTCAAACAGAGCACACCTATGTCGAGCTACCTCGTATGCGTTCGTCACCTCTTCCGTCACATATAAAAAAAAATCCACTGGATATTTGTTCTTTACACCTATTTTCTGGTTCTTTAATGTTAACATTTTCATTATACAAGTAAAATATATGCATATGGAGCAGTAATATTGCTATATATGGTAAATATAACAAATTGTCAGAATTGAAGCTAATCAATTCGCACAGGCACCACTTTCAAAATGGACAAGAATAGTAGTAATAGTAGTAGTAGAGTAGCAGTAGCAGTAGTAGTAGTAGTAGTAGTAATATGAATTTTATATCTACGCATTTAAATAATAGCGTACAGTAGAACCTCGCTCTTTCGGACTTCAATCTTTCGGAATTCTCAGACTTTCGGACTAGCATTTCAATTCGGACTCATGGTTCTGCCTTTCGGATTTGTCTGAAAGGCTGAGAAAATACCTCCATCCTTTTCGGACTACACTTTTTGGACTACATTTAACTTCGGACTCATGCTTCAGCCTTTCAGATTTGTCTGAAAGGCTGAGAAAAATTATTTCGCATTCGGACCGAAGAGCCGAGTTTCGGACTTATAAACTTCGGACATTATTTCAGCCTTTCGGATTTGTCTGAAAGGCTGAAGTGTGAGTTCGGACTCGGCCCTTTCGGATTTTGACACTTTCGGACAGGGGTCTCCCCCAATTATTCCGAAAGAGTGAGGTTCTATTATATTGGTTAATTTACAGGTATTGGGCAGTTTCCTGGCAGTGGTAGGTCTGTCCGTCGCTGTACCTGTGCCCCAAGAAATGTTCTTCAAACCCCGGCCCTTCAACGATGCTGCCTCGGCCATCACAGCAACTATACCCTCCACAGCCACCCTGGGGGACATCGACCCTAAAGCCACAGCACTAGCCTTCAAAGCAGTGCTGCCTGCATTGACCTCAGCACTCACCGACAGAACCGGCACCGACATGGAGAAGATGAACCGAGTCATCATGTCCTTCCTGCCTTTGGGTCGAGCGGCCATAATGTCCAAGAGCAGGAATGACGATTATGACGTGGCCAAGTACAGCAAGCAGCAAGAAGCGGCAGAGGAGGTGGTCCCTATCTTTATGAGCTCATTAAAGTCAGTGATCGAGAGCTTCCCTGCCGCCACCCTCCCCAACAACTTCAACAGCGTGGTGGATCTTAGTAACGTCCCCGTGTTTGATAGCCCACTGGTGCCCAACAGTGTGATCAGAGGTCAGAGGATCCCAGCTACTGAGTTTGTTCCCGAGATCATCATTCCCGATATCAAGATTCAGTAACGCAGTCGCATACATATAAAAGTACATTAAAAAAAAAAAAAAAAAAAAAAAGAAAAAAAATCAATCCTTACAATAAACACGCACACATACACATACAAATTTTCTCTCTCTCTCTCTCTCTCTCTCTCTCTCTCAGTCATACACCCTTTCACAACACACCATGTGAAAACTGCAGTGTTAACCCTATTTGATGCGCGGGAGGTCTTTCCGGACCTCCTCTGTTTCGCTCCATTAATTTGCAGAGTTTAAGACGTTTCACCCCATTCACATTGCTCGAAAATGGCAAAAGCAAACAAAATCCTCAATAATAATGAAACCAAATATCTTAATAATCCACAAGACGTCGGCCCAAAGAGTGTTAAGTTAAGGGGGTAGTACTCGCTTTCTATGGACCCCCTTATCCCTCATGTTTAGCATATTAGTCTGGAAGTCTTAAGACGTTCGTTCCACTAGTTTGGCGATTTTGAGAGCTTTCGCCCCATTTCTTTGTAAATCTTAAGGCCTTTCGTCCCATTTAGGTGTCAATTTTTTCCTGGAGAACGATAGCGAGCCTCTAATTTTAGAAGGAACCGGCCTTTGGCTTTGGCCAGAACATTTTTCCTATCGAAAAAATGTACACATTTATCTTTAAAGGGGGTCTAGGTGGTGTTTTTCTAACCTTGATGGAGGTCTAGCGAGGAAAGTCAAAAATATAAATAAATAAATATATAGACCAAAAAACAAGCACTACCTCCTTAATCACAACGATGTTTATCGAATTGTTAACGTTAACATGATCATGTACAATAAATGGAACAAACACAATGGTAGTTTGATATATACATTGATATATTGATACATTGATATATTGATACATTTATATATTGATACATTGATATATTGATACATTTATATAGTATTGCTTCTGAATGTTTGTGTGCTTGCTTTTTGTGGACAAACTGTTATGTGTTCTTCTCCTGTCACCTCGTTTTTCCTTGCTCGTGTCTCTTACTGATCCTCCCTACCCCTTGTGGGAGTAAGGGCTGGCTACTGACTGACTTGACTTAATATATGGTAGTCTGTGCCTCCTGCGTGTCGTAAGAGGCGACTAAAGAGGTTGGGTCGGTGGGCTTGCGACCCCCCACCCGTAAAAAAGACTACAGCAACGACGAACGAATAAATAGCCTCAGATGCGGACGGACCTAATGTTGATGAACCCCTACCTACCATGGACAGTCTTAGGATAGCGAATTGGAATGTGAGAGGCGTGAATGATGACACAACAAAGATAGAGGTTCTGGAAGTGTTAGTGAATGCCAGGCTGGATGTATGTGGAATGACTGAGACCAAATGGAGGGGTACAGATGTGAGAGAGTGGGAGTGTGGAATGGGTGAGTGTGCTGGAGTGAGTGAGGGAACAGCGAGAGAAGGTGCGTGTTTGTTTGTAACTTTGTAAGTAACAAATGGAAGGAGCGTGTAAGAGACTATGGGTCTGTGGGTTCAAGGATTGTGTGGGTGAGAATGAAAGTAGGAATACAAACGTGGGTGGGTGGTTGTGTGTGTGTATGCTCCGACAGATAATACAACTATAAGAGAGAAAGAGGAGTTCTGGGTGAATGTGGAGGCGTGCCTGGATAACTTTGACAAGAGCGAAACAATATTTCTGATTGGGGATATGAATGGGAAGGTAGGTGATAAGAAAGTTGATGGAGTGGTGGGAGGGTGGGGGGTACTGTCAGAGGTGAATGGGAATGGTAGTGCACTTGTGAACGTATGTGTGGGGAGGAGGTTGTGGATACCCAACACCTCCTTCCGACACAGAATGATACACAGGTACACATGGAAAGTGGTGTGGAGGAAGAAGGATAAGGATAAGACAGTGGTGGAACGAAAGGCACTGATTGATTATATAGGTGTGGAAGAACGAATGAAGAAATCTGTGCTGGATGCTAGGGTGTATAGGGGTATTGGAGGGGGTCTGTCTGACCATTATGTAGTAGTAGCTAAAATTAGGATACCAAAGAAGTGGGTGAGGAGAGCTGGAGAGAGGCGAGAGGAAGGTGGAATGGCGAGGAAGGTGGAGAGGCTACAGGAGGAGGAAATCAAGGAAAAGTTCAGGAGAGCAGTAGAAAGACGACTAGGTAGGTTTGACCAGGAAGGTATGGAGGAAGTGGAGGAGATGAGCAAAGTGTTTAAGGAAGAGATCTGTGCAGCATGTGAGGAGGTGTGTGGAGTAAGGAGAAGAGGGAGGGGAGTGAAGGGTACATCATGGTGGACAGAAGAGGTAAAAATAGCTGTGGAAGACAAGAAGAAAGCGTATAGAGAGTGGTTGGGTAGTAGAGGGAATGAAGATTTGGAGAGACAGAAACGAGCGAGGTACTTGGAGAAAAGGAGAGTGGTGAAGAGAGTAGTGAAGGAAAGTAAGAGAAGAGTAGATGAGGAATTTGGAAGGAATCTGAGTGTAAAATGGAAGGAGTGTAAGAAACTGTTTTGGAAATTAGTTAAGAAAGTTAGGGAAGGTAGCAACGGAAATAGTAAAGGTGTGAAAGATGAGAATGGGCGAGTGCTAGCCCAGAAGCAAGAGAGAGTCGAAAGATGGAGGGAGTACTTCAACGAATTGTTGAATGTAAGGAATGAAGCACCCGCAAACATAGATGGACGGAATCTGAAGGTAAATGCGGGGAAGAGCAAGGTTATGGTTTTCGAAAGGGGTGAAGCCACAGAGTGTGTGGTGAATGGTCAGGCTATGGAGATCGTCAGCTCATTTAAATATCTGGGCAGTGTACTGAGTAAAGATGGGAGTATGGATGAAGAAGTGAGGGAGAGGGTGCAACAGGGGAAGAGAGTTGTAGGAACGCTGAAAGCAGTAACAAGAAATAGGGTGGTCAGCATGGAAGTGAAGAAGTCCTTGCATGACAGTGTGGTAATCCCGACACTGACTTACGGAAGCGAAGCATGGACGTTGGTGAAGAGACTCAGACCAAGAGTGAGAGTTGTGCAAATGAGTTACTTGAGAAGTGCGTGCGGAGTTACATGGAGGGATAGACAGACGAATGAGGAAGTAGGAGGGAGGTGTGGTGTGGAGGTAGATGTGCTGGAAAGTGTGAAAAGGAACACCTTGAGATGGTTCGGCCATATGGAACATATGGGAAGCGAGATAATGACTAAGAGGGTGTATGAGAACGAGGTGGAAGTACAGAGAGGGAGAGGTAAACCAAATGAGAAGTGGAAGGATGGAGTGAAGAAGTATATGGATGAAGGCGGTGCTGGTTGGGAGGAGGGGCGTCGACTGACTGGGGACAGAGGTGCATGGGGGCGTTTCGTTAGTGGCCACCCTTTCGGGGATCACGGCGTCAGGCAATAGATAGATAGATAGATAGTCTGTGAAGGTTGCCTACATAAGTTCTGTTCCTCGTCGTGGTCTTATGTATGAGAGAGAGAGAGAGAGAGAGAGAGAGAGAGAGAGAGAGAGAGAGAGAGAGAGAGAGAGAGAGAGAGAGAGAGAGAGAGAGAGAGAGAGAGAGAGAGAGAGAGAGAGAGAGTACAAAGGAGTACAAAGGAAATCAAGCAACAACAGGTCTAGTGACCCTTCTAGGTTGCTTGTCCTCCAAAACACTGAGGATCAAGTGTCCAAACAGTGGTTTAGAGTGGGTAAGGGAACATTGGAAAGGGAATTACTGCCCTGGAACTAATGTCCGTGGCAGGATTAGGAAGTTAGTAGGGGACAGATGGGTTAGTAACTGAGGGGAGGATAAAATAAAGTTATTCATTTACAAACGCAGTCAGTCGCGGGTTTGATGCGAGATATTTGTCTAGGCGAGTTTAAATGAATCAACGGTGATGCAGTCTATAACGTTTCGGGGAAGCCCATTCCACAAGTTGACAACTCGATTGAAGAAGAAATTCTTAGATTCGTGTGAGTTAAAAGATTTACCAATAATTTTGCAACCGTTTCCCCGCGTGTAATTAGATTGGTCGATAGTGAAGTACTTACTACAGTTCATATTGTCGATGCCTTTGATGATTTTGAACACTTGAATTAAGTCACCTCTTAATCTGCGCTGGGTTAAAGGAAATAGATTTAATTCTCTAAGACGCTCTTCGTATGGTTTGTTCTTTAGGCTAGGTATCATTTTGGTAACTCTACGTTGAACTCGTTCTAGCTTGTTTATATCTTTTTGGTAATAAGGGCACCAGGATTGAACGCAGTATTCCAGAAGAGGGCGGACTAATGAATTGTAAAGGGTTAGGATAACTTCTTTGGATTTATGCTCAAATGACCTGCCTATAAAGCCAATTATTTTGTTTGCCTTCTTAACAACTTCTGAACATTGTTGACTCGGTTTTAGGTTACTCGATATTGTTACTCCCAGATCGGTTTCTCTGTTTACATTCTTAAGCTGAGTGCCATTCATCGAATAGTTTGCTTTCTCATTTAGGTATCCGATATGTTGTGTATGTATTCACGAGACAGTAATTGCATAGACGCACACGCATCATAATACAGGCACACACACACACACACACATTCAATCAATCAATGTTCCTACTTTATGTAAACGACATGCCAGAAAACTTGAATAGTCATATGAATATGTTCGCGGATGACGCTAAGATCATGAAGAATGTCACCTGTATAGAAAGTTGTCAGGATCTTCAAAAGGACCTAGATGAGTTGCACAGATGGAGCCAAACCTGGAAAATGAGTTTCAATGCAGAAAAGTGTCATGTTTTGGAAGTGGGAACAAGTGAGATAAGGCCAAGCTGGGAGTACAAATTAGGAATTGAAATAATCGGCAAAACACGGCATGAGAAGGAGTGATAATACAAGATGATCTATCCCCGGAGAAGCATATTCACATGATCATTGGAGGAGCAAATGGAATAATAACCAATATGAGAGTGGCATTTAACTATTTGGATGAAGAAATGTTAAGAAAACTGATAATGACTATGATAAGACCAAGATTAGAATATGCAGCAGTGATATGGTCACCACATTTGAAAAAACATATAAACAAATTAGAGAAAGTCCAAAGGATAGCAACGAAGATGATCCCAAGATTGAAGGAGTTGACATATGAGGAAAGACTTAAGACACTACAACTGCCTACCTTGAAAGAGAGAAGGGAACGAGGCGACTTAATAACGATGTTCAAGGGAGTAAAAAGTTTGGAACGAGTAGATAGGGAAGATCTATTCGTGAGGGATAATGGAAGGACAAGAGGGCACGAGTTTAAGCTGAGGAAGGGCAGATGTCGTAAGGACACAAAGAAATTCAGCTTCCCATATAGGAGTATAGAGACTTGGAACAACTTGGAGGAGGAGGTGGTGAGAGCGAGGAACATTAACATGTTCAAATCTAGGTTGGATAAAAGTAAATATGGAAATAGGGCAACATAAGTTATGATATGTTAGTCCAAAATACTGGGAACTGGGAATATCCATTACGATACTTGTCTAAGTAAAATGGATTGATTATAAAGTAACTAAGACAGGACAACACGAGCGCTGCTCAATTCCTGTAAACTACAAATAGGTAAATACAAATAGGTAAATACACACACACACCATAACACACACACACACACACACAAACATATAACACACACACATCCACACATACGCACGCACACATACATCCACACACACACACACACACACACATATCCACACACACAGACATCCACAGAAACACACTGACACACACACATTCAATTAATTTCACCCCCCCCCCCCCCCCCCCCCCCCCCACACACACACACATACAACCCCCCCCCCCCCCCCCCCCACACACACACACTGTAAAAGTAATTAATATCTTGGAAACTCTTACTCATGATTAATAATTATATCTTCACTATACCCAATTCACAATAAGTAGGCCAAACATACAGACCCCAACCTGTCCCGAGTTCGAATCCCGGGAGGACCATATGCTTTCATTAGTTTATTCAAGTGCATTGGGGTTTGTAATTGATGATTAATGTTAAACACGGGGTGTTACATATAACTAAAAAAACAACAACAATCAGTATATGAACTTGGATATCTACCATTTGTTGGGAAGAGTCAGCCAAGGAATAGGTGTGGAAATTTACAGCCCATTTGTTCTAGCCCATGTGACCAGTTGACTCCTTACATAAATTAATAACTATAAATTACCAACTATAAATTACCAACTATAAATTACCAACTATAAATTACCAACTATAAATTACCAACTATAAATTACCAACTATAAATTACCAACTATAAATTACCAACTATAAATTACCAACTATAAATTACCAACTATAAATTACCAACTATAAATTACCAACTATAAATTACCAACTATAAATTACCAACTATAAATTACCAACTATAAATTAACAACTATAAATTACCAACTATAAATTACCAACTATAAATTACCAACTATAAATTACCAACTATAAATTACCAACTATAAATTACCAACTATAAATTACCAACTATAAATTACCAACTATAAATTACCAACTATAAATTAACAACTATAAATTACCAACTATAAATTACCAACTATAAATTACCAACTATAAATTACCAACTATAAATTACCAACTATAAATTAACAACTATAAATTAACAACTATACCCTGTTTATCAAAGGTACCGATATATATATATATATATATATATATATATATATATATCTTTTAGTTTCCTCGCCGCTAGACCTTTATCAAGCTTAAAAAAAAAACTCCCTAGACCCCCTTTCAAGATAAATTTGTACATTTTTCGATAGAAAAATGGCCCGACCGAAGGCCGATTTCTCTTAAAATTACAGGCTCGCTTTCGCTCGCCAGGAAAAAAATTGACACCTAAATGGTACGAAAGTTCTTGATAGTCATAGGGACGAAAGGTTTTAAAATTAACAAACTAAATGGGCGAACGTCTTAAAATCACAAAACTACTGTGGTTAAGGGGAGATATCCACTTGAGGGAATTTTTTCTTGACTCCTTCCTCCCTCATGTTTAGCCCCATTGCTTTTCCTAATGTTAAGACGTTCGCCCCATTATTTTGACGATTTTAAGAACTTTCAACCCATTTCTGTCAATTTTAAGACCTTTCGTGCCATTTAGGTGTCGATTTTATCCTGGCGAACGATAGCGACCCTGTATTTTAAGAGGAACCGGCTTTCAGCCGGGACATTTTTCTACCGAAAAATGTACAAATTTATCTTGAAAGGGGCTCAAGGGGTGTAATCTCAAGCTTGATGGATATCTAGGGACCAAACTAAAAACCTTCCCTTAAACATGAGGAAAAAAGGGGGGGAGGGGGGGGGGGGGGGGGGGGGGGGGGGGGGGGCAGAAAAGCGACCCATCTCCCCTTAAGGGGAGGTTTTTAGTTTGGTCTCTAGATATCCATCAAGCTTGAGATTACACCCCCTTGAGCCCCTTTCAAGATCAATTTGTACATTTTTCGGCAGAAAAATGTTCCGGCTGAAAGCCGGTTCCTCTTAAATTACAGGCTCGCTATCGCTCGCCAGGATAAAATCGACACCTAAATTGCACAAAAGGTCTTAAAATTGACAGAAATGGGTTGAAAGTTCTTAAAATCATCAAAATAATGGGGCGAACGTCTTAAAATTAGAAAAGCAATGGGGCTAAACATGAGGGAGAAAGGAGTCAAGAAAAAACTCCCTCAAGTGGAAATCTCCCCTTAACCTCTGTAACTAAAACAAAAAAAAAAATAAAGTAATCGAGTTCATCCTTCTACCAATAAGGAATAGTCAGCTAGGGAATAGGTGTGGGGGAATTGACAGCCCATTTGCTCCAGCTCAGTTTGAGATAGCGAGGAGAGAGAGAGAGGTTAGGATGTTTAGACACACACACACACACAAATGCCTAGATACATGCTTACATATGGGGAGGTGTGGTGGAGTGGTCTTGCCACTGGCCTGGTAATCCAAAGGTCCCGGGTTCAAATCCCGATGTATCAATGGGAAGATATTATTGGGATGGAATTTGTGCTGTACCTGGTATCAGTGCATTACCACAAGCCCACCGAAACGTCAATAAAATACCCTCATTGTTCCCTGATTAAATAGCACTGTATGAATATTCCCATATTCAAAATATGCTATAGGGGTGCAATGCCTGGTGAGTTATCTGCTCAACAGGTGGCGTTGTGTGTGTGTAAGTGTGAGAGTCCGAGTGTCGTGGGTGAGACAGTGAAGCACGGGAACGAGGTGGCTTCAGAGATGGGGTCGTTTCGGGCCATGAGTGAGCACCGTGCCTCATGTGAAGGCAAGATGGCAGGTGCTCGTTGTACTCTACGTGGTTCACATGTCTCACTCCCTAGACTGGAACAAGACCTCACAGGCTTCACTGTTCATTGTAAAACGGTGAATGTTAAGGCTCTCAGCCTATGCCCGAGAGGAAGTAAGTTGGAATATAGAAAAAAAAAAAAAAAAAAAAAAAAAAATATACACGCAAGCACATACACACACACACACATGCCTAGATACATGCTTACATAAACACGCAAGCACACACACACACACACACACACACAAATGCCTAGATACATGCTTACTATACACGCAAGCACATACACACACACACAGCCCGTAGCCTAGTAGGTAGAGCTCTCGTCTCACACGCGAGGGGTCGGGGGTTCAATCCCCGGCCGGGCGGAGACAAATTGGGCTTGTCTCCTTTCATGTGTTAGCCTCAGTTCACCTAGCTGTAAATAGGTACGTGGAATAAGTGGACGACGTTGTGACGTCCCATCTGGGGTTGGCAAAAATGGTACAAGGCGAGATGGGTATCATATGGTTCACCTAAGCTGATGGCTACCTAAGCCTTCGGGCGAGACGGTACCGTCTATAGTGAGAATGGTACCATACAGATCCACCCTAAGCCTTCGTTTCCGATGTCGCCAATTGGCTAAAATACAGACTACACACACATCCACAGCCATTCCAACAGTACATAAACACTTAACATGCATTTCACGCAATACATTCCCAGTTAAGGAGGCGCGATAATAATGAGCTTAGCTCGCATTGCGTGGATTCCCCTTGACGAACAAGTAACTGAGTAACACAAATGCCTAGATACATGCTTACATAACCACGCAAGCACACACACACACACAAATGCCTAGATACATGCTTACATAAACACGCAAGCACACACACACACACACACACACACAAATGCCTAGATACATGCTTACATAAACACGCAAGCACATACACACACACACACACACAAATGCCTAGATACATGCTTACATAAACACGCAAGCACACACACACACACACACACACACACAAATGCCTAGATACATGCTTACATAAACACGCAGCACATACACACACACACACACACACACCTAACAGACACACCCACACATACACAACCACCTCTTCAAGGACACCAGGTCGGTCTTCCACAAACTGTATATATAAGGGGCTCCCCAGAGAAATAAAAGTCACTCAACCCACAGTACGAGCAGAGACCACATCACCCTCTCTTCTTCTTTCAGCAGCAGCAGTCATGAGTTTTAAGGTGAGGCTGATGGACTGTTGAGGTCATGGGGAGGTCTCCACTTGAGAGATTTTTTTCTTGACCCCTTTCTCCCTCATGTTTAGCCCCATTGTTTTTGAGATTTTAAGACGTTCGCCCCATTACTTTGGTGATTTTAAGAATTTCCGCCCCATTCTGTCAATTTTAAGACCTTTCGTGCAATTTAGGTGTCGATTTTATCCTGGCGAGCGATAGCGAGCCTGTAATTTAAGAGTAACCGGCCTTAGGCCGGGAAATTTTTCTACCGAAAAATGTACAAATTTATCTTGAAAGGGGGTCAAGGGGGTGACATTTTAAGATTGCTGGAGGAGTAGGAAACAAACTAGAAACCTCCCCTTAACCCCTTCTGTACCGGTGCATCCTTTTAACTTTATTCTCGCTACTATTAGACGAATTTAGTCAGTTTCAACAGGGCCTCCAGCAATTAACAGGATTCGAACCCTCTCACTTAACCCTTTTTACTACCACAGATCCTTCTTAAGCTGCTCCATATTGGCTAACATAACATTGATAAGACGTCGCCGGTACAGAAGGGATTAAGGGGAGTTTTTCTGGTCCCCTTTCTCCCTCGTGTTAAGTCCCAATTCTTTTGAGATTATAAGACGTTCGGCCCATTAGTTTGGCGATTTTAACACCTTTTGCGCCATTGTGTTGTACATTTTAAGACCTTCCGTGCCATTTAGGTGTCGATTACTTCCTGGCGAGCGAAAGCGAGCCTGAAATTTTAAGATGTCGCGGCGGCACCAAGTATATTTCGATCAATAATTGGTATCAGCGCTATCTAAGGTTTAAATTAAATCATCGTTCAGAGTTAGATATACAAACAAGTTCCTATCTTTACACACCCTATTCAACATCTGCCAGACAATAATACAGCTTACAGCGAGCAAAACGTAATGACAGCGGCGACTTTTTTGACCAACTGTACATATATTTGTTTTCTTTTGCTCCCTAGACCTCTATTAACCTTACAAAAAAAAGAAAAAAAAAAGAAAAAAAAAATCGAGATAAATTTGTACATTTTCGGTAGAAAAATGTCCCGACCAAAGGCCGATTCCTCCTAAATTACTGGCTCGCTATTGTTCGCCAGGAAAACGTCGACACCTAGATAGGGCAAAAGGTCTTAAAGGGAGATGGGCCGTTTTTCTGGTCCCCCTTCTTCCTCATGCTTAGCCCCATTGGTTTTCAGATTATAAGACGTTTGGCCCATTAATTTTGCGATTTTAAGACCTATCGTTCTATTTCTTTGTCACTATTAAGACTTTTCGTGTCATTTAGGTGTCGATATTTTTCCTGGCGAGGGATAGCGAGCCTGTAATTTAAGATTTTTATATACAGTATATATATA
>CM064561.1:19789433-19864433 GCA_032716605.1 Paralithodes platypus | reverse complement strand
CTTACTTATATATATATTCAAACAACAGCATAAATATAATTTAAAAGGCCTAAATAGGCTAATTTTGTCAGTAGGCCAATTATTGGGAATATCCGGAGACCTATATAATAGTTATAAATTAGGAAATGACTGGGCTCTGACGGGCAGTGGAGAGTTGCCAGCGGTAGCCAGATTTGGGGACTTTTGTCCGAGCCTTAGAAAAATCGAGTCATGATTTCTTAGCGCGATTGTACATGCTTAGATTGATATGCAGGATTCGAAACTGCATAATAAATCGTAGGCTTGTCCACCATTCTTTAACTGTCTTCGTAGTGCAATGGATAAATGCACTGAATTTCGGTGTGAACATCCTAGGTTCGAATCCCTGGACTGCCACATGTATTTGATGATTTCATTAATTGAGTTTAGGAGTAAAGTCGGTTGGTGGAGGCAACATAATAATTCTAACTATATTGTAACTTCCCCAGGTTGTTGTATTGATCGCCTTGGTGGGTGTGGCCGCCTCCGTGCCCCTACCCCAGGCTAACCAGTTCAGGAGTTTGCCCCTCAACGACGCCGCCGTTGCCATCGACTCCCAAACCAACTTCGCCAACATCGATCCAGAAGTCACCGCCGAGAGCCTGCGTACAATTCTTCCCGGGGTGACCGCTGCCCTCACCGACACAACCGGCTCCAACTTCGAGAGGATGAACCGGGTTGCTATGGCCTTCCTGCCCCTGGGACGCGCCGCCATCGCCTCTCAGAGCAAGAGCCGTGACAACTACGACACCGGTTACTACCAGAAGCAACAGGACGCCGCCGAGCAGACCGTCCCCGTTCTCCTCGAAGCCATCCGGACCGTCGTAGATACCTTCAACGCCGCCCCCGTCACCCCCGTCAGCGTTGATCTGAGCGCCGTGCCCCAGTTCGACAGCCCCCTCGTTCCCAACAGCATCATCAAAGGCCAGAGGATCCCAGCCACCGAGTTCGTTCCCGAGATCATCATTCCCGATATCACGATCCAGTAACGCGGTGCAAGCCTAACCCAATGCTAAACCCTTTGAGGATTATGATAACGCGTTTTGACACTATTCTGGCTATCATTAGACGATTTTATGCAGTTTAGGAAGGAGCTGTGTGAATAATAGGGGCACAGACTATCTCTCTGGCTATCATTAGACGATTTAATACAGTTTAGGAAGGATCTGTGTGAATAATAGGGGTACCACTATCTCAATTAACCCTCCGACTTCCACACACCCTTCCAAATCTCCAAAAAATTATCTAATAAAAGCCAGAAAACAGACTCGAAATACGTAATTTAGTATCTATAACTATCTATCTAGTTATTTCTAGACATCAAGAATTAGTAACAAGGTAGAAAATCAACCCAATGTTATGGAGATCGTTTTTATAGATATCAAGAATTGCTAAAATGGTAGAACATCAAGACCATTTGTTTACATTAATTATGTATACGATATGACTTGGAAAATACGATATGACCCATAACAAAATGAACACCTGAATGGGGTGAAGCGTTTAACTAGCGCCAAACTAATGGGGTGAATCGCCTCAAAATATCCAAACTAATGGAGCGAAACAGAGGAGATAAAAAAATACCTTAATTTATACAAAAATAAAAGCTTAAAAAATAATGGACTCTGCTTTCGTTTGATTATCGACAAACTAATGGGGTGAATCATCTCAAAATATCCAGGAAACTAATGGAGCGAAACAGAGATTAAAAAGAGACCTCCCTGATACCAAATATGTTATTTAACAAATATTCCCTAGAAGTACTATCACCATCTAAGAAATAAACAAGCAATACTAGGAATATTATGTGAATACTATCTGAACAGAGCATATGTAAGCATGATGTCATAAAGAAGCAATTTTGTTCCAAGACTTGAATGAATATGAGAAGAAATACAAGACAATTGACATGAAATAGCATTGTGTTGGCAAATTTATGACTTCGAAAGACATAAATTTGAATGAATTTGAGAAGGAATACAAGAGAAATAGCATTGTTTTGGCCAATCTATGATATCCAAAGACATAAATTTGAATGAATTTGAGAAGGAATACAAGACAATTAACATGAAACAGCATTATTTTAGGAATATGAGGAAGAATACCAGCAAATGACCATGTACTAGCAAGGTTTGGGCTATTGTATCACTGCCAAGGACAAATTGAACCATAACCCATAATTTTATCTTAATTTATACAAAAATAAAACCTAAAAAATAATGGATTGTGTTTTCGTTTGATACCTTAAGGGAGCCCACCTCGCTTTTTTTCTCTTCCTCTCCCTCTCTCTTTGGATTGTATCCATTCGGCCCCATTCAGCAAAGATGTTTATCCCCATCCAGGTGTCGATTTCTTTCTGGCGAGCGATAGCGAGCCAGCATTGTATGGAGAAATCCGGCTTCGCCGGAGAAATTTTTCTATCGAAAAATTTACAAATTTAGCTTGCTGTCAAAACAAAAATATATATATGCTGGCTCGCTACCACTCGCCAGGAAAATATTGACACCTGGATGGGGGTAAACGTCTTAAAACAGTAGGCTGAATGGGGCCGAATAGGTACAAGCCAGGGAAAGAGGGAGAGAAAGATAAAAAAAGCGAGATGGGCTCCCTTAACCCCTTCCGTACCGGCGCCGTCCTTTTAGCTTCATTTTGGTAACTATTAGACGATTTTATTCAGTTTAAAGAAGGGTTTGTAGCATTTAAAAAGCTTCGAACTATCTCACTTCACCCTTTAAAAAGCTTCGAACTATCTCACTTAACCCTTTAAAAAGGGCGGGTGCCTAACCCCGAAAAGGGTTGAAGTAGGGGAGCTATCCCCCCGCCAAAGGCGGCTTTCTAGGGCCTTTCCTAGCTGATGCTGAGAGGATTGGGTTCTAGTCATGTGATGATGGGCTGGTCTATCAGAGTGAGAACTGAGCAATCTCTGCCATACCCATAGCTTACTCTGACTGTTCCTTTTACTTATATATTTTCTAGATCTCAAGTGACGGCGTCTCTAACGTGGATTGACCTCCCAATCTACCAAGATTGGAAGCCAAAGCGTCACATTTTTCCCTTGCCCCTCAACTTTCTCTTCATAATTGCTGAGGGGCACAGGGCCCTGGGTGGGGCTTTGGTTTCCCGGGCGTTTCCGCACCCTCCTCAAGCTCCCCGCCATGGAGTGGCTTCGGTCACCCAGGCTTTATTGTGGTCGGCGGAGAGGGTTCTGTGGGGGCGCACGGTTATGGCCTTTGCCTTGGCCTTGGGGCTGTTCGGCCAGGCAGCTTGGGGAACAACAACAACCCTTTAAAAAGCTTCGAACTATCTCACTTAACCCTTTAAAAAGCTTTGAACTATCTCACTTCACCCTTTAAAAAGCTTCGAACTATCTCACTTAACCCTTTAAAAAGCTTCGAACTATCTCACTTCACCATTTTAAAAAGCTTCGAACTATCTCACTTCACCCTTTAAAAAGCTTCGAACTATCTCACTTCACCCTTTAAAAAGCTTCGAACTATCTCACTTCACCCTTTAAAAAGCTTCGAACTATCTCACTTACCCCTTTAAGAAGCTTCGAACTATCTCACTTCACCCTTTAAAAAGCTTCGAACTATCTCACTTCACCCTTTAAAAAGCTTCGAACTATCTCACTTAACCCTTTAAAAAGCTTCGAACTATCTCACTTAACCCTTTAAGAAGCTTCGAACTATCTCACTTACCCCTTTAAGAAGCTTCGAACTATCTCACTTAACCCTTTAAGAAGCTTCGAACTATCTCACTTCACCCTTCTTCTACCCCAGATCCTTCTTAAGGGGAGATTTCCACCTGGAGGATTTTTTTCTGAACCTCTTTCTCCCTCATGTTTAGCCCCATTGCTTGTGAGATTTAAAGACGCTTGCCCCATTTAGTTTGGCGATTTTAAGAACCCTCGCCCCATTTCTGTCAATTTTAAGACCATCCGTGCCATTTAGGTGTCGATTTTTTCCTGGCGAGCGATAGCGAGCCTGTAATTTAAGGGTAACCGGCCTTTGACCGGGAAATTTTGCTACCGAAAAATGTACAAATTTATCTTGAAAGGGGGTCAAGGGGGAGTAATTTTAAGCTTGATGGAAGTCCAGGGAATCAACTAAAGACCTCCCCTTAAACTGCAAAAATCGTCTAAATATTATATCTATCTATATACTCAGGCCCAATCCCCACTTTTCCTTTTTTTTTCTCTTCTAAATATAGCTATAGTCTATTCACGGTAAGTAGGCGAGAAATCATGACCTTTATCCTCTGTAACTCAAACACGGCTAGATTAAATTGGTTGTAAATTTTCACATCTATTCCTTGACTGTCTCTTCCCAAATGGTAGAAATATTAGCTCGGTTACTCTAGTCGTTTTTGAGTTACAGAGGTTAGAGGTCATGATATCTCGCCTAATTAAGGGGAGGTTTATAGTTGATTCTCTAGACTTCCATCAAGCTTAAAATTACTCCACCTAGACCCCCTTTCAAGATAAATTTGTACATTTTTCGGTAGAAAAGTGTCCCGGCCAAAGGCCGGTTCCCCTTAAATTACAGGATCGCTATCGCTCGCCAGGAAAAAATCGACACCTAAATGGCACGAATGGTCTTAAAATTGACCGAAATGGGGCGAGGGTTCTTGAAATCGCCAAACTAATGGGGCGAACGTCTTAAAATCTCAAAAGCAATGGGGCTAAACATGAGAAAGAAAGGGGTCCAGAAAAAAATCCTCCAGGTGGAAATCTCCCCTTAAGCCGGTATCACACGAGGGCTTTTATACTCAACATTCGATGATCAACATTTTTCTGGCAACATTTCTGGAATATTTTGCACTGGTATCGGAAACTAGACTGATGATAGATGAATTTAGGTAACAGAAAAATATCAAATGGTTTACCTTATGAGCTGCCAGACCAGTGTTAAGGATAAATGTTGGGTGAAAAAGCGCTCGTGTGATACCGGCTTGACAGCGAATAGACTGTAGCATAATTTGAAAAGATGTCTTCGGTACTCAAAGGGTTAAATGATAATTAATGGAGAAGAAAGGGTAAAGGTTCAATAATCTATAGTTATATATCTTAGTTATTATTTGTTAACCCTCTCCGACATATGACGCGATTTTGAGCCTATTAGGGATACTTTAAAGCCTTTGTTACCATCAGGGGTATTTAGGAACCTTTAGTTTAGTTACTTCAACCTCTGCAGTTGTCTTTGAGTTAGCTGTGTTGAGCCTATTGGGGATACTTTAAAGCCTTTGTTACCATCAGGGGTATTTAGGAACCTTTAGTTTAGTTACTTCAACCTCTGCAGTTGTCTTTGAGTTAGCTGTGTTGAGCCTATTGGGGATACTTTAAAGCCTTTGTTACCATCAGGGGTATTTAGGAACCTTTAGTTTAGTTACTTCAACCTCTGCAGTTGTCTTTGAGTTAGCTGTGTTGAGCCTATTGGGGATACTTTAAAGCCTTTGTTACCATCAGGGGTATTTAGGAACCTTTAGTTTAGTTACTTCAACCTCTGCAGTTGTCTTTGAGTTAGCTGTGTTGAGCCTATTGGGGATACTTTAAAGCCTTTGTTACCATCAGGGGTATTTAGGAACCTTTAGTTTAGTTACTTCAACCACTGCAGTTGTCTTTGAGTTAGCTGTGGGCAGAACACTAATTTTGGAGAGGTAATTATAAGAGTGAGAGAACTCTATTTAGTATTGCTAATCTGGCAACCTCTGCGTCATATGGTCGTGAGAGGGTTAAGGGGGTAGTACTTGGTTTTTGGTCTATATATTTACGTATTAATTTATTTTTTAGTTTCCTCGCTAGACCTCGATCAAGCTTAGAAAAACACCCCCAAGACCCCCTTTCAAGATACATTTGTACATTTTTCGGTAGAAAAATTTCCCGGCCGAAGGCCGATTCCTTCTAAAATTAGAGGCTCGCTATCGCTCGCCATGAAAACTCGACACCAACAAAAACAAAAAAATGGCGAAAGGTCTCAAAATCCCCAAACTAACGAAACGAACGTCTTAAAACCTCAAAAGTAATATGCTAAACATGAGGGAGAAGGGGGTCCATAATAAGCGAGTACTTAAAATCATGATTGATATTTATAAACACACATACAACACTGTTCTATATATCATACATAGCCTTTATCAAATATACCAAAGGTCTTAATTTCCTTGCGCTCTTTATTTCCTATTCCTGTCTATGTTAATTTCTGGGTTGGTGAACAAAACAAATATACAGTATATATAATTATATATGAACTAGGTGAGTCTATTAACCCCATTAGTTTGGCGATTCTAAAACCTTTCGTCCCATTTCTATATCAAGACCTTTCGTGCCATTTAGGTGTCGATTATTTCCTGGCAAGCTATAGCGAGCCTGTAATTTCAAGATAAATCGAAATATATCGAAAAAATTACAAATGTATCTGCAAGGGGGGTCTAAGGAGCATTTGATTAAGCTTGATGAACGTCTAGCGAAGAAAATAAACACTAAATGTAAATGTATATATACTGTATATATATATATATATATATATATATATATATATATATATATATATATATATATATATATTGTTTTTTCCTATGTGAGTGAGGGAGATAAAAAGGCAGAACTGCCTGTATCGAGTGCCTCCCCCAAAGTTGAAAGTGACAGGGCCAAAATCAAGGACGTTCGAGCCAAAATGCCTGGACACACGGAGTTTGAAGCAATTTAAGTCATAGGAAGAGGGAAAGACTGATTCTGGGAGAGAGTTCCAGAGCTCAGCAGTTGAATAGAAGAAAGTCTGAGAATACCGTTTCACTCTTGGGTTGGAGAGTTGCACAGAGTAGGGGTGGGATTGTGTTGCAAGACGGGTACTACGTACCCTACGTAGAGGAGGTGGTATACACTGGGAAAGCTCCAGGGAACACTGATTATTGTAGTAGCGATAGAATAGCGAGAGAGATGCAACATTGCGGCGAAGAGAGAGAGATTGCAGAGTTGGTGAGTGGGCGGGAGTTAATGATACGAAAGGCTTTCCTTTCTACTTTATCTAGGAGTGCGGTGTGAGAGGATCCTCCCCACAAATGTGAACAATACTCAATACAAGGACGCACAGTGTCCCTGTACAGAGTAAGAAGCTGTGCAGGGGTAAAGAACCCCTTGAGGCGGTTGAGCACACCCAGCTTCTTGGAGGCTGCCTTAGCAAGACTGGTAATATGGTCCTTCCAAGTGAGAGCAGAAGAAAAAGAGACACCGAGAATATCGCCAAACTAACGGAAACAATGTCTTAAAATGTCAAAACTAATATGCTAAACATGAGGGGAAAAGGGGGTCCCCTTTTAAGCTCTTAACCCCTTCAGTATACAACATATATTTGTTCATACCCTTGTGGCTGCTATAAGAGGATTTTATTCAGTTTAGGAAGATGGTGTGGGAGTTAGGAGATTATGTCAGATTCATGACATAATCCTTAGACTCCTCCAGAGCCTTCCTGAGCTGAATACAATCGTCTAATGCCGCCAAGGCTAAATTGAACAACGAGAGAGAGAGAGAGAGAGAGAGAGAGAGAGAGAGAGAGAGAGAGAGAGAGAGAGAGAGAGAGAGAGAGAGAGATGGCTATTAAATATGTACAAGAATTAAAGGTTTTCTTCTACACAATACCGAATCAGAGCGTCTATACATTCTCGCTTAGGACCTGATTAAAATAGAAAACTGCGGTACAAAGGGGTAACTGAACAAAACTATACTTCTGTTCTGCCATTTTCGGTAATATTTGTCACTTTTCATATTCATGGTACTTGGAACTTCGAGCTTATTTATGTAGGTGTAATTCCGTGTCTTTGTAGCATATATCTATATATTTTCATTTTATTTACCTAATGCAGTCCTCTCTCTCTCTCTTTTCTTTATCAGGGAAATTGAAGGTAAAGATGATGATTTCTCTATCTATCTATCTGTGTGTCTGTCTCTGTCTGTCTGTCTGTCTGTCTGTCTGTCTGTATGTCTGTCTGTCTGTCTGTCTGTCTGTCTCTCTCTGCTACATAATACAATCCTTTGTAATCGTGGCTCTATTATGGTCGTTGTAGTTTTGACAATATATCCTTTGTCTCCAATATATATAATTATATATATATATATATATATATATATATATATATATATATATATATATATATATATATATATACTGTATATATATATATATATATATATACGTATATACAGTATATAATTATACACACAAACACACACATACAGTATATATAAATATCTCCTTAATATTCTACAGTATTGAATTAATTCCAGGGAATTTCAATGCTCCCAAACAAAGTGATCCACTAACCCAAACCCAGTCACTATTCTCTAAATATCCGTCTTGGTGGTGTAATGGTTAGAGTGTTTAACAATACTGTAGGTGTGTGTGATAACCCAGGTTCGAATCCCGGTGGATCACATACATGCTTTCATTAATTTAATTGGAGGTATTTGGTGTTGTAGTGAAATTAATAAAATATATATTATATAAAATAAAGGGGTGGTGTTTTTTTTTGGATTCTCCCTCATGTTGAGCACAATTAGTCTTGATATTTTCAGACGTTCGCTCCATTACTTTGGCGATTTTGAAGACATTTCGCCCCATTTCTTTGGCAAATTTTTAAGAACTTTCATGGTAAGTGTCGATTTGTCCTGACGAGCGATAGCGATAATAGTAATAATAATAATAACTATCGGGTAAATAATAAATACATGAATACAAAACGGTAACAACAAAAAAATAATAAAATCCTCCATAATAACGAAACCAAAAGTCGCAACAACCCCAACACGAAAATAAATAACAAATACAAATAACAATAAGTACCGGGTCAATAACAAATAAATAAATAACAAATACAAAAAAACAATAAATACCGGGTCAATAACAAATACAAAACACAATAAATACCGGGTCAATAACAAATACAAAAAAACAATAAATACCCGGTCAATAACAAATACAAAAAACAATAAATACCGGGTCAATAACAAATACATACATAACAAATACAAATAACAATAAGTACCGGGTCAATAACAAATAAATAAATAACAAATACAAAAAAACAATAAATACCGGGTCAATAACAAATACAAAACACAATAAATACCGGGTCAATAACAAATACAAAAAAACAATAAATACCCGGTCAATAACAAATACAAAAAACAATAAATACCGGGTCAATAACAAATACAAAAAAACAATAAATACCGGGTCAATAACAAATACAAAAAAACAATAAATACCGGGTCAATAACAAATACAAAAAAACAATAAGTACCGGGTCAATAACAAATAAATACATGAATACAAAATGGTAAAAAACAAAAAACAAATAAAATCTTCCATATTAATGAAACCAAGTGTCGCAATTACTCCAAACATGTCGAATCTGAAAATGTGTAAGCGGAGAGAGTGAGTGTGTGAGAAAGAGAGAGTGCGTGTGTGTGTGTGTGTGAAAGAGTGAGCGCGTGTGAAAGAGAGAGTGTGTGTGAAAGAGAGTGAGTGTGTGAAATAGAGTGTGTGAAATAGAGAATGTGTGTGAGAGAGTGTGTGAAAGAGTGTGTGTAAGAGAGTGTGTGTGAAATAGAGTGTGTGAAAGAGAGTGTGAATGAGAGTGTGTGTGTGAAAGAGAGATAGTGTGTAAAAGAGAGTGTGTGTGAAAGAGAGAGTGTGTGTGAAAGAGAGAGTGTGTGTGAAAGAGAGTGTGTGTGAAAGTGTGTGTGTGAAAGAGAGTGTGTGAAAGAGTGTGTGTGAAATAGTGTGTGAGAGAGTGTGAAATAATGTGTGTGAAAGAGTGTGTGTGTGAAAGAGAGAGTGTGTGTGAAAGAGTGTGTGTGTGAAAGAGAGAGAGTGTGTGTGAAAGAGAGAGTGTGTGTGCGAAAGAGAGTGTGTGTGAAGGAGAGTGTCTGAAGTAGAGTGTGTGTGAAAGAGAGAGAGTGTATGTGAAAGAGTGTGCGAAAGAGAGAGAGTGTGTGTGAAAGAGTGTGTGAAAGAGAGTGCGTGTGAAAGAGAGTGTGTGTGAAAGAGTGCATGTGAAAGAGAGTGTGTGTGAAAGAGTGTGTGAAAGAGTGTGTGTGTGAGAGTGTGTGAAAGAGAGTGTGTGTGAAAGAGTGTGTGTGAAAGAGAGTGTGTGTGTGAAAGAGAGTGTGTGTGAAAGAGAGCGTGTGTGTGAAAGAGTGTGTGTGTGAAAGTGTGTGTGAAAGAGTGTGTGAAAGAGTGTGTGAAAGCGTGTGTGAAAGAGTGTGTGTGAAAGAGATATGTGAAAGAGAGTGTGTGTGTGAAAGAGTGAGTGAGTGTGTGTGAGAGGGAGAGTGTGTGTGAAAGAGAGGGAGTGTGTGTGTGTGTGAGAGAGAGAGAGAGAGAGAGAGAGTGTGTGTGTGTGAGGGAGAGAGTGTGTGTGTGAAAGAGAGAGAGAGAGGTCTTAAAATCGCCAAACTAATGGGGCGAATGTCTTAAAATCTCAAAACTAATGGGGCTAAACACGAGGGAGAAGGGGGAACAGACACAAACTGCGCCATTAAACAACGTGGCTGGATAACGAGATAATAACAGTTCAGTCAAGGTATTCCAGAACACACAGGCATTACACACACACACACACCCATTAAACGATATTTTTCTCTTTATTTTGACATAAGATTTAGCGCAGATACTGGAGGTCCGACCGATACAAAGCGGGATTCGAACCTGGGTTACCACATACAGATGAATAAATTAGTAGTAGCCAGAATACAATAAAAAGGATGTCGACGGTACAGAAGGGGTTAATTACAAAATATAACAATATTGTGTACAGTCGGACAAATAAGTGAAGGCTCGGCACCAAGTATATTTCGATCAACAAATACAGCAATTGTGTGTCTCTGTGCCCAACGTACCCAGAAGTAACTAATACCCAGTACCTATACCCAGAAGTACAGTCGGCAAAATAAGTGATGTGATAAGTGAAAGTATATTTCGATCAATAATGGGTACAAGCAATGTCTAAAACTTGATTTTTTTCGTTCCGAGTGAGATATACAACCATGTTCCTACACTTACCCACCTCATTCAACATCCGACAGACATTAACACAGCACAGAGCGTGCCAAACGGAATGACACCTTGGACATGACTTATTAGCGCGACTGTACCTAATACCTATGCCCACAGACCCTACCGTACCAATAAGTAGGCTAAACGGAAACGGATACTTTAAGGGGTAGTGGAGAGTTTTGGGTCAATATGTCAATATATATATATATATATATATATATATATATATATTATAGTAACTCTGTTAGACCCCCAGCAAGCTTTAAAAACACACTCACTAGATCTCCCTTCAAGATAAATTTGTACACTTTTCGGTAGAAAAAACCGATTCCTCCTAAATTGCAGGCTCGCTATCGCATGCCACGAAAAAAAATCGATACCTAAATGACACGAAAAGTCTTAATATGGACAGAGAAAAGGGGCGAAAGGTATTAAAAATGCCAAACTAATGGGGCTAAGCATATGGAAGAAGGGTATCCAGAAAAATCGAATCATCTCCCCTTAAGTAGACGCCACAAAAAGATACCCATCAAATTTCAAGGGTGTCGGGGTCATGCCAATAGTATATATGAGAGAGCAGAGCAATGATCGTCACCAGTCAAGCAGAAGAGCAGGCAAGCAGAACAGCAGACAAGCGCACAACAGTATTTAGCAGCACATCAGCCCAGCACACAGCAGTTCTAAGCAGCACAGCAGTATTAAGCAGCTACAGCAACTACAGCAGCTTGTAAATCCTATGACAATGACACTTCAGGTATGTTGGTGGAGATATTGAACTTTACTCGGTATCAGGGGCTCCCATAATCAACATCATCATAATCATAACCATCATCATCATCATCAGTCTGAGTTCACTGCAGAACATAACCCATGGATTTGCATCTTTTCACCTAACTTAGTTATATCCATCCCTCTCCACATGTCCAAACCGTACAAGCCTACTACTACGCATCTCATCACTGATACTCTTGATACCTAATTGTGTCTTCAGCTATTCACTAGATATCTAACTTGCAGTTTGGCCCCACACATCCATCTCGCCCTTCTAATTTCGTTACACTCCATTCTGTTGATATCATCCACTTTAACAGGCCACGTTTCTTAAGCATATGTCATTGCGCTTCTAAAGCATGAAGTTTTCACCTTTCTCTTCAATGGGAGAGAGAGTCTTCTCATAGTAAGTATTGGCAACAGCTCTCTGAACTTTTCCAAGCCACATCAAATGCTGCCAATAATGACGACCTTTGCCCCACCACCGGCGGAGATGGTATCTCCAAGTTAGCAAAACTTGTCCACCATAATCCAGTACCTCATTGCCAAAGTTAAAACTCTTGAGCTGATCATTGATCACAAGCTTACCTTTGAATAATATGAATATATTTCTCAGTGTCAGACTTCTTCGGTAGAGATCCCTTTACTCTAGTGCAATGCTTCTTCCCGTGGTGTACCCAGCTGCGGCAGACGCTATACTGAATTGAATTTGCGCCCACCCCTTTTCGGTATACTACACATGGGTATACAGTACACTACTTTTTTCTACCTTTCCAAACCCTAATCTACTGTGTAAAACTTAGGTTTTATTTATACTAACTCTAAATCCTTTACTTGCCATGCCCTCTCTCCATCTTCTGAAATTGGCTTTGTCATCCACACACTACCTGCGATAAGCACTAGGTCATCTGCTTATAGCAGTACCCAGGGTAGCCCAACTCTATAATCTCCAAATATTGCCTCCAGAACCATAACAAGGAGGAGGGGGCTTAGGACAGAGCCCTGGTGGACTCCTCACTCAATACACCTTTCACCCTCACTGCCGTTCACGAGTCCTCGTACATCCTCATTAACACATGCACCAGCCACTCCTCTATGCCAAGTCTTCTCGTAGCCCACTGTACAAACTCTCTCTGAACCCTATCAAAAGCCTTCTCCAGGTCTACAACACAAGGTACAGAGCCCTATCTTTAATTAAATATCTTTCCTGCAGCTGCCTGACTATGAAGATAGCGTCGATTGTACCTGGCATTAAACTGAACTGTATATCATCAATAGAGATGCTTTCCCTGATCATACCTTCAAAGACTATCACGCCTTGATCAAGCATTTCCAGGCCCCTATAATTCCCCTATTTAACGAATCCCCCTTTCCCTTATATATGTTTACTATTACACATTTATATCACTCATCTGTCTGGGATTCTCTCTTCTATAATGATGGGAGTTTATTAGCTCAGTGACCAGATTCGCTCCTATGTCACTACAGGCTTTTATCATCTCGGCAACAATGCCAGAGCCCCCTGCAACTTTTGCATCATTCATTTTATTTATTGCGCTGCTTACAAAAGCTGACGCTGGCAAGGGGGGGGGGGGGGGACAAGTATTAGCTTTTGGCTACTAAGCTGCTCTCTATTCCTCTCAAATTTCACGTTGAGTAATCGTTCGTAGGTTACCATCGAAACATCACTGATTTTGTGTGAGCAAATAAATAAATATATAAGTAAAAAAGTAATTAATAACAAAAATTCTCCCCTTACTTTCTTCCTGTTCCAACAGACCGTGATTTACCTCCTGGGTGCCCTGAGCGTGTCCCTAGCGATGACGGTGCCGGCAACGACAGGTCCAGTCTCTACGGATGCGCCCTTCGTGGCCCTGTCCAGCAAAGACACCCCACAGGACCTGATTGACCGAGTGGTGCCCCTGTTGGTCAAGTCCGCCATGCAGGAGGGAGGCTCGTACACCGACCAACTCCGGAGGGTGGTCATGTCGGTCATCCACCTCGCCCGCAGCCTGGTCATCCTGAAGGGGGCCGTGCAGGAGGACTACGACACCTTGGACCACTTGAGGGAAGTAGACACGGTAGAGAGGACCAGCAGCCTAACCTTGGACACCATCCAGGGAATCTCCGAGCTCACCCAAGAGACCCCACTTACCACGGAGCAGCGCCTGAGTGTTCCTGATAACATCGCCACCATCTTGGCCACCGGTATTAAGGCAGCTCATCAAGTCCAGCCCATCCAGAAACGAGGAGAAGTTGCCGAAATTGGGAACAGCGTCGCGGCTATTCTGAACTTCATGAAAGGATTGTCACAAGTTCAGAACATCCAGTAGCGTCAATAGAAAGGATATTTTGACCAACAAATTATTTATCAAAGACAAAATGTATTTGATTTGTATATCTACAAAATCACTCCCCGAGTTCTACATAAATGTATTGTGATCGACTTACGTAAATAAAACCGAAATACTTAAAACTACTTGTATCTGTAAACCTGAAAGAACCCAGTATATATATATATATACCCGGTATATATTATTTTGTCCATACTCTCCCGTGTATTTGTGAGATATACATAATACAGTATACACTATGCACAGTCACATATATAAGTCCCTCTGGCCACTACTCCTTCACAGATTAACCTTTAGATGTATCCTTAATTATATAAGAACTTACACCTGAATACAACATGGTAACCTACCAGAACAAGTCTGACTTAAAATAGAATTATTATGTTTTTTCCACCAACCAACTTCACATCTAAACACAATTAATGAACTCAACAAATAACGGTACATTTGGCACTCCAAGGACTCGAACCTAGGATACCCACATCGAAATTCCGCAATGCCATACATGGTTAGCGTATTGGACTCACAGCCAAAAGTTCCTGGGCTTGATTAGTTCCAGGGCTGATTGAAGGTATCCCGACCCCGACAACACAATCAATAAATAATATATAGAACCCCCCCCCAAAAAAAAAAAAAAAAAAAAAAAAAAAAAAAAACACAACTTTCTACCCACCTGAATCTCAACATATATTCAATACATTTACCGTGGATAACATTGAAATATTATAATGCAGAAATGGTAATAATACAAAATCAAATGTTCTAGATACATTAGGAGAGCAGAGAGAGAGAGATTTTATTCAGCTTAGGAAGGACGTTTACCCATTTTAAAAATATCTCCATACCGGTATATTATTTTAACTACCATATTATATTTTGTAAGTTTTATAAAATCGTCTAAATGTAGCTTAGAATACAATATAACACACGTCGCTAAAGTTTGTTCATTCTAGGTTGAGCAGAAATGTAGCGTAGAATACAATATAACACACGTCGCTAAAGTTTGTTCATTCTAGGTTGAGCAGAAATGGTAACCCCTAACCTCTCATAACTCGAAAATGACTAGAGTAATCGAGCTAATATGTCTACCAAAATAGGAAGACCTGGCTAGGGAATATGTGTGGAAATTAACAGCTCATTTACTCTAGCCCTTTTTGAGTTACACCGAGGGTGAGAGGTTATGATTTCTGCCCAACCTAGAATGAACGGACTATAGTACTCAAAGGGTTAAAGAAGCTAAAACACCAAAAGCCACCTAGGCCGGACTGGAGTATTAAGGGGGGTGACCTGTTTTTTTTTTATCTTACTTGGTTGTATCCATTCGGCCCCATTCAGCCTACTGTTGTTAACTGCCTGAGTAATAAATCCGTGTTTCAAAGACTTTGTTCCTGATTATGAGCTAAACACACACACACGGTCACGGTGGCCGAGCGCGCTTAGTACTCTGTATTGGGAGCGCTAGCTCTGGTGTCGGGGGTTCGATCCCACGCGCCGGCAGGGGAAGTTCTCTAAAAAAACTTTCCCTGGCCGTGAAGGCAAGATCTGGGCGGATCGTCTCGGGGGACCCACAAAGTCTCCTGCCCACGTCCTACTCCCTTGGGAGTATGTAGGCGCTCTCGTTAGCTGCCAGGATCAGTCTGTTGATCCATTAGGATAAGATCTAGGTTAAGTCTGTGTATTTTCAGCCCCATTGGCTGCCGGCTTGAAATAAACCGATTATTATTACACACACACACACACCTCCCCGTGGCGTAACTGATAGCGCGTCTGGCTCACAACCAGAAGGTCCGGGGTTCGAGACCCGGGCGGGGAAGAGACATTTGGGCAAGTCTCCTAACGGTGTAGCCTCTGTTCACCTAGCAGTATAAATAGGAACCTGGTATAAGTGGACGAAGTTGTGACGTCCCATCTGGGGTTGGTGATCGGTTACAAGGTGAGATGGGTATCGTACTGGTCAACCTAAGCTACTGGTCAACCTAAGCCTTCGGGTGAGACTGGTACCGTAGTGAGAATGGTACCGTACAGATTAACCCTAAGCCTTCGTTTCCAGATGTCGCCAATTGGCTAAAATACAGACTACACACATCCACAGCCATTCCAACGATACATAAACACTTAACATGCATTTCACGCAATACATTCCCAGTTAAGGAGGCGCGATAATAATGAGCTTAGCTCGCATTGCGTGGATTCCCCTTGACGAACAAGCAAGTGAATAACACACACACACACACACACGCGCGCGCGCACGCACACACACACACACACACACACAGCCGCGCGGCTGTCTCAGTGGTACCGTCCCTGCCTGCAACCCAGCAGACTAGGATTTAAATCTCGCTCAGGTTGATGAAGGTTTTTCTGAGATATAGGGGGCGGTCACCATCTTCCATGAGCAAAGAGATGGGTAATTGTCATTGATAATGTCTAGGAAGCGGGACAATACGACCCAAAGCCTCAATTCCTGTCAAACTACAAATGTGAATACAATGAATACACGTATACACACACTTTAAAATGGAGGTGGCATTGGTCAAACAATATATATATACCGGGTATATATACCCGGTATATGTTCTGAATCTGAGAAAGTGACTGCCGAACCTCTTTCCAGCTGACGGCAAATTGGATCCTTTAGCAGCTGAATTATCGATGACAAAAGTTGTACCTACTATGCCTCTGCGTCGAAAACACACCTAATAGTACTGTCCTCGGTAACAAACTATAATTAGGGTTTGATTAGCATAGTTACTACATCGCCTACCACAAGGTGAATCAACTATGCCTCTGCGTCGTAAACACACAAGGTGAATCAACTATGCCTCTGCGTCGTAAACACACGCCTAATAGTACTGTCCTCGGTAACAAAGTATAATAAGGTTTTGATTAGCATAGTTACCACATCGCTTACTCGAGAAAAAAATAATAATCACCAAAACACGTACAAAAACAACAAGGTAATCGACTCTGCAAGCGGGTATCGAGTGGGGTAAAGGGTATATAAGGGTATGGAGCCGCGGGGGGAGAGGCAGTATTGGTTACATCAGAGACTCGAAGCATCACCATGGCAGCTAAGGTAACGTGTAGTTTATAATGGGTATATTAAGGGGTCTAATTATAAGGGGAGGTTTCTAGCGCGTTGCTTAGACCTCCATCAAGCTTAAAATTACATCCCCTAGACCCCCTCCTTTATATTTTGATTTCCTCCCTAGACCTCCATCAAGCTTTAAAAAACACCCCCTAGATACCCAATCAAGATAAATTTGTACTTTTTCGGTAGAAAAAATTCCCGGCCAAAGGCCGGTTCCTTCTAATATTACAGGCTCGCTTTCGCTCGCCAGGAAAAAAATCGACACCTAAAGGGCACGAAAGGTCTTAATATTGACAAAGTAATGGGGTGCAAGGTCTCAAAAATAGCCAAACTAACGGAACGAACGTCTTAATATCTCAAAACAAACATGCTAAACATGAGGGAGAAGGGGGTCCAGAAAAAGTAAGTACTACCCCCCCCCCCCTTAAGGGTATATACATCGTATATAAGGGTATGGAGCCGTGGGGTTAGAGGCAGTAGGTTACATGACAAGCAAGGACAGAGACTCAAGGTAGCTAAGGTACTGTTTATAAAGGGTATATTAAGGGGGTACTGCTCATTTTTGGGTATAATTATGTATATATTCCTTTATATTTTAGTTTCCTCCCTAGACCTCCATCAAACTTAAAAAATACTCCCTTAGATCCCCTATCAAAATAAATGTAAATTTTTCGGTAGAAAAATTTCCCGGCCAAAGGCCGGTTTCTTCTAAAATTACAGGCTCGCTATCGCTCGCCAGGAAAAAATCGATGATAATGGGGCGAAAGGTCTCAAAAATCGCCAAACTAACGGAACAAACGTCATAATATCTCAAAACCAATATGCTGAACACGAGGGAGAAGGGGTCCAGAAAAAGCGAGTAGTAGGGTATATAAATCGTATATAAGGGTATGGAGCCGTGGGGTTAGAGGCAGTAGCTTACATCCCAAGCAAGGACAGAGACTCAAGGCATCACCATGGCAGCTAAGGTAACGTGTAGAGATTTACAGAGATATGGTTCCGATTTTAAAACCTTTCGTCCCATTTCTATATCAATATCAAGACCTTTCGTGCCATTTAGGTGTTAAATTTTCCCTGGCGAGCGATAGCGAGCCAGTAATTTCAAGAGATATCGGCCTTCGGCCTTCGGCGTCTGTAGTGACTGGGTACACAAGAGATGTAGTGGAGCTAGAGGACCTTTGACAAGAATCATAGACTTTGAATGTGCAGTGTGCAAGGGAGATCTTGTATTAAATGACCCGCATGTCAGTGTTGATTTCGACAGTGTAACGCTGGAGTGTGTGAATAAAATCTGCTACCTGGGCGATACGGTTTCCGCCGGAGGTGGCGCTGAAGGTGGCTCCATTGCTAGAGTCAGAAGTGGCTGGGGTAAGTTTAGAGAGTTGTAGTCCCTCCCCACCTTAAAAGGTGCATACCTCGTGTGTTATGAGTGCGATGACCTATGACTCGGAGACGTGGCCGGTTAAAGCGGAGGATATCAATAGAATGGAACGGACTGAGAATAGAATGGTGAGATGGATGTGGGAGGTTAATCTCAGGGACGGGGTATCGAGCGAGGAAATGAGAACGCATCTGGGCATTAGGAGTGTCAGTGAAGTGATGCGCTCGAGCCAACTTGGTTGGTTTGGACATGTGGAGAGAATGGATGATCAGAAGTGGGTGAAGAAATGCCGGACTGTGAACATGGGTGGAGCTGCGCGTAGGGGTGGACCTAGAATGACGTGGGCTCGGGTACTCCGGTCCGATCTCAAAATAAAGAACAACAGAGGCGGCCCTTGACAGGGCCGCCTGGAAAGCCGCCATTTAGGACGTGAGACTGTAACCACATTCTCTGTGGACAAAACGGTCTTTAAACGTTGTATGTATGTATTTTGTATGTAGTATGTTTATGTGTACTGTCTTACGCCCAATCCTCCCCTTTGTGTGCATGTACAGTATGTGTATAAGTATGCGTGTGTGTACGTATGCGTATGTGTGTATTCGTATGTGTGTGCAAGTGGGTCAATGTGTTTATGTGTATTTAAACTCTCAAGTCCAATCCTACCCCTTCTGTGTATGTGTGTATGTATGTATGTATGCGGTTGTGTGTATAAGCGCGTGTGTTTGCAAGTGCGTCAGTGTGTTTATGTGTGTATTTAAATCATCACGCTCTATCCTCCCCTTTATGTGTGTATGTATGTTCGTACGTAAAGTATGTATGTACAGGTATGTCTATGTGTGTTTTTAATCCCTCACACCTCAGTATGTATGTATGTATGTATGTATGTATGTAAGTGTATCAATATGTCTATATATATACTTAAACCCTCACGTCCATCATCCCCATTTCTGTATGTATGTACGTGAGTGTAGGTATTCGTGTGTGTGTGTGTGTGTGTGTGTGTGCAAGTGTATCAGTATGTTTATGTATGTATTTAAACCCACACACCGTAACATTTCTTCCCCGCCCACCAGCTCACACTCCTAGCAGCTCTGATGGGCGTAGCAACAGCCGTACCTCTCCCAACCTTCAACAGCGAGGACCGGGTGGGGATGACCTACGCCCACGTCTCCCCTACCGACACCCTCCAAGATATGGTCCGGAAGTTCACGCCCATGTTGGTCCGGACGTCTGGGATTGAAGGCGGGTCGGAGGTTGATCAGCTGGGGCGGGTGGTTACGTCAATGATCCCCATCGCGCGAGCCCTCATTAATTTCAAGGTATGTATGTATATATGTATATACAGTATATACTCAGCTGGCTAGCTAGCTCTGGAACTCTCTCCCAGAATCAGTCTTTCCCTCTTCCTATGATTTAAATTGCTTCAAACTCCGTGTGTCCAGGCATTTTAGCTCGAACGTCACTTGATTTCGGCCCTGTCACTCTTTGAAATCTGGGGGAGGCACTCGCTGCAGGCAGTTATGCCTTTTGTCTCCCTCATTCACATAGAAGAAAAAAAACTACAGTCGCGCTAATAAGTGATGTCTCGGCACCAATTATGTTTTGATCAATAATTGGTATCAGCAATATCTAAGCTTCATTTCTTCATATCGAATAAAATATACAAACATGTTCCTACAGTTACCCACCCTATTCAACATCTGACAGACATCAATGAAAGCTGGGACATGACTTATTAGCGCGACAGTACATACCCTATAGCTGGGGGTGGCCGACTCGAGACAGAGACCGAACAGAAACAAAATTTAAAGTTCCAATTCTTAGGGTCCGGGACCACTTTCACGTTCCGTCGCCCCTTTCTGTCTCGTCTAGTAGGTGATATTTTCAAGGGGAGGATGATTTCTAGCTTCCCGCCCCCAGAAGGAAAAGTAGGACAGTGAATAAGGAATTTTAATGGTATATTTTCCCTCATGTTTAGCTCCATTAGCTTTTCGAAATTTTTGTTCGCTCCATTGGATTGACGATTTTGATGACCATTCACCCCATTTCTTTGTCAATATTAAGATCTTTCGCGCCCTTTAGGTGTGGATAGCCTCTAATTTTAGAAGGAACCGGATCCGGCCGGGATTTTTTTTTACCGAAAAATGTACAAGTTTATCTTGAAAGGGGGACTAGGGGGTGCTTTTCTAAGCTTGATGTAGGTCTGGCGAGGAAACTAAAACAACAACAAAAATATATACATAAATAGACCAAAAACCAAGCACTACCCCTATAACCATTTTTACTACCGCAGATCCTTCCTAAACTGCACAAAATCGTCTAAAATTTAGCTAGAATATAGTAAATGAAAGACGTCGCTAGATGTTGCCAGTACAAAAGGGGTTAATAATCTTTTTCCAACCAGGGACAGAGTGATAACAGCTACGACGTCGCCGCGCGCCAGAGAGACGCGGACCTGATCGCCGAAGTGAGCGCCTTGGTCATGAGCACGGTCCAAGGAATCGCCAAGATCGTCGAGGAGAACCCCGGAGACTCCACGACCTTCCAAGACATGTCGGCCGTAACGGGGGAGATCGCCGGGATTGGTAAACTGGCCCTCAACGTCGCTAAGAAGGACGAGAGGGCGAAGAGCGGAGACTTCGATGTGGACGCTGTCGATCGGGCCCTCTCGTCGATCCTCGGCTTCATGACCTCTATGGATCTTCCGACCCAATAAGCTTTGGGACGCTCTCCCTCATTCGATCTTTCCCTCTTCCTATGACTTCAACTGCTTTAAAAATCTGTGCTTTCTATGACTTCAACTGCTTCAAAAATCTGTGTGTTAGGACATTTTGACTCTAACGTACTGTGACCTCGTCCAGTTTAATAGTTAGGTTTTCGCAGGTGGATGTTCAAGCTCAATAAATATTAATGTTTACCCTTTCAGTACTTAGATTAAAATATATATTTGTTTTCTTACCTCGAGTGTGGATGCTCTACTTCAATAAATTACATTTCACTCTTTCAATACAATGTTTTTTATTCTTTTAATATTATTACCCTACACATCGCTGTAATCTTGAAGCGTAAGGTATTGTTTCCATATTTGTCTGTCTGTCTGTGCGTCAGTTCGCAAAAAATCTCGAGATCGAATGAATGGATTTCGACGAGATCTGGTCAATTCCTTCATTTGGTACTCGAAAGGATTCTATTAAGGGGGGATGGGAGGGTTTTCTGGACCACTTTCTCCCTCAAGTTTAGCCCCAATAGTTTTCAGATGTTAAGATGTTTGCCCATTATTTAGTCGATTTTAAGACCTTTCACCCCATTTCTTCGTCAATAGTTAGACCTTTCGTGCTATTTAGGTGTCGATTATTTCCCTGGCGAACGATACTGAGCCTGTAATGTTGGAAGAACCGGCCTTCGGCCGGAATTTTTTTCTATCGAAAAATGTCCTGGCCGAAGGCCGATTCCTCTTAAATTACAATCTAAAAAAAATACATAAATGAGCACAAAAATCGGGTCATCCACCATTTAAGAGACGTGTAGGCGAAGTGGCTGACAAGCGAAACAATAATGCAAATACTCACCCACTCCTAAACAGTCTATAGTCGAGAAGCAAACTTACCTGGGGAAAGAAAGGGTATGGTAATAATAATAATAATAATAATAATAAAAAAAAAAAAAAATAAAAAAAAAAATATAAAAAAAAAAAAAAAAAAAAAGATATATATATATATACAGTATATATATATTATTATTAATAATAACAATAATAAATAATAAATAATCTATCTATCTATCTATTGCCGGACGCCTTACTCCTCTTTACGAGGGTAGCCACACAAAAAACGCCCCCAAGCAGACCTAACCCCTGTGAGTACAATCCGTGCCAGTTTACTGAAGGACTTACATGATTGACCACTCAACTTAGGGACGGTCCGTCTGACTCCGAGGCCTTCTATGTATATTTTTAGCAGTATTTTTCTACAGTGGTGCACGGCTAGTCCATCCACTAACCTGCTTCACCCTTAGGTGAGCAGTACGGATTTGTATAAGGTTTACTCCCCTAGACAGGTTGCCGACCAAGGCTGACGAGTCCCTTCCACCCAAATTTGTATAAGGTTGTGTCCCCTAGATGGGTTGCCGACCAAGGCTAACGAGTCCCATCCACCCTGTAAACAAATAATAATAAATAATAATACTAAACCCGCTGTTTGATCACTGAGGCTCCAACATGGCGCCCAACGAATAAGTTGTCCAGCACTTTAACTACAAGATACCCACCCACCTCAGACGCCACCACCGAATAACAATACTCGTAAAATCGTAGAAATACAACAATTAAAGATTTGCGAGCTTCCTGGTATAAAGTAAGGAAGTTGGAGCTGTATGTATGTAGGTAGGTAGGTAGGTAGGTATGTAGGTAGGTATGTAGGTAGGTAGGTAGGTAGGTAGGTAGGTAGGTAGGTATGTATGTAGGTATGTATGTAGGTATGTATGTATGTAGGTAGGTAGGTAGGTAGGTAGGTAGGTAGGTAGATAGGCAGGTATGTATGTAGGTAGGTAGGTAGGTATGTAGGTAATATAGGTAGGTATGAATGTATGTATTTATGTATCTATGTATGTATGTATGTATGTACAGTATGTATAGTATATGTACAGTATGTATGTATGTATGTACTCATACACATACCTCATAACTGGGGGTGACTGACTCGAGACAGAGCCCGAATAGAAACACAATATTTAAAGTTGGAGGTGTAAACTTCGATATTAAGCAGAAAAATAAACTAAGTGAGTTTTCTTAATTTGATGTAATGTATTTTATAAAGCATACAATAAATTTGGAATCGGTAACTATAATCCATTAATTCTAGGTTGGGCAGAAATCGTAACCTCTAACTTCTGTAACTCAAAAAGGACTGGAGCAAATGGGCTGTCACTTTCCACACACATTCCCTAGCCAAGTCTTCCTATTTGGTAGAAAAAGGAGCTCGATTACTCTAGTCCTTTTAGAGTTAAGAGAATTTATAGGTTACGATTACTGCCCAACCTACAATGAACAGATTATAGACTGATTAATTATCGATTATGTTAGGTGACTGAATTCTGATAAACTGTTCAACCCTTCTGTACCAGCGATTTCTGTTGTATATTATTTGAGCTATATATATTTCTGTTGTATATTATTTGAGCTATATATATTTCTGTTGTATATTATTTGAGCTATATATATTTCTGTTGTATATTATTTGAGCTATATATATTTCTGTTGTATATTATTTGAGCTATATATATTTCTGTTGTATATTATTTGAGCTATATATATTTCTGTTGTATATTATTTGAGCTATATATATTTCTGTTGTATATTATTTGAGCTATATTTAGACAAGTGTATGCAGTTTAGGAAGGATCTGCGGTAGGGAAAAGGGTTATTAGAGATAGTCTGTAGCATTATACTTGGTACACGTCTTTCCTAAGCTAAATAAAATAGTCTAATAGTTAATAACAAAAATAAAATGGTGGAATAAGTGCTCGTGTGACACCAGTTCAAGGGGAGATCATTTTGATTAACCCTCTTCTCCCTCATGTTTAGCCCCATTAGTTTGGCGATTTTAAGACCTTTTGTGCCATTTAGGTGTCGATATTTTCCTGGCGAGCGATAGCGAGCCTTAATCTAAGAGGAACCGGCCTTAGGCCAAGACATTTTTCTACCGAAAAATTTACAAATTTATCTCGAAGGGGGGTCCTGGGGGTGTTTCTTAAGGGGAGGTTTTTAGTTAGTTCGCTAGACCTCCATCAAGCTTAACATTACACCCCCTTGACCCCCTTTCAAGATAAATTTGTACATTTTTCGGTAGAAAAAGTTTCCCGGCCGAAGGCCGATTCCTTTTAAATTACAGGCTCGCTATCGCTTGCCAGGAAAAAATTCGACACCTAAATGGCACGAAAGATCTTAAAAGTGACATAAATGGGGTGAAAGTTCTTAAAATCGCCAAACTAATGGGGCGAACGTCTTAAAATCTCAAAAGAAATGGGGCTAAACATGAGGGAGAAAGGGGTAAAGAAAAAAATCCCTCAAGTGGAAACCCCCTTAAAGCTTGCTGGAGGTCTTGGGAGGAAACTAAATATAATTAAATACATACAGATAGACAGATAGATAGATAGATAGATATATAGATAACTAGATAGATATATAAATAGATAGATAGATAATACATACAGATAGACAGATAGATAGATAGATAGATATATAGATAACTAGATAACTAGATAGATAGATATATAGATAAATAGATAGATAGATAGATAATACAAATAACTACAAATCTCCTTTAACCCCTTCTGTACCGAGGACGTCTTACTAATTGTATTCCAGACGATTGTGTGCAGCTTAAGAAGGTTCTGTGGTAGTACAAAGGGTTGGGGGGAGATGGTTCGTAGCCTGTTATAGTCACTTTATTTTCAGCTGACGGTAAATTGCCATGTCCCCATCGTCATTACTCGGTTATTACGAAGATTTTGTAGCGAAATGTCTTGTTGATTGTGAAAACTTGGCATTAATATGATTTGGATATATATTAGTTTAATATTTGTCCATTAAGTATCGGGAAATTCGCTGCTAAGAGATTCAATTAACCATTTAGGGGAGGTGTGGTGGAGTGGTCTTGCCACTGGCCTGGTAATCCAAAGGTCCCGGGTTCAAATCCCGATGTATCAATGGGAAGATATTATTGGGATGGAATTTGTGCTGTACCTAGTATCAGTGCATTACCACAAGCCCACCGAAACGTCAATAAAATACCCTCATTGTTCCCTGATTAAATAGCACTGTATGAATATTCCCATATTCAAAATATGCTATAGGGGTGCAATGCCTGGTGAGTTATCTGCTCAACAGGTGGCGTTGTGTGTGTGTAAGTGTGAGAGTCCGAGTGTGGAGGGTGAGACAGTGAAGCACGGGAACGAGGTGGCTTCAGAGATGGGCTCGTTTCGGGCCATGAGTGAGCACCGTGCCTCATGTGAAGGCAAGATGGCAGGTGCTCGTTGTACTCTACGTGCTTCACATGTCTCACTCCCTAGACTGGAGCAAGACCTCACGGGCTACACTGTTCATTGTAAAGTGGTGAATGTTAAGGCTATCAGCCTATGCCCGAGAGGAAGTAAGTTGGAATATAGAAAAAAAAAAAAAAAAAAAAAATCAGCTGGAAAACAATAGACTACAGTTGCTAGAGACCTTTGTTAAACTGAACAAAATAGTGTAATAGTAGCCAGAATAAAGTTAAAAAGACGTCGCCGGTACAGAAGGGGTTAAAGGAGATTTGTAGTTATTTGTATTATTTGTTATATATATATATATACTGTATATATACTGTATATATACAGTATATATATATAAAATATTTAGTTTCCTCCCAAGACTTCCATCAAACTTTAAGAAATACCCCCAAGACCCCCCCCCCCCCTCCCCCTTCGAGAAAAAATTGTACATTTTTCGGCAGAAGGTGACCCCATGGCCCCAACATGGCGGCAGTTGGCCAATCGGTGTCAGTATACCACATCTACAGCTCGCCCGCCACCCGATATTTAACAATCCTCTTAAACTCATAGAAATACAGCAATTGTGTGTCTCTGTGCCCAACGTACCCAGAAGTAACTAATACCCAATACCTATACCCAGAAGTACAGTCGGCCAAATAAGTGATGTCCCGGCGCAAAGTATATTTCGATCAATAATGGGTACAAGCAATGTCTAAAACTTGATTTTTTTCGTTTCGAGTGAGATATACAACCATGTTCCTACACTTACCCACCTCATTCAACATCCGACAGACATTAATACAGCACAGAGCGTGCCAAACGGAATGACACCTGGGACATGACTTATTAGCGCGACTGTACCTAATACCTATACCAACAGACCCTACCGTACCAATAAGTAGGCCAAACGGAAACGGATGCTTTAAGGGGTAGTGGCGAGTTTTGGGTCAATATGTCAATATATATATATATATATATTATAGTAACTCTGCTAGACCCCCAGCAAGCTTTAAAACAACACTCACTAGATCTCCCTTCAAGATAAATGTGTACACTTTTCGGTAGAAAAAACCGATTCCTCCTAAATTGCAGGCTCGCTATCGTATGCCACGAAAAAAATTCGATACCTAAATGACACTAAAAGTCTTAATATGGACAGAGAAAAGGGGCGAAAGGTATTAAAAATGCCAAACTAATGGGGCTAAGCATATGGAAGAAGGGTATCCAGAAAAATCGAATCATCTCCCCTTAAGTAGACGCCACAAAAAGATACCCATCAAATTTCAAGGGTGTAGGGGTCATGCCAATAGTATATATGGGAGAGCAGATCAATGATCGTCACCAGTCAAGCAGAAGAGCAGGCAAGCAGAACAGCAGACAAGTACACAGCAGTATTTAGCAGCACATCAGCCCAGCACACAGCAGTTCTAAGCAGCACAGCAGTATTAAGCAGCTACAGCAACTTCAGCAGCTTGTAAATCCTATGACAATGACACTTCAGGTATGTTGGTGGAGATATTGAACTTTAATCGGTATCAGGGGCTCCCATAATCAACATCATCATAATCATAACCATCATCATCAGCCTGAGTTCACTGCAGGACATAATCCATGGATTTGCATCTTTTCACCTAACTTAGTTCATCCATCCCTCTCCACATGTCCAAACCGTACAAGCATACTACTACGCATCTCATCACTGATACTCTTGACTCCTAATTGTGTCTTCAGCTATTCACTAGATATCTAACTTGCAGTTTGGCCCCACACATCCATCTCGCCCTTCTAATTTCGTTACACTCCATTCTGTTGATATCATCCACTTTAACAGGCCACGTTTCTTAAGCATATGTCATTGCGCTTCTAAAGCATGAAGTTTACACCTTTCTCTTCAATGGGAGAGAGATTCTTCTCATAATAAGTATTGGCAACAGCTCTCTGAACTTTTCCAAGCCACATCAAATTCTGGCAATAATGACGGCCTTTGCCCCACCACCGGCGGAGATGGTATCTCCGAGTTAGCAAAACTTGTCCACCATAATCCAGTACCTCATTGCCAAAGTTAACACTCTTGAGCTGATCATTGATCACAAGCTTACCTTTGAATAATATGAATATATTTCTCAGTGTCAGACTTCTTCTTCGGTAGAGGTCCCTTTACTCTAGTGCAATGCTTCTTCCCGTGGTGTACCCAGCTGCGGCAGACGCTATACTGAATTGAATTTGCGCCCACCCCTTTTCGGTGTACTACACATGGGTATACAGTGCACCACTTTTTTCTACCTTTCCAAACCCTAATCTACTGTGTAAAACTTAGGTTTTATTTATACTAACTCTAAATCCTTTACTTGCCATGCCCTCTCTCCATCTTCTGAAATTGGCTTTGTCATCCACACACTACCTGCGATAAGCACTAGGTCATCTGCTTATAGCAGTACCCAGGGTAGCCCAACTCTATAATCTCCAAATATTGCCTCCAGAACCATAACAAGGAGGAGGGGGCTTAGGACAGAGCCCTGGTGGACTCCTCACTCAATACACCTTTCACCCTCACTGCCGTTCACGAGTCCTCGTACATCCTCATTAACACATGCACCAGCCACTCCTCTATGCCAAGTCTTCTCGTAGCCCACTGTACAAACTCTCTCTGAATCCTATCAAAAGCCTTCTGCAGGTCTACAACACAAGGTACAGAGCCCTATCTTTAATTAAATATCTTTCCTGCAGCTGCCTGACTATGAAGATAGCGTCGATTTACCTGGCATTAAACTGAACTGTATATCATCAATAGAGATGCTTTCCCTGATCATACCTTCAAAGACTATCACGCCTTGATCAAACATTTCCAGGCCCCTATAATTCCCCTATTTAACGAATCCCTCTTTCCCTTATATATGTTTACTATTACACATTTATATCACTCATCTGTCTGGGATTCTCTCTTCTATAATGATGGGAGTTTATTAGCTCAGTGACCAGTTTCGCTCCTATGTCACTCCAGGCTTTTATCATCTCAGCAACAATGCCAGAGCCCCCTGCAACTTTTGCATCCTTCATATTATTTATTGCGCTGCTTACAAAAGCTGACGCTGGCAAGTATTAGCTTTTGGCTACTAAGCTGCTCTCTATTCCTCTCAAATTTCACGTTGAGTAATCGTTCATAGGTTACCATCCAAACATCACTGATTTTGTGTGAGCAAATAAATAAATATATAAGTAAAAAAGTAATTAATAACAAAAATTCTCCCCTTACTTTCTTCCTGTTCCAACAGACCGTGATTTACCTCCTGGGTGCCCTGAGCGTGTCCCTAGCGATGACGGTGCCGGCAACGACAGGTCCAGTCTCTACGGATGCGCCCTTCGTGGCCCTGTCCAGCAAAGACACCCCACAGGACCTGATTGACCGAGTGGTGCCCCTGTTGGTCAAGTCCGCCATGCAGGAGGGAGGCTCGTACACCGACCAACTCCGGAGGGTGGTCATGTCGGTCATCCACCTCGCCCGCACCCTGGTCATCCTGAAGGGGGCCGAGCAGGAGGACTACAACACCTTGGACAACTTGAGGGAAGTAGACACAGTAGAGAGGACCAGCAGCCTAACCTTGGACACCATCCAGGGAATCTCCGAGCTCACCCAAGAGACCCCACTTACCACGGAGCAGCGCCTGAGTGTTCCTGATAACATCGCCACCATCTTGGCCACCGGTATTAAGGCAGCTCATCAAGTCCAGCCCATCCAGAAACGAGGAGAAGTTGCCGAAATTGGGAACAGCGTCGCGGCTATTCTGAACTTCATGAAAGGATTGTCACAAGTTCAGAACATCCAGTAGCGTCAATAGAAAGGATATTTTGACCAACAAATTATTTATCAAAGACAAAATGTATTTGATTTGTATATCTACAAAATCACTCCCCGAGTTCTACATAAATGTAATGTGATCGACTTAAGTAAATAAAACCGAAATACTTAAAACTACTTGTTTTAATTTACACTTTCTCCTCCACTTTCTCCTCCACAATGCAGAACTTCTGCTTATCAGAATTCATTTATCCCCAGAGCTACTACTCTTTGGAATTCACTTCCCTCGAATTGCTTTCCACAAACTTACAATCAACAAATGTTTAAATCCAGTTGTTACAAACATTTTATGAATGGAGGATGCCTTTAGGCACATGGACCTTTTTGTTTTATCTGTGTTTTTCCTTCCTCCGTTCATTGTCTCTTTAAAAAAAAAAAAAAAAAAAAAAAAAAAACTTCACATCTAAACACAATTAATGAAATCAACAAATACCGGTACATTTGGCACTCCAAGGACTCGAACCTAGGATACTCCCATCGAAATTCCGCAATGCCATACATGGTTAGCGTATTGGACTCACAGCCAAAAGTTCCTGGGCTTGATTTGTTCCAGGGCTGATTGAGGATATCCCGACCCCGACAACACAAAACAACAAAAAACAAAAAACACAACTTTCTACACACCTGAATCTCAACATATATTCAATACATTTACCGTGGATAACATTGAAATATTATAATGCAGAAATGGTAATAATACAAAATCAAATTTTCTAGATACATTAGGAGAGCAGAGAGAGAGAGATTTTATTCAGCTTAGGAAGGACGTTTACCCATTTTAAAAATATCTCCATACCGGTATATTATTTTAGCTACCATATTATATTTTGTAAGTTTTATAAAATCGTCTAAATGTAGCTTAGAATACAATATAACACACGTCGCTAAAGTTTGTTCATTCTAGGTTGAGCAGAAATGTAGCTTAGAATACAATATAACACACGTCGCTAAAGTTTGTTCATTCTAGGTTGAACAGAAATGGTAACCCCTAACCTCTCATAACTCGAAAATGACTAGAGTAATCGAGCTAATATGTCTACCAAATAGGAAGACCTGGCTAGGGAATATGTGTGGAAATTAACAGCTCATTTGCTCTAGCCCTTTTTGAGTTACACAGAGGGTGAGAGGTTACGATTTCTGCCCAACCTAGAATGAACGGACTATAGTACTCAAAGGGTTAAAGAAGCTAAAACACAAAAAGCCATCTAGGCCGGACTGGAGTATTAAGGGGGGTGACCTGCTTTTTTCTCTTACTTGGTTGTATCCATTCGGCCCCATTCAGCCTACTGTTGTTAACTGCCCGAGTAATAAATCCGTGTTTCAAAGACTTTGTTCCTGATTATGAGCTAAAAAAAAAAAAAAAAAAAAAACACACACACACACACACACACACACATCCTCGTGGCGTAACTGATAGCGCGTCTGGCTCACAACCAGAAGGTCCCGGGTTCTCGCGAGACCCGGGCGGGGAAGAGACATTTGGGCAAGTCTCCTAACGGTGTAGCCTCTGTTCACCTAGCAGTATAAATAGGAACCTGGAATAAGTGGACGAAGTTGTGACGTCCCATCTGGGGTTGGTGATCGGTTACAAGGTGAGATGGGTATCGTACTGATCAACCTAAGCTACTGGTCAACCTAAGCCTTCGAGTGAGACTGGTACCGTAGTGAGAATGGTACCGTACAGATTAACCCTAAGCCTTCGTTTCCAGATGTCGCCAATTGGCTAAAATACAGACTACACACACATCCACAGCCATTCCAATGATACATAAACACTTAACATGCATTTCACGCAATACATTCCCAGTTAAGGAGGCGCGATAATAATGAGCTTAGCTCGCATTGCGTGGATTCCCCTTGACGAACAAGCAAGTGAATAACACACACACACACACACACACACACACACACACACACACACACACACACACACACACGCACGCACACACACAGCCGCGCGGCTGTCTCAGTGGTACCGTCCCTGCCTGCAACCCAGCAGACTAGGGTTCAAATCTCGCTCAGGTTGATGAAGGTTTATCTGAGATATAGGGGCCGGTTACCATCTTCCATGAGCAAAAAGATGGGTAATTGTCATTGATAATGTCTAGGAAGCGGGACAATACGACCCAAAGCCTCAATTCCTGTCAAACTACAAATGTGAATACAATGAATACACGTATACACACACTTTAAAATGGAGGTGGCATTGGTCAAACAATATATATATACCGGGTATATATACCCGGTATATGTTCTGAATCTGAGAAAGTGACTGCCGAACCTCTTTCCAGCTGACGGCAAATTGCATCCTTTAGCAGCTGAATTATCGATGACAAAAGTTGTACCTACTATGCCTCTGCGTCGAAAACACACGCCTAATAGTACTGTCCTCGGTAACAAACTATAATTAGGGTTTGATTAGCATAGTTACTACATCGCCTACTCGAGAAAAAAAAAAAAAAAAAAAACACAAGGTGAATCAACTATGCCTCTGCGTCGTAAACACACAAGGTGAATCAACTATGCCTCTGCGTCGTAAACACACGCCTAATAGTACTGTCCTCGGTAACAAAATATAATAAGGTTTTGATTAGCATAGTTACCACATCGCTTACTCGAGACAAAAATAATAATCACCAAAACACGTACAAAAACAACAAGGTAATCGACTCTGCAAGCGGGTATCGAGTGGGGTAAAGGGTATATAAGGGTATGGAGCCGCGGGGGGAGAGGCAGTATTGGTTACATCAGAGACTCGAAGCATCACCATGGCAGCTAAGGTAACGTGTAGTTTATAATGGGTATATTAAGGGGTCTAATTATAAGGGGAGGTTTCTAGCGCGTTGCTTAGACCTCCATCAAGCTTAAAATTACATCCCCTAGACCCCCTCCTTTATATTTTGATTTCCTCCCTAGACCTCCATCAAGCTTTAAAAAACACCCCCTAGATACCCAATCAAGATAAATTTGTACTTTTTCGGTAGAAAAATTTCCCGGCCAAAGGCCGGTTCCTTCTAAAATTACAGGCTGTAAATTTTTCGGTAGAAAAATTTCCCGGCCAAAGGCCGGTTTCTTCTAAAATTACAGGCTCGCTATCGCTCGCCAGGAAAAAATCGATGGTAATGGGGCGAAAGGTCTCAAAAATCGCCAAACTAACGGAACAAACGTCATAATATCTCAAAACCAATATGCTGAACACGAGGGAGAAGGGGTCCAGAAAAAGCGAGTAGTAGGGTATATAAATCGTATATAAGGGTATGGAGCCGTGGGGTTAGAGGCAGTAGCTTACATCACAAGCAAGGACAGAGACTCAAGGCATCAACATGGCAGCTAAGGTAACGTGTAGAGATTTACAGAGATGGTTCCGATTTTAAAACCTTTCGTCCCATTTCTATATCAATATCAAGACCTTTCGTGCCATTTAGGTGTTAAATTTTCCTTGGCGAGCGATAGCGAGCCAGTAATTTCAAGAGATATCGGCCTTCGGCCTTCGGCGTCTGTAGTGACTGGGTACACAAGAGATGTAGTGGAGCTAGAGGACCTTTGACAAGAATCATAGACTTTGAATGTGCAGTGTGCAAGGGAGATCTTGTATTACATGACCCGCATATCAGTGTTGATTTCGACAGTGTAACGCTGGAGTGTGTGAATAAAATCTGCTACCTGGGCGATACGGTTTCCGCCGGAGGTGGCGCTGAAGGTGGCTCCATTGCTAGAGTCAGAAGTGGCTGGGGTAAGTTTAGAGAGTTGTAGTCCCTCCCCACCTTAAAAGGTGCATACCTCGTGTGTTATGAGTGCGATGACCTATGACTCGGAGACGTGGCCGGTTAAAGCGGAGGATATCAATAGAATGGAACGGACTGAGAATAGAATGGTGAGATGGATGTGTGGGGTTAATCTCAGGGACGGGGTATCGAGCGAGGAAATGAGAACGCATCTGGGCATTAGGAGTGTCAGTGAAGTGATGCGCTCGAGCCAACTTGGTTGGTTTGGACATGTGGAGAGAATGGATGATCAGAAGTGGGTGAAGAAATGCCGGACTGTGAACATGGGTGGAGCTGCGCGTAGTGGTGGACCTAGAATGACGAGGGCTCGGGTACTCCGGTCCGATCTCAAAATAAAGAACAACAGAGGCGGCCCTTGACAGGGCCGCCTGGAAAGCCGCCATTTAGGACGTGAGACTGTAACCACATTCTCTGTGGACAAAACGGTCTTTAAACGTTGTATGTATGTATTTTGTATGTAGTATGTTTATGTGTACTGTCTTACGCCCAATCCTCCCCTTTGTGTGCATGTACAGTATGTGTATAAGTATGCGTGTGTGTACGTATGCGTATGTGTGTATTCGTATGTGTGTGCAAGTGGGTCAATGTGTTTATGTGTATTTAAACTCTCAAGTCCAATCCTACCCCTTCTGTGTATGTGTGTATGTATGTATGTATGCGGTTGTGTGTATAAGCGCGTGTGTTTGCAAGTGCGTCAGTGTGTTTATGTGTGTATTTAAATCATCACGCTCTATCCTCCCCTTTATGTGTGTATGTATGTTCGTACGTAAAGTATGTATGTACAGGTATGTCTATGTGTGTTTTTAATCCCTCACACTTCAGTATGTATGTATGTATGTATGTATCAATATGTCTATATATGTACTTAAACCCTCACGTCCTATCATCCCCTTTCTGTATGTATGTATGTATGTGAGTGTAAGTATTCGTGTGTGTGTGTGTGTGTGTGCAAGTGTATCAGTATGTTTATGTATGTATTTAAACCCACACACCGTAAAATGTCTTCCCCGCCCACCAGCTCACACTCCTAGCAGCTCTGATGGGCGTAGCAACGGGCGTACCTCTCCCAACCTTCAACAGCGAGGACCGGGTGGGGATGACCTACGCCCACGTCTCCCCTACCGACACCCTCCAAGATATGGTCCGGAAGTTCACGCCCATGTTGGTCCGGACGTCTGGGATTGAAGGCGGGTCGGAGGTTAATCAGCTGGGGCGGGTGGTTACGTCAATGATCCCCATCGCGCGAGCCCTCATTAATTTCAAGGTATGTATGTATATATGTATATTTAATACTCAGCTGGCTAGCTAGCTAGCTAGCCAGCTAGCTCTGGAACTCTCTCCCAGAATCAGTCTTTCCCTCTTCCTATGATTTAAATTGCTTCAAACTCCGTGTGTCCAGGCATTTTAGCTCGAACGTCACTTGATTTCGGCCCTGTCACTCTTTGAAATCTGGGGGAGGCACTCGCTGCAGGCAGTTATGCCTTTTGTCTCCCTCATTCACATAGAAGAAAAACAAAACTACAGTCGCGCTAATAAGTGATGTCTCGGCACCAATTATGTTTTGATCAATAATTGGTATCAGCAATATCTAAGCTTCATTTCTTCATATCGAATAAAATATACAAACATGTTCCTACAGTTACCCACCCTATTCAACATCTGACAGACATCAATGAAAGCTGGGACATGACTTATTAGCGCGACAGTACATACCCTATAGCTGGGGGTGGCCGACTCGAGACAGAGACCGAACAGAAACAACATTTAAAGTTCCAATTCTTAGGGTCCGGGACCACTTTCACGTTCCGTCGCCCCTTTCTGTCTCGTCTAGTAGGTGATATTTTCAAGGGGAGGATGATTTCTAGCTTCCCGCCCCCAGAAGGAAAAGTAGGACAGTGAATAAGGAATTGTAATGGTATATTTTCCCTCATGTTTAGCTCCATTAGCTTTTCGAAATTTTTGTTCGCTCCATTGGATTGACGATTTTGATGACCATTCACCCCATTTCTTTGTCAATATTAAGATCTTTCGCGCCCTTTAGGTGTGGATAGCCTCTAATTTTAGAAGGAACCGGATCCGGCCGGGACATTTTTTTACCGAAAAATTTACAAGTTTATCTTGAAAGGGGGACTAGGGGGTGCTTTTCTAAGCTTGATGTAGGTCTGGCGAGGAAACTAAAAAAAAATATATATATATATACATAAATATATAGACCAAAAACCAAGCACTACCCCTATAACCATTTTTACTACCGCAGATCCTTCCTAAACTGCACAAAATCGTCTAAAATTTAGCTAAAATATAGTAAATGAAAGACGTCGCTAGATGTTGCCAGTACAAAAGGGGTTAATAATATTTTTCCAACCAGGGACAGAGTGATAACAGCTACGACGTCGCCGCGCGCCAGAGAGACGCGGACCTGATCGCCGAAGTGAGCGCCTTGGTCATGAGCACGGTCCAAGGAATCGCCAAGATCGTCGAGGAGAACCCCGGAGACTCCACGACCTTCCAAGACATGTCGGCCGTAACGGGGGAGATCGCCGGGATTGGTAAACTGGCCCTCAACGTCGCTAAGAAGGACGAGAGGGCGAAGAGCGGAGACTTCGATGTGGACGCTGTCGATCGGGCCCTCTCGTCGATCCTCGGCTTCATGACCTCTATGGATCTTCCGACCCAATAAGCTTTGGGACGCTCTCCCTCATTCGATCTTTCCCTCTTCCTATGACTTCAACTGCTTTAAAAATCTGTGTGTTAAGACATTTAGACTCTAACATGAATCTTCCGACCCAATAAACTTTGGAACGCTCTCCCTCATTCGATCTTTCCCTCTTTCTATGACTTCAACTGCTTCAAAAATCTGTGTGTTAGGACATTTTGACTCTAACGTACTGTGACCTCGTCCAGTTTAATAGTTAGGTTTTCGCAGGTGGATGTTCAAGCTCAATAAATATTAATGTTTACCCTTTCAGTACTTAGATTAAAATATATATTGTTTTCTTACCTCGAGTGTGGATGCTCTACTTCAATAAATTACATTTCACTCTTTCAATACAATGTTTTTTATTCTTTTAATATTATTACCCTACACATCGCTGTAATCTTGAAGCGCAAGGTATTGTTTCCATATTTGTCTGTCTGTCTGTGCGTCGGTTCGCAAAAAATCTCGAGATCGAATGAATGGATTTCGACGAGAATTGGTCAATTCCTTCATTTGGTACTCGAAAGGATTCTATTAAGGGGGGATGGGAGGGTTTTCTGGACCACATTCTCCCTCAAGTTTAGCCCCAATAGTTTTCAGATGTTAAGATGTTTGCCCATTATTTAGTCGATTTTAAGACCTTTCACCCCATTTCTTCGTCAATAGTTAGACCTTTCGTGCTATTTAGGTGTCGATTATTTCCCTGGCGAACGATACTGAGCCTGTAATGTTGGAAGAACCGACCTTCGGCCGGAATTTTTTTCTATCCAAAAATGTCCTGGCCGAAGGCCGATTCCTCTTAAATTACATACTAAACAAAATACATAAATGAGCACAAAAATCGGGTCATCCCCCATTTAAGAGACGTGTAGGCGAAGTGGCTGACAAGCGAAACAATAATGCAAATACTCACCCACTCCTAAACAGTCTATAGTCGAGAAGCAAACTTACCTGGGGAAAGAAAGGGTATGGTAATAATAATAATAATAATAATAATAATAATAATGATAATAGCAATATGAATAAGAATACAAATAATAATAATAGTAAAAACAAAATATATATATATATATATATATATATATATATATATATTATTAATAATAACAATAATAAATAATAAATAATCTATCTATCTATCTATTGCCGGACGCCATACTCCTCTTTACGAGGGTGGCCACACAAAAAACGCCCCCAAGCAGACCTAACCCCTGTGAGGACAATCCGTGCCAGTTTACTGAAGGACTTACAGGATTGACCACTCAACTTAGGGACGGTCCGTCTGACTCCGAGGCCTTCTATGTATATTTTTAGCAGTATTTTTCTACAGTGGTGCATGGCTAGTCCATCCACTAACCTGCTTCACCCTTAGGTGAGCAGTACGGATTAGTATAAGGTTTACTCCCCTAGACAGGTTGCCGACCAAGGCTGACGAGTCCCTTCCACCCAAATTTGTATAAGGTTGTCTCCCCTAGATGGTTTGCCGACCAAGGCTAACGAGTCCCATCCACCCTGTAAACAAATAATAATAAATAATAATACTAAACCCGCTGTTTGATCACTGAGTCTCCAACATGGCGCCCAACGAATAAGTTGTCCAGCACTTTAAGTACAAGATACCCACCCCCCTCAGACGCCACCACCGATTAACAATACTCGTAAAATCGTAGAAATACAACAATTAAAGATTTGCGAGCTTCCTGGTATAAAGTAAGGAAGTTGGAGCTGTATGTATGTAGGTAGGTAGGTAGGTAGGTAGGTAAGGTATGTAGGTAGGTAGGTAGGTAGGTAGGTAGGTAGGTAGGTAGGTAGGTATGTATGTAGGTAGGTAGGTAGGTAGGTAGGTAGGTAGGTATGTATGTAGGTAGGTAGGTAGGTAGGTATGTATGTATGTAGGTAGGTAGGTAGGTAGGTAGGTAGGTAGATAGGCAGGTATGTATGTAGGTAGGTAGGTAGGTAGGTATGTAGGTAATATAGGTAGGTATGAATGTATGTATTTATGTATCTATGTATGTATGTATGTATGTACAGTATGTATAGTATATGTACAGTATGTATGTATGTATGTACTCATACACATACCTCATAACTGGGGGTGACTGACTCGAGACAGAGCCCGAATAGAAACACAATATTTATAGTTGGAGGTGTAAACTTCGATATTTAGCAGAATAATAAACTAAGTGAGTTTTATTAATTTGATTTAATGTATTTTATAAAGCATACAATAAATTTGGAATCGGTAACTATAATCCATTAATTCTAGGTTGGGCAGAAATCGTAACCTCCAACCTCTGTAACTCAAAAAGGACTGGAGCAAATGGGCTGTCACTTTCCACACACACTCCCTAGCCAAGTCTTCCTATTTGGTAGAAAAAGGAGCTCGATTACTCTAGTCCTTTTAGAGTTAAGAGAATTTATAGGTTACGATTACTGCCCAACCTACAATGAACAGATTATAGACTGATTAATTATCGATTATGTTAGGTGACTGAATTCTGATAAAACTGTTCAACCCTTCTGTACCAGCGATTTCTGTTGTATATCATTTGAGCTATATTTAGACAAGTGTATGCAGTTTAGAAAGGATCTGCGGTAGGGAAAAGGGTTATTAGAGATAGTCTGTAGCATTATACTTGGTACACGTCTTTCCTAAGCTAAATAAAATAGTCTAATAGTTAATAACAAAAATAAAATGGTGGAATAAGTGCTCGTGTGACACCAGTTCAAGGGGAGATCATTTTGATTAACCCTCTTCTCCCTCATGTTTAGCCCCATTAGTTTGGCGATTTTAAGACCTTTTGTGCCATTTAGGTGTCGATATTTTCCTGGCGAGCGATAGCGAGCCTTAATCTAAGAGGAACCGGCCTTAGGCCAAGACATTTTTCTACCAACAAATTTACAAATTTATCTCGAAGGGGGGTTCTGGGGGTGTTTCTTAAGGGGAGGTGTTTAGTTAGTTCCCTAGACCTCCATCAAGCTTAACATTACACCCCCTTGACCCCCTTTCAAGATAAATTTGTACATTTTTCGGTAGAAAAATTTCCCGGCCGAAGGCCGATTCCTTTTAAATTACAGGCTCGCTATCGCTTGCCAGGAAAAAATCGACACCTAAATGGCACGAAAGATCTTAAAAGTGACATAAATGGGGTGAAAGTTCTTAAAATCGCCAAACTAATGGGGCGAACGTCTTAAAATCTCAAAAGAAATGGGGCTAAACATGAGGGAGAAAGGGGTAAAGAAAAAAATCCCTCAAGTGGAAACCTCCCCTTAAAGCTTGCTGGAGGTCTTGGGAGGAAACTAAATATAATTAAATACATACAGATAGACAGATAGATAGATAGATAGATATATAGATAACTAGATAGATAGATAGATATATAGATAAATAGCTAGATAGATAGATAGATAGATAGATAGATAGATAGATAGATATATAGATAAATAGATAGATAGATATATAGATAGATAGACATATAGATAAATAGATAGATAGATAGATACTACAAATACCTACAAATCTCCTTTAACCCCTTCTGTACCGAGGACGTCTTACTAATTGTGCAGCTTAAGAAGGGTCTGTGGTAGTACAAAGGGTTGGGGGGAGATGGTTCGTAGCCTGTTATAGTCACTTTATTTTCAGCTGAGGGTAAATTGCCATGTCCCCATCGTCATTACTCGGTTATTACGAAGATTTTGTAGCGAAATGTCTTGTTGATTGTGAAAACTTGGCATTAATATGATTTGGATATATATTAGTTTAATATTTGTCCATTAAGTATCGGGAAATTCGCTGCTAAGAGATTCAATTTGCCATCAGCTGGAAAAACAATAGACTACAGTTGCTAGAGACCTTTGTTAAACTGAACAAAATAGTGTAATAGTAGCCAGAATAAAGTTAAAAAGACGTCGCCGGTACAGAAGGGGTTAAAGGAGATTTGTAGTTATTTGTATTATTTGTTATATATATACAGTATATATATATACTGTATATATACAGTATATATATACTGTATATATACTGTATATATACAGTATATATATATAAAATATTTAGTTTCCTCCCAAGACTTCCATCAAACTTTAAGAAATACCCCCAAGACCCCCCCCCCCCCCCCTTCGAGACAAATTTGTACATTTTTCGGCAGAAGGTGACCCCATGGCGGCAGTTGGCCAATCGGTGTCAGTATGCCACATCTACAGCTCGCCCGCCACCCGATATTTAACAATCCTCGTAAACTCATAGAAATACAGCAATTGTGTGTCTCTGTGCCCAACGTACCCAGAAGTAACTGTTTTTTTTTTTTTTTTTTTTTAAAGACCTCCGTCTACGTATTGTGAAAAACCTGTTATCCTCCGGCAAATTGTGGGGTTGCGTGAGTGAAGGGGGGGGGGGGGGGACAGTGAATGAAGGAGGATGCATGTTTTTCATAATACGTGTATTAGAAGTAACTAATACCCAGTACCTATACCCAGAAGTACAGTCGGCCAAATAAGTGATGTCCCGGCGCAAAGTATATTTCGATCAATAATGGGTACAAGCAATGTCTAAAACTTGATTTTTTTCGTTTCGAGTGAGATATACAACCATGTTCCTACACTTACCCACCTCATTCAACATCCGACAGACATTAATACAGCACAGAGCGTGCCAAACGGAATGACATCTTGGACATGACTTATTAGCGCGACTGTACCTAATACCTATGCCCACAGACCCTACCGTACCAATAAGTAGGCTAAACGGAAACGGATACTTTAAGGGGTAGTGGAGAGTTTTGGGTCAATATGTCAATATATATATATATATATATATATATATATATATATATATATATATATATATATATATATATATTATAGTAACTCTGTTAGACCCCCAGCAAGCTTTAAAAACACACTCACTAGATCTCCCTTCAAGATAAATTTGTACACTTTTCGGTAGAAAAACCGATTCCTCCTAAATTGCAGGCTCGCTATCGCATGCCCCGAAAAAAAAAATCGATACCTAAATGACACGAAAAATCTTAATATGGACAGAGAAAAGGGGCGAAAGGTATTAAAAATGCCAAACTAATGGGGCTAAGCATATGGAAGAAGGGTATCCAGAAAAATCGAATCATCTCCCCTTAAGTAGACGCCACAAAAAGATACCCATCAAATTTCAAGGGTGTAGGGGTCATGCCAATAGTATATATGGGAGAGCAGAGCAATGATCGTCACCAGTCAAGCAGAAGAGCAGGCAGGCAAGCAGAACAGCAGACAAGCACACAGCAGTATTTAGCAGCACATCAGCCCAGCACACAGCAGTTCTAAGCAGCACAGCAGTATTAAGCAGCTACAGCAACTTCAGCAGCTTGTAAATCCTATGACAATGACACTTCAGGTATGTTGGTGGAGATATTGAACTTTACTCGGTATCAGGGGCTCCCATAATCAACATCATCATAATCATAACCATCATCATCAGCCTGAGTTCACTGCAGGACATAATCCATGGATTTGCATCTTTTCACCTAACTTTAGTTCATCCATCCCTCTCCACATGTCCAAACCGTACAAGCCTACTACTACGCATCTCATCACTGATACTCTTGACTCCTAATTGTGTCTTCAGCTATTCACTAGATATCTAACTTGCAGTTTGGCCCCACACATCCATCTCGCCCTTCTAATTTCGTTACACTCCATTCTGTTGATATCATCCACTTTAACAGGCCACGTTTCTTAAGCATATGTCATTGCGCTTCTAAAGCATGAAGTTTACACCTTTCTCTTCAATGGGAGAAAGAGTCTTCTCATAGTAAGTATTGGCAACAGCTCTCTGAACTTTTCCAAGCCACATCAAATTCTGGCAATAATGACGGCCTTTGCCCCACCACAGGCGGAGATGGTATCTCCGAGTTAGCAAAACTTGCCCACCATAATCCAGTACCTCATTGCCAAAGTTAACACTCTTGAGCTGATCATTGATCACAAGCTTATCTTTGAATACTATGAATATATTTCTCAGTTTCAGACTTCTTCTTCGGTAGAGGTCCCTTTACTCTAGTGCAATGCTTCTTCCCGTGGTGTACCCAGCTGCGGCAGACGCTATACTGAATTGAATTTGCGCCCACCCCTTTTCGGTATACTAAACATGGGTATACAGTACACCACTTTTGTTCTACCTTTCTAAACCCTAATCTACTGTGTAAAACTTAGGTTTTATTTATACTAACTCTAAATCCTTTACTTGCCATGCCCTCTCTCCATCTTCTGAAATTGGCTTTGTCATCCACACACTACCTGCGATAAGCACTAGGTCATCTGCTTATAGCAGTACCCAGGGTAGCCCAACTCTATAATCTCCAAATATTGCCTCCAGAACCATAACAAGGAGGAGGGGGCTTAGGACAGAGCCCTGGTGGACTCCTCACTCAATACACCTTTCACCCTCACTGCCGTTCACGAGTCCTCGTACATCCTCATTAACACATGCACCAGCCACTCCTCTATGCCAAGTCTTCTCGTAGCCCACTGTACAAACTCTCTCTGAACCCTATCAAAAGCCTTCTCCAGGTCTACAACACAAGGTACAGAGCCCTATCTTTAATTAAATATCTTTCCTGCAGCTGCCTGACTATGAAGATAGCGTCGATTGTACCTGGCATTAAACTGAACTGTATATCATCAATAGAGATGCTTTCCCTGATCATACCTTCAAAGACTATCATGCCTTGATCAAGCATTTCCAGGCCCCTATAATTCCCCTATTTAACGAATCCCCCTTTCCCTTATATATGTTTACTATTACACATTTATATTTATATCACTCATCTGTCTGGGATTCTCTCTTCTATAATGATGGGAGTTTATTAGCTCAGTGACCAGTTTCGCTCCTATGTAACTCCAGGCTTTTATCATCTCAGCAACAATGCCAGAGCCCCCTGCAACTTTTGCATCCTTCATTTTATTTATTGCGCTGCTTACAAAAGCTGACGCTGGCAAAGGGGGGGGGGGGACAAGTATTAGCTTTTGGCTACTAAGCTGCTCTCTATTCCTCTCAAATTTCACGTTGAGTAATCGTTCATAGGTTACCATCCAAACATCACTGATTTTGTGTGAGCAAATAAATAAATATATAAGTAAAAAAGTAATTAATAACAAAAATTCTCCCCTTACTTTCTTCCTGTTCCAACAGACCGTGATTTACCTCCTGGGTGCCCTGAGCGTGTCCCTAGCGATGACGGTGCCGGCAACGACAGGTCCAGTCTCTACGGATGCGCCCTTCGTGGCCCTGTCCAGCAAAGACACCCCGCAGGACCTGATTGACCGAGTGGTGCCCCTGTTGGTCAAGTCCGCCATGCAGGAGGGAGGCTCGTACACCGACCAACTCCGGAGGGTGGTCATGTCGGTCATCCACCTCGCCCGCACCCTGGTCATCCTGAAGGGGGCCGAGCAGGAGGACTACAACACCTTGGACCACTTGAGGGAAGTAGACACGGTAGAGAGGACCAGCAGCCTAACCTTGGACACCATCCAGGGAATCTCCGAGCTCACCCAAGAGTCCCCACTTACCACGGAGCAGCGCCTGAGTGTTCCTGACAACATCGCCACCATCTTGGCCACCGGTATTAAGGCAGCTCATCAAGTCCAGCCCATCCAGAAACGAGGAGAAGTTGCCGAAATTGGGAACAGCGTTGCGGCTATTCTGAACTTAATGAAAGGATTGTCATAAGTTCAGAACATCCAGTAGCGTCAATAGAAAGGATATTTTGACCAACAACTTATGTATCAAAGACAAAATTTATTTTATTTGTATATCTTCAAAATTACTCCCCGAGTTCCACATAAATGTATTGTGATCGACTTAAGTAAATAAAACCGAAATACTTAAAACTACTTGTATCTGTAAACCTGAAAGAACCCTGTATATATATATATATATATATATATATATATATATATATATATACCCGGTATATATATTTTGTTTTTCATACTCTCACGTGTATTTGTGAGATATACATAATACAGTATACACTATGCACAGTCACATATATAAGTCCCTCTGGCCACTACTCCTTCACAGATTAACCTTTAAATGTATCCTTAATTATATAAGAACTTACACCTGAATACAACATGGTGACCTACCAGAACAAGTCCGACTTAATGAGAGATGGTTCACTTTTTGGGCGATTTTTGCATGTATTCATTATTTTTCTAGTTTCCTCCCTAGACCTCCATCAAATTAAAAAAAAAAAAAAAAAAAAAAAAAAAAATCCATTAGATCGCCCTTCTAGATTCATTTGTACATTTTTCGGTAGAAAAATGTCCCGGCCAAAGGCCGCTTCTTCCAACATTACAGGCTCACTATCGTTCGCCAGGGAAAAAATCGACACCTAAATAGCACGAAAGGTCTAAATATTGACGAAGAAATGGGGTGTAAAGTCTTAAATCGCCAAACTAATGGGCCGAGTGCCTTCAAATCTGGAACCTAATAGGGCTAAACATGAGGAAGAAGGGGGACCAGAAAACCGGCCCATCCCCCCTTAAAATACAATGCCATACATTGTTATAGCGTATTGGACTCACAGCCAAAAGTTCCTGGGCTTGATTTTTTCCAGGGCTGACTGAAGATATCCCGACCCCGCAACACAATTAAAACAAAAAAAAAAAAAAAAAAAAAAACACAAAACACACACATACAATCAATAACTGATATATAGCACCGGAAAAAAAAAAAAAAAAAAAAAAAAAAAAATCCCAACTTTCTATCCATCTGAATCTCAACAGACATTCAATACATTTACAGTGAATAACATTGAAATATTATAATCTATTTTTTATTAATTTCACCACAACACCAAACACCTCCAATAAAATTAATGAAAGCATATATGTGATCCACCAGGATTCGAACCCGGGTTATCACACACAGATTTTTAGACACCTTAACCATTACACCACCAAGACGGTTAAAGGTTTATGCACACGCCTACGACTTATTATCCATTCTCGAATACTGGATATTAATCTAATCATGTTCATATTCCCACCGCACTATGGTAGCCTAATGTTTAAGTGAGAGGAAAGAATATTCATGGGTCACAGATCATATAGACCGGCCTCGCTACGAAATATCCCTGAACCTACCGATAATATATTTTTTTAGTAATTTCACCACAACACCAAACACCTCCAATGAAATTAATGAAAGCATATAATTATGTGATCCACCAGGATTCGAACCCGGGTTATCACACACAGATTTTTAGAATGCAGAAATGGTAATAATACAAACTCAAATGTTCTAGATACATTAGGAGAGCAGAGCAGAGAAGAGAGAGAGAGAGAGAGAGAGAGAGAGAGAGAGAACTATGTAGGGAAGTAGATAGGTGTAATATATATATATTACAAAAAAGGAGAGAGACAGATAGGGAGAGAGAGAGAGTGGGGCAAACAAGCAGACAGACAGACAAAAGAAAAACACAGAGGAAAAGGAAAACGGAAACCCCGACGATGGTAAACTCACCTAAAGCACGCCAGACAATGAGAATGAGGAGGAGCCTCATTCTCCTTCGACCACTGAACGGCGGCGCTCCCGGGGTGATCATAGTGGCCCCTGAGCCTCTGATGGTGGTGCTTCTGGGCCCCTTCGTTACTCCCAGGGGAACCGATACCCCCCACACCTCCTCCTCCTTCAGTTCCACCACTACCTCCTCCTCCTTCAGCGCCTTCTGCTGGTCTTCTACGGCCTGTCTGTCTGTCTGTCCGATAACTCCTCCTAGACCATTGGACTGATTTTCACCAAACTTCACAAGAACATTCGGTGCGTGAATGCGACGGTAATTAAACAAAGATTTTTTGAATTTTTGCAATAGTTATGATTTTACGTAAAAAAAAATGTTTTGACCCCCCACCGCCCACCCCCCAAGCAATGATGATGGCGTTCTGTGTCAGTCACACAGAACGCCATCGTTCAGGGGGTGAAATCATCTCACTCCGTATTTGCTAGGTTAAGTTAGTTTAGTTGATATTAGAGGTGATGGTAGTAATAGTGGTAGTAATGGTGACAGTACTATACCTGATATATTTCCAGATGAGGATAGAGAATCGTAGATGTGGCAACTGCGAAGTGATGGTGCGTGATTGGTTGGAGTGACTGTGTTTCATTTCGTAGGTTGCTTGTGATAACAATTAAAATAACTGTTTCATTACAATTATTTGAATCATCATAACTACAAATTATAAGTGTCTTTTATTCTAAATCTCGAAAATGCCGCTTAGCATTGATATTTTGCAATACAAGCAGGCATTAACCGAAAAAGCATCTGTACTCAAGTCAACTGATGCCTAAATGAACACTTACCTTTCAGTCAACTTGTTCTAGCTCATTATATTTGAACATTACAAGACATTTGACTGTTTTTAGCACATATAGAAGGTATTATAACACTTAAGTAATGTAATATAACTCAAGGACTACATTTAAAGTAGCAGAAGTTTATTTCAAAATAGCCTAGAGGGGAGAGGCTAGAGAGACTGGTCACCACATTTAAACTTCCCGCCTCAGGAGCCCCTCCCCCACCATCACATTTACAAAATTCCCTGAAAAATGTAGGCTACTTTAAATGAAGTAGATGCCTTATATTACATGCACTTAAGTGTTATAATATCTTTTAGAGGCGCTTAAACAGTCAAATGTAATTTAATTTTATAATGAATACGTTGACTGAAAGGGAAGTGTTCGTTTGGGCATCAGTTGACTTGGGTACAGATGCTTTTTCGGTTAATGCCTGCTTGTATTGCAAAATATCAATGCTAAGCCGCATTTTCGAGATTTAGAATAAAAGACACTATTATACTTTGTAGATATGATGATTCAAATAATTGTAATGAAACAGTTATTTTAATTGTTATCACAAGCAACCTACGAAATGAAACAGTCACTCCAACCAATCACGCACCATCACTTCGCAGTTGCCACATCTACGATTCTCGATCCTCATCTGGAAATAAATCAGGTATAGTAGTAGTGATGATGGTCATAATAGTAGTGATGATGGTGACAAGTAATGATGATGGCTGTAGTGATAATGATGACAGTAGTGATGATGGTGACAGTAGTGATGATGGTGACAGTAGTGATGATGGTGACAGTAGTAGTGATGATGGTGAGTAGTAGTGATGATGGTGAAAGTTGTAGTGATGATGACAGTAGTAGTGATGATGAGAGTAGTAGTGATGATGGTAAGAGTAGTAGTGATGATGGTAAGAGTAGTAGTGATGACTATAATAGTAGTAGTGCTGATGATAGTAATGGTGTAGTGATTAGTAGTAATGATGGTGACCCATCGCAGAGTTGGGTATGCCGTTTTGATTTTGGGCAAAACGGCACGTCTACTTTATTATTAATTATATTTAGTTTCCTCCCAAGATTTCCATCAAACTTTAAGAAATACCCCCAAGACCCCTCTTCGAGATAAATGTGTACATTTTTCGGCAGAAGGTGACCCCGCGGCTCCAACATGGCGGCAGTTGGCCAATCGGTGTTCGTATGCCACGTCTACAGGTCGCCCGCCACCCGATATCTATCAATCCTCGTAAACTCATAGAAATACAGCAATTGTGCGTCTCTGTGCCCAACGTACCCAGGAGTAACTATATACCTAAACGTAGAAGTACAGTCGGCCTAATAAGTAATGTACCGGCACCAAGTATGTTTCGATCAATAGTTGGTACAATCAATGTCTAAAACTTGATTTTTTTCGTTTCGAGTGAGATATACAACCATGTTCCTATACATACCCGCCCTATTCAACATCTGACAGACATTATTACAGCACAGATCAAGCCAAAGGTAATGACAGCTGGGACATTACTTATTAGCGCGACTGTACCTAATACCTATAACCACAGACCCTACCGTATCAATAAGTAGGACAAACGGAAATTGATGCTTTAATTAAGGGGTAGTGGAGAGTGTTTGGTGAATATATATATATATATATATATATATATATATATATATATATATATATATATATATATATATATATATATATATATATATATATATATATATATATATATATATATATATATATATTATAGTAACTTTGCTAGACCTCCAGCAAGCTATAAAAACAAAACAAAAATAGATCTCCTTTCAATATAAATGTGTACACTTTTCGGTAGAAAAATGCCCTGGCCGGTTCGTCCTAATTAACAGGCTAGCTATCGCTCGCCAGGAAAAAATAAATACCTAAATGACACGAAAAGTCTAAATATTGACAGAGAGAAGGGGCGAAAGTTATTAAAATCGCCAAACTAATGGGGCTAAGCATATGGAAGAAGGGTATCCAGAAAAATCGAACCATCTCCCCTTAAGTAGACGCCATAAAAAGATACCCATCAAATGTCAAGGGTGTCGGGGTCATGCCAATAGTATATATGGGAGAGCAGAGCAATGATCGTCACCAGTCAAGCAGAAGAGCAGGCAAGCAGAACAGCAGACAAGCACACAGCAGTTCTAAGCAGCACAGCAGTATTAAGCAGCTACAGCACCTTCAGCAGCTTCTAATTCCTACGACAATGGCACTTCAGGTATGTTGGTGGAGATATTGGACTTAAGGGGAGGCAGGCCGTTTTTCTGGACCCCCTTCTCCCTAATGATTAGCCCCACTAGTTTTGAGATTATAAGACATTCGGCTCATTAGTTTGGCGATTTTAACACCTTTCGCCCCATTTTGTTGTCAATTTTAAGACCTTTCGTGCCACTTAGGTGTCGATTATTTCCTGGCGAGCGATAGCGAGCCTGCAATTTTAAGAGGAACCGGCCTTCGGCCGGTAAATTTTTCTACCGAAAAATTTACAAATTTATCTTGAAGGTGGGTCTAGGGAGTGTCTTTCTAAGCTTGATGGAGGTCTAGGGAAGAAACTAAAAAATATATGAATAAATGAATTAATAGACCAAAAAAAACGGTCAGTCTCCCCTTAACTCGGTATCAGGGGCTCCCACCATCATGATCATGATCATCATCATCATCATCAGCCTGAGTTAGTTCACTGCAGGACATAGCCCATGGATTTGCATCTTTTCACCCAACTTAGTTGATCCATCCTCTCCACATGTCCAAACCATCCAAGCCTACTATAGTCTATTCGCTGTAAGTAGGCGAGAAATCATGAACTCTATCCTCTGTAACTCAAAAAACGACTAGAGTAATCGAGCTAATATTTCTACCATTTGGGAAGAGTCAGTTAAGGAGAATATATGTGGAGATTTTCAGCCAATGTGCTCTAGCCCCTTTTGAGTTACAGAGGATAGGTCATGATTTCTCGCCTACTTACAGCGAATAGACTATAGTTCACTGCAGGACATAGCCCATGGATTTGCATCTTTTTACACAATTTAGTTCATCCATCCTCTCCACATGTCCAAACCGTACAAGCCTACTACTATACCCTGTTCCAAATAGGTAGTCCAGAAATCGTGAACCCTGATCTCTGTAACTCAAAAGGAGCTAGAGCAAATGGGCTGTTAATTTCCACGCCTATTCCCTGTCTGGCCCTTCCCAAATGGTAGTACTATTAGCTCGATTACTTTAGTCGTTCGTGAGTTATAGATGTTAATGTTAAAGAGTTTTGGCCTACTTATTTGGAACAAGGTTTAGTACACATCTCATCACTGATATCCTTAATACCTAACTGTGTTTTCAGTTCTTCATTAGATATCTAACGAACCCCCCCTTGCCCTTATATATGTTTATTATTACACTTATATATCTAACGAACCCCCCTTGCCCTTATATATGTTTATAATTACACTTATATATCTAACGAACCCCCCTTGCCCTTATATATGTTTATTATTACACTTATATATCTAACGAACCCCCCTTGCCCTTATATATGTTTATTATTACACTTATATATCTAACGAACCCCCCTTGTCCTTATATATGTTTATTATTACACTTTCATACCACTCATCTGGGATTCACTCCTCTCTAATGATGGAGTTTATTAGCTCAGTGACCAGTTTCGCTCCTGTGTCACTTCAGGCTTTTATCATCTCAGCAACAATGCCAGAGCCCCCTGCAACTTGTGCATCCTTCCTTTTAATTATTGCACTGCTTACAAAAGCTAACACTGTCAAGGGGGTGGGGGCAAGTATTGGCTCCTCGCTACTAAGCTGCTCTCTATTCCTTTCAAATTCCACATTGAGTAATCATTCGTAGGTTACCATCCAAACATCAATGATTTTTTGTGAGCGTAATATATAAATAAATAAATATATAAGTAAAGAAGTAATAAATAACAAAAACATCTCCCCCTTTCTTACTTCCTGTTCCAACAGACCGTGATTTACCTCCTGGGTGCCCTGAGCGTGTCCCTAGCGATGACGGTGCCGGCAACGACAGGTCCAGTCTCTACGGATGCGCCCTTCGTGGCCGTATCCAGCAAAGACACTCCGCAGGACCTGATTGACCGAGTGGTGCCCCTGTTGGTCAAGTCCGTCATGCAGGAGGGAGGCTCGTACACCGACCAACTCCGGAGGGTGGTCATGTCGGTCGTCCAGCTCGCCCGCGCCCTGGTCATCCTGAAGGGGGCCGAGCAGGAGAACTACGACACCTTGGCCCACTTGAGGGAAGTAGACACGGTAGAGAGGACCAGCACCCTAACCTTGGACACCATCCAGGGAATCTCCGAGCTCACCCAAGAGTCCCCACTTACCACGGAGCAGCGCCTGAGTGTTCCTGACAACATCGCCACCATCTTGGCCACCGGTATTAAGGCAGCTCATCAAGTCCAGCCCATCCACAAACGAGGAGAAGTTGCCGAAATTGGGAACAGCGTCGCGGCTATTCTGAACTTCATGAAAGGATTGTCACAAGTTGAGAACATCCAGTAGCGTCAATAGAAAGGATATTTTGACCAACAACTTATGTATCAAAGACAAAATTTATTTTATTTGTATATCTTCAAAATTACTCCCCGAGTTCCACATAAATGTATTGTGATCGACTCCAAGTAAATAAACCCGAAATACTTAAAACTACTTGTATCTGTAAACCTGAAAGAACCCTGTATATATATATATATATATATATATATATATATATATATATATATATATATATATATATATATAATTTGTGCAATAGTTATGATTTTAGGTCAAAAAAATTGTTCCCCCACCCCCCCTCCTCAGGACCCCCCACCCCCCACCCCCCAAGCAATGATGATGGCGTTCTGTGTCAGTCACACAGAATGCCATCGTTCAGGGGGTGAAAACATCTCGCTCCGTATTTGCTAGGCTAAGTTAGTTTAGTTGATATTAGAGGTGATGGTAGTAATAGTGGTAGTAATGGTGACAGTACTATACCTGATATATATCCAGATGAGGATCAAAAATCGTAGATGTGGCAACTGCGAAGTGATGGTGTTGATATCATCCACTTTGACAGGCCACGTTTCTTAAGCATATATCATTGCGCTTCTAAAGCATGAAGTTTACACCTTTCTCTTCAATGGGAGAGAGAGTCTTCTCATAGTAAGTATTGGCAACAGCTCTCTGAACTTTTCCAAGCCACATCAAATTCTGCCAATAATGACGGCCTTTGCCCCACCACAGGCGGAGATGGTATCTCCGAGTTAGCAAAACTTGTCCACCATAATCCAGTACCTCATTGCCAAAGTTAAAACTCTTGAGCTGATCATTGATCACAAGCTTATCTTTGAATACTATGAATATATTTCTCAGTTTCAGACTTCTTCTTCGGTAGAGGTCCCTTTACTCTAGTGCAATGCTTCTTCCTGTGGTGTACCCAGCTGCGGCAGACGCTATACTGAATTGAATTTGCGCCCACCCCTTTTCGGTATACTACACATGGGTATACAGTACACCACTTTTGTTCTACCTTTCCAAACCCTAATCTACTGTGTAAAACTTAGGTTTTATTTATACTAACTCTAAATCCTTTACTTGCCATGCCCTCTCTCCATCTTCTGAAATTGACTTTGTCATCCACACACTACCTGCGATAAGCACTAGGTCATCTGCTTATAGCAGTACCCAGGGTAGCCCAACTCTATAATCTCCAAATATTGCCTCCAGAACCATAACAAGGAGGAGGGGGCTTAGGACAGAGCCCTGGTGGACTCCTCACTCAATACACCTTTCACCCTCACTGCCGTTCACGAGTCCTCGTACATCCTCATTAACACATGCACCAGCCACTCTCTATGCCAAGTCTTCTCGTAGCCCACTGTACAAACTCTCTCTGAACCCTATCAAAAGCCTTCTCCAGGTCTACAACACAAGGTACAGAGCCCTATCTTTAATTAAATATCTTTCCTGCAGCTGCCTGACTATGAAGATAGCGTCGATTGTACCTGGCATTAAACTGAACTGTATATCATCAATAGAGATGCTTTCCCTGATCATACCTTCAAAGACTATCACGCCTTGATCAAGCATTTCCAGGCCCCTATAATTCCCCTATTTAACGAATCCCCCTTTCCCTTATATATGTTTACTATTACACATTTATATCACTCATCTGTCTGGGATTCTCTCTTCTATAATGATGGGAGTTTATTAGCTCAGTGACCAGTTTCGCTCCTATGTCACTCCAGGCTTTTATCATCTCAGCAACAATGCCAGAGCCCCCTGCAACTTTTGCATCCTTCATATTATTTATTGCGCTGCTTACAAAAGCTGACGCTGGCAAGGGGGGGGGGGGGACAAGTATTAGCTTTTGGCTACTAAGCTGCTCTCTATTCCTCTCAAATTTCACGTTGAGTAATCGTTCATAGGTTACCATCCAAACATCACTGATTTTGTGTGAGCAAATAAATAAATATATAAGTAAAAAAGTAATTAATAACAAAAATTCTCCCCTTACTTTCTTCCTGTTCCAACAGACCGTGATTTACCTCCTGGGTGCCCTGAGCGTGTCCCTAGCGATGACGGTGCCGGCAACGACAGGTCCAGTCTCTACGGATGCGCCCTTCGTGGCCCTGTCCAGCAAAGACACCCCGCAGGACCTGATTGACCGAGTGGTGCCCCTGTTGGTCAAGTCCGCCATGCAGGAGGGAGGCTCGTACACCGACCAACTCCGGAGGGTGGTCATGTCGGTCATCCACCTCGCCCGCACCCTGGTCATCCTGAAGGGGTCCGAGCAGGAGGACTACGACACCTTGGACCACTTGAGGGAAGTAGACATGGTAGAGAGGACCAGCACCCTAACCTTGGACACCATCCAGGGAATCTCCGAGCTCACCCAAGAGACCCCACTTACCACGGAGCAGCGCCTGAGTGTTCCTGATAACATCGCCACCATCTTGGCCACCGGTATTAAGGCAGCTCATCAAGTCCAGCCCATCCAGAAACGAGGAGAAGTTGCCGAAATTGGGAACAGCGTCGCGGCTATTCTGAACTTCATGAAAGGATTGTCACAAGTTGAGAACATCCAGTAGCGTCAATAGAAAGGATATTTTGACCAACAAATTATTTATCAAAGACAAAATGTATTTGATTTGTATATCTACAAAATTACTCCCCGAGTTCTACATAAATGTATTGTGATCGACTTAAGTAAATACAACCGAAATACTTAAAACTACTTGTATCTGTAAACCTGAAAGAACCCAGTATATATATATACCGTATATATATATATATATTTTATTTTATTTTTTATTTTTTTCTATATTCCAACTTACTTCCTCTCGGGCATAGGCTGAGAGCCTTAACATTCACTGCTTTACAATGAACAGTGAAGCCTGTGAGGTCTTGTTCCAGTCTAGGGAGTGAGACATGTGAAGCACGTAGAGTACAACGAGCACCTGCCATCTTGCCTTCACATGAGGCACGGTGCTCACTCATGGCCCGAAACGACCCCATCTCTGAAGCCACCTCGTTCCCGTGCTTCACTGTCTCACCCCCTACACTCGGACTCTCACACTTACACACACACAACGCCACCTGTTGAGCAGATAACTCACCAGGCATTGCACCCCTATAGCATATTTTGAATATGGGAATATTCATACAGTGCTATTTAATCAGGGAACAATGAGGGTATTTTATTGACGTTTCGGTGGGCTTTGTGGTAATGCGCTGATACTAGGTACAGCACAAATTCCATCCCAATAATATCTTCCCATTGATACATCGGGATTTGAACCCGGGACCTTTGGATTACCAGGCCAGTGGCAAGACCACTCCACCACACCTCCCCTATATATATATATATATATATATACACACCGGTATATATAACATTTGGTAGCAGTTAATTCTAGATAGACATAACGTAGGATATTATTCTACCTACATGCTTCAAATAATAATATAAAATAATAAATATATAAAATAAAAATAAAAATAGTTTACATGATCTTTAGTAAAGAGGAAGGAAATGTTGATATGGGTGCGTGTGAGGCGCTCAGTGTAATCAGCTGTTATCATTATACTTCCATCAGTGTGGAGAGATATGGGGGTGACAAACTGATCATGATAATGTTGGGGGGGGGGGGGGGGTGCAACATACACGAATCACACGTAAATCATTACAGTAGGCTATAGACAGTACAACTGACTCACGACTCGCATTATCTTTCTTGCTTTTTTACTCTCTTTGGAATGGATTACTACCTATTCCTTGTAACTAGTCATAATTCTCTCTCTCTCTCTCTCTCTCTCCAGTACAGTATTAGCACCCCAAATAATTATACAGTAGATAGCCATATATAACAAGGACAGATGGAAACTTGGCAAAAAATCCAAAACACCGAAAGTTGATATAATTGGGTGCCAAACTACAACGGCTTGTGACAAAACTGAGTTATATATTACTTGATAATTTTTAATGTAAATGATTATTGCATTTTAACTGAATAATAATTCCATGGCATAAGCTAAAAATATGTAGATAATCACACAGTAATTCAAAATACTCCACATTGTAGAATTATTGGATAATTCAGTGATATGTGTGACAGGAAATAAGATTATAAACAGGAAATCGTGTGCAGTATTTAATATCAGGAAAAATAAAATCAAACTTCACTTGGTAAATATCTGCCGCCTGAAAACTGTACTGCAGAACTAGGAATACATGCATTCATTCATACATACTGTACATGCGGTATATTCAAATAGCCTCGCGTAAACTCACAGATACCTCTGATGAACCCTGAATGGTAAGGTACAGTATGTGACAATACAACTTGATTGATACATGACAAAAACACTCACACTCTCTTTCCATTCAATTACCCCCCCTACCCCCCCCCCCCCCACCTATTACACACACACTCTCTACCTACTCCTTCAACCTACTCACGCAAACATACAAAATCAGACTCACTCACTCACACACACACTCTCTCTCTCTCTCTCTCTCTGACAAACAGCTGATGGTAAATGTGGCATGGCAGGATACAGAGACATGACAAGATAGAGATAATAGGTTGTGTGAGCGAAGAGGAATTATGGGATAAGCAAGGGGGGAGGGGAGATAAGTGAATTCAGATGAAAAATATCAACGAGAAGAACAAAGAAAAGAGAAACAAAGAGATGATAGGTGAAAGGCAAGAGCACGGGAGAGGGAAAGAGAAACAAACATCAAATAAAGGCAGCTTAAGTCACAAGAGGAACACAGTATACAAGATGACATAATAGAAGGAAAGATATAAACAATACGTGAGAAACGAGAGAGCAGATAATTATGCAACCCGAGAAAGGGAAAGTGGAAAATGAATAGTAAAGAGAAAATAAAGGGTGAAAGGAGAGACAAGAGAGGATAGATAAAATACAAGAGAAACATTATAGAAAGGAAGATGCGAGACATACGAGAAGAAAACAAATACAATAAAGCAAGATAAGATAAATAAATAAAGATGAGAGAAAAGAAAGAGGAGAGATTGAAGACAATAGAACATGTTAGAAGGGAAGAAACGAACAATTAAAATGTAAAACTTGCAAACTAAACAAACCAAAATTGGGACAAGGACAATATAAAGTCAAATTAAATGATCAAAATCGCTATGTGGAAAGAGAGAAGATAAAGAAAGAATAAAGGAAGATATGAATATGAGAAACAAAAGAGCAGAGATGGGACAAAAGATCATAATACAGAAGGGAAGATACAAACAATAAGAGATTAATAACAAAGACAATACAGGAAAAGAAGATAAACGAGAGGAGGGAGTGAAGACAAGAGAACACATTAGAAGGGAAGATGCGAGCAATAACAGATAAGATAAACAAAGATAATACAGGAAGATATGAACAGCAAGAGAAGAGAGATGGAAGAGGGGAGAGGGGAAGGACAAATGTGGCCAACACACAAATGTAATTGAAGGGGAGAGAGAGAGAGAGAGAGAGAGAGAGAGAGAGAGAGAGAGAGAGAGAGAGAGAGAGAGAGAGAGAGAGAGAGAGAGAGAGAGAGAGAGAGAGAGAGAGAGAGAGAGAGAGAGAGAATTTAATGCCTAATAATTAAATAAATTTATAAATAATAAGGGATTAAAACAAACACAGTGAGTGATAGGAAGTTAAAATGATATAATATAAAGCCAATTTAATGCAAGATCAAATATAAATACCAGGACAAAGAAATCCCAGTAATAAGAGGAGACAAAGACCAGAAAGTATCAAGACCTCGTACAATAAACACAAACAACCCAAATAAGTGGAGCTACGTCTCAGTGTTTATAGCTGTCTCCACCCACTAGATGGAATGAACACTTTTCAAATCGGATTATAACATCAAGTAAAATATACTAGAATAATAATGCAAACAATTAGTATGTGAAATATACGGATGTGAGTACCGACAATTAGCTTAATAAAGATAAAAACATAATTAATTACGAATTACGAATCAAAGAGAATGGAGGTGCAAAACAACTGTAATAATTTGATTATTGGTACTCAAAATATTATGTTAATCATGTAAATCCTTACATTGCTAAGATGTAATTATTTTATATCGATAAAAAGTGCAACAATTTGTCCCATGATCAAATTTAGGAGGCTAGTGTTATTGTGTATTATGAGGTAGGTGGCCGACTATACAAGCCTTGCCGTAGAATTACTGTATATTGACTTTAAACACTGCTGGAGTCTTCTGGCAGATGCGAATTATAAAAATATAATAAAACACAAATACAACAAAGGCAAAAATTAATAGTGCCAAATGCGACATAACAACATAAGTTATTCTGAATATGAATGTTTCATCCTGGAATCCTAGCATAAAATTGTATGCAATCCCAAATTCCTATACTGTAATACACAACACACGCTTTGAAGAGTAGGAACAAAGTAATGATGAGTGAGGGAGGAGGAATGAGGCAAGAAGAGGGTGTGTGGTAAAGTCAAGTCACACGAGTGTTTATCTCAGCAACATTAATCACCAACTCTTTCTGACAACCTATCAGAACTCTCGCACTGATATCGGTAACAAGACTGAAGGTAGTTGAACCGATGTAACTGAATCTTTAGTAAATACAACATTTAATAACAATAATTTGGAAGATGCTGGACCAGAGTAGCCAACAGAGTAGCCAGAGAAAAATGCTAGTGTGACTCCCGTTTAGGCCTAGTGAGGGTCAGATGGAGACAGACGGGGAGAGATGGTGGGTGGATACAACACTGGCCAGAAAGGGCGCCAAACTCAAGGCCACGGTTGGCGCGAAACAGTGGGCGGGGTGCTAGAAGAAAGTGAAGAAAGCTTTAGAGGGCAAGCCAGTCACGGGCTCATTTTCCCAGGTACTGTAACTGTATTTGACAATTCCTCTGGTTTGGTAGCTTCTGCAGTCGGCTTTTAGGCCTATATGGATTTAGTCAACTAATATAATGTACCTCAATAAAGCTGCCGACACCTACAAGAACAGATACAGGTACTGTAGGTTATAAGACAAAGGAACAATGTGCAATCTATATAGGCTAATAGTCCATGGGAGAGAAAATGGGAACTGAGTATATAAAATATATCTTAATTATATTTTCAGTGTGTGTGTGTTGTATGAATAAGAGAGACTGCCTTTAGCTCCCAAAGTTAACAGCATTCACCGTATGTTGTGCACTTCCCAGGCTTCCACCACCACCACGGTCCTACATCATCACCACCAAGCTCCTACACCACCATCACCACCACCACGGTCCTACATCATTACCACCATCCGAGTGTCACCATCAGCAAGTACCCAGGACTTAAGTTCAACCATTTCAGTGTGAAGACTAACCGTAACCGTTATTGTAATTGGTACAAGACGGTGATATGTATATTAAAAAGGACCTCACAGAGTTATAGGTTGCTAGTGAATTATCCCCCAATAACTTGAAGAGATCGTTCTTAAGTCAAATACAACCGTTTAAACAGTGTAAATATTGGAAATGAGATAATATTGAAGTGGTAAAGAAATTTTTGGGTTTAACCTAACCATTTAGTATGCAGTGGAAGTATGATAAACGTTCTCTACACCAGGTCAACAATGCCACTGGTCCGGTGCCAGGGCTGAGGGTACCAACGCGACCAGGACTGGTATGATGATGTGGTTACACCATGCTGACTCACAAGTCACAACATTCGGTAGCCATCTTGTACACTATGCTGACTCACACTATTCGGTAACCATCTTGTATATAAGACCATAAGAAAACGGGAGTCTGCAGAAAGCCGATTAGCCACCAAAAGGCAGATCCCTTTCACACCCAACTCATATAGTCCAAGTGCTTATCTAACTTTTGCTTTTCAAGTTACAAATGATAACACACACTTAACAACCTAAAACAATAATAGTAAAACACACAAAACCCGAGTATCTACACGCACTCCACTATATAAAGAACACAGTGGTCTACAACATGGCAAACAATCTAAAGCAGTTGGTAAATTAATGGTGATAGCGAATGACTCAGAGTCACGTCGGAAGTCCACGTCACTTTCTTTCTAAAAACCTCTGTGTGCATTATGGGGGATTTTAATTTTCCGAATATAGATTGGCAGCATCAAATAGGACTCTGATTCTGAGGAGTTTATAGAGGTAGTACAAGATAGTTTTTTATTTCAATTCATAGATACGCCGACTAGAGGTAATAATATTCTCGATTTATTTTTCATTAACAATGAACATATGGTAAATAATGTAGAGATAGGGGACCACCTAGGAAATAGTGATCACAATTCTGTGTATTTTAATATACAATGGAAAGGTAATGCCAGAGAGAATACAACATTAATACCTGACTTTAGAAAAGCCAATTATGGTGGGTTAAGAAGAGCCCTATTAGCGGACCCTATGGTCAAAAAATTAAGTCGATCCAGGTGTCCAAATGAGTGTACCCCTTCTCAGGCACCTGTCATCCAGTCAGGAAGAGACGTCAACCTTGGTAGATACATACGATAATTTTATCAAGTCAGTATTCAATGCACAAAATAAATACATCCCCAAAACAAAATTTAGATCAACACAGAACCAACCCAAATGGATGAATAATAGACTATTAGATCTTCTAGGACAAAAGAGAGGAATATATAGAAAAATTAGAAAAGGCGAAATTCACCTACCTACTTGCTTACTATCAGAATCTATCAAGACAGGTAAAAAAGGATATTAGGAAAGAAAAAAGAAATTATGAAATTAAGGTTGCCAATGACTCAAAAAAATAATCCTAAAGCTTTTTTACCAACTATATAAATCCAAGGTTAGAGATGTAATTGGTCCCCTTAAAACTTCGATAGGAGAAATGACAGAAAATGATTTAGAAATGTGCAGTACATTAAATAGTCAATTTCTTTCCGTTTTCACTAATGAAAATTTGGCACAGTTTCCAGAAGTCCGTAAGGTATATAGCGATAGTATAGAAAATAGGTTAAGTACGGTTACTATAAGTAGAAATGATGTGCTTAAGGAAATTGACAGACTGAAACCTCATAAATCGCCTGGTCCTGATGAGGTATATGCTAGAGTATTAAAAGAATGTAGGGATGAGTTAAGTTACCCATAAACATTTTTATTTAACAAGTCATTGGAGACAGGTAGTTCCAGAAGCTTGGAAGCTTGCAAACGTAGTTCCGATCTTCAAAAAAGGTGACAAATCAATAGCATCCAAATACCGTCCCATTAGTCTTACATCAATCATAAGAAAGCTACTAGTGTCAATTATTGCTAGTAAAATTAGAAACCACTTAGATACATTTAATTTAATAAATTCTTCTCAGCATGGATTCACTCAGGGGACGTTCTTGCCTTACTAATTTGCTTAGTTTTTTCTCAGAGGTATATGAAGCAGTAGATAATGACAAGTCATATGATATAATATATTTAGATTTCAGTAAAGCTTTCGACAGAGTCCCCCATGAGAGATTGATGAGAAAGGTTGAGGCGCATGGAATAGGTGGGGCGTTGTTGGGATGGATTAGGTCATGGCTAATTGGTAGGAAGCAGAGAGTCAGCATAAATGGTACGAAGTCAGAATGGGGAGCAGTCAAAAGTGGTGTCCCCCAGGGATCTGTATTAGGTCCTCTGTTGTTTGTTATATACATAAATGACCTTGATTTAGGTATAACTAGTAGGATAAGTAAATTTGCAGACGATACCAAAATGGGGAGAACAATTGATTCAGATAGAGATATAGAGTGCCTCCAAAGGGATCTAGATACCTTACACGAATGGTCAGTAAATTGGCAGATGAAGTTTAACATTGACAAATGCAAGGTATTAAAGATAGGGAAGATGCATACAAATGTTAAATATAAACTAGCTAATGTGGAATTAGAAAACTCGAATTGTGAGAAAGATCTAGGTGTGTTTGTTAGCAATGATTTGAAGCCTAGACAACAGTGTATAAGCGTTCGAAACAAGGCAAACAGGATTCTCGGGTTCATCTCAAGGAGTGTGAGTAACAGAACTGCTGATGTTATCTTAAAACTTTACTTGTCATTAGTGAGACCCCATATGGATTATGCTGTTCAATTTTGGTGTCCTTATTACAGAATGGACATAGATTCATTGGAGAGAGTACAACGTAGAATGACAAAAATGATCCATAATATTAGAAATCTTCCGTATAAAGAAAGGTTGAAGAAATTAGGCTTACATTCGTTAGAGAGACGCAGAGTTAGAGGGGATATGATAGAGGTGTTCAAGTGGGTTAGTGGTATTAACAAAGGGGACATGACAAATGTACTAAAAGTCAGTGATAGCGAAAGAACTCGTACCAATGGTTTTCAAATTAGATAAATTTCGTTTCAGAAAAGATATAGGCAAATATTGGTTTGGTAACAGAGTTGTAGATGGGTGGAATGGACTACCAAGTGCTATAGTGGGATTAAAAACGATAGGGAGCTTTAAGATAAAATTGGATAAGCATATGGACGAGAAGGGTTGGGTGTGAAGGGGGATCAGCAGGGTTGGGCCAATCAGCGCTCTGCAGACCCCCGTAATCCTGCGTTAATCTCTAACCGTTTTGGTAAGATGATCCTCAGGGTATTAGAGTGTTGAGCCTATAATTGGGCTTTGTAATTGGGGTTGTGTGGGACAGGGATCTGCCTTGCTTAGGCCCAATCGGCTTTCTGCAGACTCCCATGTTCTTATGTTCTTATGTTCTTATGTTCTATCTACGTATTGTGAAAAGCCTGTTCTCATCACCACTGCTTAAAACACCAAGATAACGCACTTTAATACCTTAAGAACTTGTAACCAATCCGTGGAGTGAACATCAGTTTATGTTCACCCTTGTTCACTCCACACAAATAATCGCAAGGGGATGTTTGATCTATGGTTGGTAAATAGAATATTTAGTTAGCTTCTCGGTGCTATTATAAAATGCCCAATCCCAAGTTATACTAAACCACTTAGGCTACTTATTTAAACATAAATGGCAAAGGCTAACTGTACTAGTCAAATATTGTGGCGTTAGGGAAGGTTTTTTAGTTTGCTTCCTAGACGTAGTCAAGCTTTTAAAAAATACCCCCAAGGCCCCCTTCGAGATCAATTTGTGCACTGTATGTAGTTATCCTCCTAAATTGCAGGCTCGTTATCCCTCGCCACGTAAACAATCTAAAGGTTCCCCACTTCCTACATCAACAACTGACCTGACTGACCGCCCCCATGCCATCTGTGCCAAGGAGGTAACCCTGAACAGCCACCTGTGACCTACCTGTTGGGGGCCAGTGGTGACAAAGTGGACCATCACGGCGTTATACTGGCACTGGTCAGGAGTATGGTACACGTCTGAACTAGGTTGTTATCCTAGAGCTAATGTTTTCCTAAAGTATACGTACAGTCGCCAACATATAAGTCACACCCATACCAGCACTCCATTTCACCCACCATTATTTCCGTCAATTATTTACGGGTAACTGTGAAAATTAATCCCTGCCAACCCAGAATGTGTGCCTGTGAGCAGTGATGACCATAGGTGTGAGTCCCTTTAAGCTAACATTGAGGGTAAGGCCAGTGTTGTGATGGTCAGCTCACGCTCACGCTCACACACACACACACACACACACACACACACACACACACACACATTGAACTTGACCTACAAAGCCACAAGAGGGATCCACATAAAACCTACTGTACGTGCGGGGCCCTATAGGAAACCCATTATCTCTCTCTCTCTGGTGTGTGTGTGAGTGTGTTACTCAGTTACTTGTTCGTCAAGGGGAATCCACGCAATGCGAGCTAAGCTCATTATTATCGCGCCTCCTTAACTGGGAATGTATGCGTGAAATGCATGTTAAGTGTTTTATGTACTGTTGGAATGGCTGTGGATATGTGTGTAGTCTGTATTTAGCCAATTGGCGACATCGGAAACGAAGGCTTAGGGTGGATCTGTATGGTACCATTCTCACTATAGACGGTACCGTCTCGCCCGAAGGCTTAGGTAGCAATCAGCTTAGGTGAACCATATGATACCCATCTCGCCTTGTACCATTTTTGCCAACCCCAGATGGGACGTCACAACGTCGTCCACTTATTCCAGGTACCTATTTACAGCTAGGTGAACTGAGGCTAACACATGAAAGGAGACAAGCCCAATTTGTCTCCGCCCGGCCGGGATTGAACCCCCGACCCCTCGTGTGTGAGACGAGAGCTCTACCTACTAGGCTACGGGCTGTGTGTTGAGTGCTGTTGTGCTGTGTGTGTGTTAGTGTGTGTGTGTGTGAGTGTGTGTGTGTGTGTGTGTGTGTGTGTGTGTGTGTGTGTGTGTGTGTGTGTGTACGCGCGCGCGCGCGTGCGTGCGGGCGGTTTTTTTTTACCCGTTCAATAGAACAACCATTGTCTGCATTAATGGATAAATAAATAAATTATGTGATATGATAATGATAATACGGTACCATAATAAAACTAATGAATTCTAATATCACAATAAAGTTAAGGTAACCATGACGTGAGGATACTAAACACGTCTATACTGTATACGCACTGGATGACCTCTGTCACTTACAACATTCCACGTAGAATACGTCAATATATGTGAGTGAATATGCTCATCAGAATGGTATGCATGGTCTGACATAATATACTCAACAGGCTTATCTAACGTTGCATTATCAATAGTCACACGAGCTTTAGTAGTCAAGGAACAACATAGTATTGATCACGGGGAGAGAGAGAGAGAGGTGTGTGTGTGTGTGAGAGAGAGAGATAAAATTCTTGAGTATACTGGTACGTGACATTTAAGACTGATGACGCACTATCATAGGTGATATAATTCCTATACAAGATAAACTGAACAGATGACGCACATCATAGGTGACATAATTCCTATACAAGATAAACTGAACAGATGACACACTATCATAGGTGACATAATTCCTATACAAGATAAACTGAACAGATGACGCACTATCATAGGTGACATAATTCCTATACAAGATAAACTGAACAGATGATGCACTATCATAGGTGACATAATTCCTATACAAGATAAACTGAACAGATGACACACTATCATAGGTGACATAATTCCTATACAAGATAAACTGAACAGATGACGCACTATCATAGGTGACATAATTCCTATACAAGATAAACTGAACAGATGACGCACTATCATAGGTGACATAATTCCTATACAAGATAAACTGAACAGATGACGCACTATCATAGGTGACATAATTCCTATACAAGATAAACTGAATAGATGACACACTATCATAGGTGACATAATTCCTATACAAGATAAACTGAACAGATGACACACTATCATAGGTGACATAATTCCTATACAAGATAAACTGAACTGATGACACACTATCATAGGTGACATAATTCCTATACAAGATAAACTGAACTGATGACACACTATCATAGGTGACATAATTCCTATACAAGATAAACTGAATAGATGACGCACTATCATAGGTGACATAATTCCTATACAAGATAAACTGAACAGATGACCGACCAGAATTACTGAGAAGTGATTGTGTGCATCTGGTTTTCCACTCCACGACAGGTTTCCTAAAGGTTCAACAAAATATACGGCCTAAACTATCCTATTAACCCTTTCAAGATAAGATTACGCATATATAGTCTGTATTCTGGCTATTATTTGACGATGTTCTTCAGATTAAGAAGGGCATATGCAAGTCAGAAGGTTTATCGAGATAGTCTTTACCCTTTAAATGTCCACAGATCCTTCCTAAGCTTTATAAAATCGTCAAAAGATGGCCAGAACAAACTGTCAAAACGCGGCATAATTCTCAAAGGCTTAATAGTTAAATCCTGTTATGAGATCTTTAATATTATACATATACAGTATATATATAACATAGCATAATTAAAAGTAACTGTAATAGCTGTCTGTTGGCGGCTGTACAGGTGGCCACATGAAATTGTATGCACTCCAAGATTTTATATATGGAAGGACAAATAACATGGTTGATTTACAAGTTTAAATTTTAGACCGCCCCAAAGGTTTAACGGGTTTATAACGCGTGATTCTTCTATTCATGGGACCAATTTATGGTTTTATAGTAAATTATTCTTCCAAGTCAATCACACTTATTCTACTTCCACACATAACATACAAAATCCTGTGGCCAACTGTACGTCAGCATCAAATTTCCAATGGTAGTCCAGCGTGAAGGTAGCTCAGTCCAGGGGCTGTGTCAATAGCCTCCAAAGACATCATTAATAGTAATCGCGTCACACATTTACTATATATTTGTATTTAACTCTAGTATCTTCATATATCAATGTTTTTATATCCATCTCATAGCTTGAATATAAAGGGTTTGTTCGAGTAGGTTAATGTGTGTGTGTGTGTGTGTGTGTGTGTGTGTGTGTGTGTGTGTGTGTGTGTGTGTGTGTGTGTCATACCTTTAGTACCTGACTGTACTGTTATTGTACTGTACTGGGTGTTGTTGTGGACTCTGGAGGGGGCAATGACCTTAGCTAGTGTGCGTGTGCGTGTACTTACTCTAGTTGTACTTACTCTAGTTGTATTGCGGGAGTGAGCATGCTCGTTATTTCCCGCCTCCTATATGTGTAGGTGTTATATGTATCGTTGGAATGGCTGTGGATGTGTGTGTAGTCTGTATTTTAGCCAATTGGCGACATCGGAAACGAAGGCTTAGGGTGGATCTGTATGGTACCATTCTCACTATAGACGGTACCGTCTCGCCCGAAGGCTTAGGTAGCCATCAGCTTAGATGAACCATATGATACCCATCTCGCCTTGTACCATTTTTGCCAACCCCAGATGGGACGTCACAACGTCGTCCACTTATTCCAGGTACCTATTTACAGCTAGGTGAACTGAGGCTAACACATGAAAGGAGACAAGCCCAATTTGTCTCCGCCCGGCCGGGGATTGAACCCCCGACCCCTCGTGTGTGAGACGAGAGCTCTACCTACTAGGCTACGGCTGTGTGTGCGTGTGTGTGTGTGTGTGTGTCATACCTTTAGTACCTGACTGTACTGGGTGTTGTTGTGGACTCTGGAGGGGGCAATGACCTTAGCTAGTGTGTGTGTGTGTGTGTATGTCATACCTTTAGTACCTGACTACTGTTATTGTACTGTACTGGGTGTTGTTGTGGACTCTGGAGGGGGCAATGACCTTAGCTAGTGTCTGTCTGTATGTATGTCTCGCGTGTTTACTCTCATCACCTACACTTGTGAGTCATCTGTGGGTAATGCATTAGTTGTACTATAGTTACTGTTATTATATTATCATTGTGTTGATGGTGTGATGGTTAGTGTTTAAAATCTGTATGTGGTAACCCAGGTTCGAGTTCCGGTGGATCACACGCTTGCTTTCATTAATTTCATTGGGAGGTGTTTGGTGTTGGAAAGGAAAAAAACAAAAATAATAATGTCAAATCATTCCTATATTATATAAGGAACAATAATATCACTGCATAGTTAGAGTAAAATCACTTCACTACGGAAACTAGGATTATCATAGTAAGATAGGTGTATTATTCTAGCAAGATGATCATAAGTGTACCATATTGTGATCATTGCAGTATTATTGTAAGATCGCTCATAATTATCATCATCACCATCGTACGAAAAGTATATAGCCTATATGAATGAACATTATACTGGTGTTCATTTAATTAAACAGTCAGTAATCGTATATCCAAGCCAGACATATCACTAGCATACCTCAATCGTCAAATTATAGCCAGTAGATCCCTGATCACTATCACAGCACGAACAATATATATGTCACCAGTAATAGTACACCACAATCAATACTACTTCACTATCAATATGTTATTACCTGTCACACGCTCTATGACCCTTTTAATAAATAATAAGATAACATGCGTACTCGAATAGTGAAAGGGTTAACATATATTTATTATAGCATAGGCATAATGTATTATATTTTTAAAGAGTTAAACCAGTCATTCATGTATCAGCAGTTTGTGTATGTGATTACAGTCCATGTTTTCCAGCTGATGGCAAACTAAATCCTTTACCATCTGATTTCTCCATTCTCAAGAGAATAATACGATACTGCTATGCATCTGCGTCATATAATTGAAAGGTTTTCATAATTGGCAACATATTCCCCAACAACATTTTGGTAATAGCAGAGTAATCAGGATGAGGAAATAACAATTTAAACAGACTATATACTATTACCTGCCCATTACTACCTGTACTATCCTGGTCACTGGTGTTATCAGTGTTACGTCCTACCCCGTAACATCACAAACCTTTATCTGGGCATCATAAGCTCTCTGTCTCTTTATCTACTGGCCTATATAAGACCAGGTTATGATGTCATGGCCTTATTAACACATAAACAAACACACACACCTCACTACTTCCCCCTAACTCACTCACTCTATCTCAACTACTTCCGTGTTAGAGTCCTCTCAACCAGTTTGGTCAGTGAGAGACTCTGCGCGCACACACACAGGCGCTTTATTACAAGCACATAGTCACTTCACTAATATATATATATATATATATATATATATATATATATATATATATCTCACACATACTTTCCCTATCACTCATCAATCAATAATCAATGCACATCAGCTTTAATATTTAGGGCGGGTATTATTTTTCTGGACCCCCTTCCATTAGTTTTGGAATTTTTAAGACGATCGCCTCATTAGTTTGCCGATTTTATAACCTTTCGCACCATGCATGTGTTAATGTTAAGACCTTTCGTGCCATTTAGGGTCGATTTTTTCTGGTAAGCGATAGCGAGTCTGCAATTTAGGAGGGCCATATTATTTTCTTCATGGAGGTCTTGAGAGCAAACTTTAACAACAAAATATAATAATAAAGCAAAGCAAAAATAATAAAATATAGACCCTAAGACAGTATGGTGTGATGGTTAGCACGTTCGCCTAATAATATAAAATATAGACCCTAAGACAGTATGGTGTGATGGTTAGCACGTTCGCCTAATAATATAAAATATAGACCCTAAGACAGTATGGTGTGATGGTTAGCACGTTCGCCTAATAATATAAAAAATAGACCCTAAGACAGTATGGTGTGATGGTTAGCACGTTCGCCTAATAATATAAAATATAGACCCTAAGACAGTATGGTGTGATGGTTAGCACGTTCGCCTAATAATATAAAATATAGACCCTAAGACAGTATGGTGTGATGGTTAGCACGTTCGCCTAATAATCACCTGATTCGTGGTTCAATCCCAACTGGTTTGCCATTGACTTGATGCAAAGATTGAATATATATCTTATCATTCTCCCATACTCTCCGCACACCATACTCCCCGAGAACAAAACTCTGTGTGTCCCATAAATTTACTTAAGGGGACAGTGGCAGTTTGTTTGGTCTATTAATGATTGTATTCATATATATTTTTAGTTTCCTCCCTAGACCTCCATCAAGTTTACAAAAACACCCCCTAGATCCCCCTTCAAGATAGATTTGTACATTTTTCGGTAGAACATTTTCCCGGCCAAAGGCCGATTCCTCCTAAATTACAGGCTCGCTATTGCTCGCCAGGAAAATAAATGACACCTAAATGGCACGTAGGGGTCCTAATATTGACAAAGAAATGGGGTGAAAGGTCATAAAATCCCCAAACTAATGGAACCAACGTCTTAAAATCTCAAAAACTAGTGGGGCTAAACATTAGGGAGAAGGGGGTCCAGAAAAACGGTCTGTCTCCCCTTAACGGTCACAAGGTCCTCAAATCGGTCACACATTCTTGGGAGGACATTTTACTTGCCAACATTAATAAAATAAATGTTTAACTGCACGTACCCCGATTGGCAAGGTCAGTCGTTTGTTTTGTTTCCTCTCCTCTCTTCTTCTCTTATCTCTCTCTCAAGGCCAGTCGCTTGTTTTTATTCTCTCCTCTCTTCTTCTCTTATCTCTCTCTCAAGGTCAGTCGTTTGTTTTGTTTCCTCTCCTCTCTTCTTCTCTTATCTCTCTCTCAAGGCCAGTCGCTTGTTTTTATTCTCTCCTCTCTCTCCCACACACACAATCTACCCATATATCTTTCAAACATTCTATCTCCCTCACACTCACACACTCTCTCTCTCTCAAGGTTATCAAGTCAGCATTATTCACTTCCTTAATCAACAGTTTCCTCGTGTATTAAAGTACCAATCCCTTCCTTACCTTACCCTACCCAGTGTTTCCTAATGGGATTCATAAAGGTAGTGATCCTAGTTATCTCTAATGTTAAATCAAAGATAACTAAAACTATATATACAAAAATAAATAATAAACACAATGCCGATCTATTCCAATCATATCAATAACAATTAATCGTCTAAAAATGCATTTTAGTTCACTCCTTAACAATCACTTCCCTTGTAACTTTTAATACAAAAAATCGTTTCCAATCCTTTTGTTATTCACTTTTTTTAAATTATCTTAATCTGCAACACCTTCAGTAAACAACAAACATTCCATCTTTCTAAATATCAACCACTTAAGTAAACATCACAGTTTCAATTATATAATCATATGAGCTCAGCACCTTAAGTATGTGATCATCACAATAACACTCAGGAGTACCCACTTCCTCGTTTCTCTCCAATAATTGTATATAATACTTAACTATACCAGTCGTTCAACACTACGATAAGGCCATTATGAGCCAAAATTGTTAAGGGGAGGATTTTTGTTCTCACTAAACCTCCATTAAGCTTAACACCTTATTAGCAGGCTAGGCGGTCTAGCGGACCGTAGCGCCCAGCGGGGTGTTTTTACCCTAAATAGGGTTGTTTACGTGATCATTTTCATGCCTAAATAAGACCCAGAGCGTAAAACAAGTATCTATCCCTGAAAGGGCATAAACAGAGCTTTCCAATGACACCCGAACCATCGTTGTACGACCGCTGGTTCTCTTGCAACGATCGTGCAACACGAGTGCAAAAACCCTGTAATTAGGTAATTTCCCTACATAATTCCCTGTGTAGCGAGTGAGAGAGGGGAGGGAAGGGTGGGAGGCACCTCAGTTGGTCCACCGCGGTGGTCGTGAGTGGTCATAGGGTTGCTAGGCTCCTCACACCGCTCAGCTCTCTCTCTCAGCAACATTACGTGCTGAAAATGGCACACAACATAAGTTGTGAACCGCCAGTTAGTCCAAATTTATTTCACACGACATAAGTTGCGTGCCGCCAATTAAGGGTTAAACAAACTTCTCCAAGATCCCCCTTCGAGATGATTTTGTACATTTTGTTTTCCGACTCCTGTTGGCCGACTCCTCCCAAATTAATGGCTCGCCCAAGATCTACTGTATATATATATATAATCGATCTCGGGCTCGCCAGGAAAATATCGTCACGTAAATGGCACGAAACATCATAAAATTGACAAAGAAATGGGGCAAAATTTCCTAAAATAGCCAAAGTAATGGGGAAAACGTCTTAATATTCGTATTTTAATGGGGCTACAATTCAAGGGAAAGAGGGGGGGGGGGGGGGGGGGGGGTCTTAAAAACCAAACGTCCCCTACACTGGCTAACCCCTTTCCCCACCACAACACCAGGGGGGGCAGACTGTCATATACTCGGCTGGGGTGGTACAGGAAGCTTTATAAATAGCTAACACAAACAGTCACATTCAATAGTAGAGGCAAATCTTCAATATATCAACTACTGGTACATAACTTCCCCCTTCACCTAACAAAACAATAACACCTTATTCATACTGAACGCACATTGAATATAATTAAACCTAAGTACGTACCGGTATGTGTTTAGAATTGGTACATCTTCACAATATCATTTACATAACTTCCCTCTTCACGTAACACCTTATTAATACTGAACAAACATTGAATATAATAAAACCTAAGTGCGTATGTGTTTAGAATTGATACTTCTTACTATATAATGAAAAAGGAAAAACAATAAATAAAATAGAATAAAATAGAAAATAAAAATGGGAACAATGGGGATTGTGCCCTGAAGCATATAGATAGATAGATACACTATATAATGATAACAAAGGTTGGAATCATGGAGGGCAAGTTCAGGCCTGTTGATGCTGCCCTGTACAGTAATCCCGGGTTACGTAATGGCGTGGGTGTTTGTTGGCTACCACATGGCTTGTCTAAGGTATCGCTGCGTGCTGTGTGTTGGTAAACGTGAAATACTTTCCAATAATATTGTACTGTAACAGCAACCTTGATATTCTTCGTTGTGGATTACGTTCCACTAGTATAGACTAATGCCTCAGTTTTCACATTAGTTTTGGTTTAACTCATAGACTACCGGTATAGGTTACATTTTATTAGTCATAAATTATCTCTCCTTGATCTGAAAACAGATGGCTAAATTTCACCCAAATTATAATTTTGCTATATTTTGACGAACGGGTTATCCAAGAAATTGCTAGGGAAACATACGAAGCATTCAATATAGTTTCAGGTGGTCTGGAGTTGACAAATATCAGCTACTTCATCCCGGCGTTTCCACCAAGGTCATGTACTGGCAGTGGAGTACCTCAGGATCCGGCCGTCTGACGCCCAGTGGTGGCCATCTTTGTTCTCACGACCAGATCGCTGGCTTCCGTACAGAGTTGTGTTCACTGTGGCACCATCATCACTGGATACATTTAATAAAGGTTTAAACTAATCCCCTATAGTTTTGGCTCCAATGCTCGGGTATACAACACGACGCAAATTAAATAAATATTTTTTCCTGGGTTTCAAATGTCAGGTGGTGTATGCAAGAAACCTCCCTGTCAAGTGTCTGGTGGAGTATGCATGAAACAATCCCTCTTTCTCCCTATTTCCACTTCACCAACTTCCTATATCGCCCCATTCCACTCAAGACCACAACAATACCACCACTACCACAGGTCCTAGGGATGCTCTACCCCCACAGGCCCACAGTAGTATCAAAAGGTGGGTGTTGAAGGGCGCGTTCAGTGACTGTCTCTCTCTCAGCTCTCCCTCTCTTCACAAACACTAGACTATCCGGATACTTTCCATCCCTAACTTCAAACATTGCATTTTTTTTTTTTTTTTGCAGTAGTATCTGCAACTAGACTGAAGGTGGCGTAGCAAAATTTGGCTGGGGTCCTAAAAAAAAACATGGATTCAGAATATTCCAGGCTAGAGTTCCCGAATAAAGATGCTGGTAAAAGCCCTCGTGTGACTCGGCCTTCACTCTCTCCTACCGCGAGTTCATGCCACCACCACCCATTACCTACCACCCACTACCCTACCACACACTATTGTCCCTAACACCGACCATACCACACCCTACCATTTAATGACCACACCCTACCACTGCCCTCAACCATCCACCACCCCTCAAGAAACAAACACTACCATATACCACTCCCTACAACCCTCCATACCACACACAATCACCTACCAACCATATCCCTACCACCCACTACTGCCTCTACCATCCACTACCACCAACCATACCAAACCATCTAAAAAAAACACTCCAAACCACCTACCACTACTCCAACCAACTCTCTACCCCTAAAAAACAACCATTTACCACCCACCACCCCCTAAACAACTACCATCTACCAGAGCCTACACATACCACCATTCCTAACCACCTAACACTACCACCAACCATCCACCAAGGGCAGGTGCCCAACCCCGAAAGGGGTAGAAATAGGTGATCTATCCCCCCGCCAAAGGCGGCTTTCCTAAGGCCCTTTTCCTAGCTTGTTCTTGAGATTATTGGGTTTCAGTCATGTAGTGTATGGTCTGGTCTAACCACATCAGAGTGAGAACTGAACGATCTCTGCCATACCCATAACTTACTCTGACTTTTCCTTTTATTACTTATATATTGGTCGTCGATCTTCAAGTGACGGCGTCCTCTATCCGTGGATTGACCTCCCAATCTACCAAGATTGGAAGCCAAAGCATCACATTTTTCACTTTGCCCCTCAACTTTCCTCTTCATAATTGCTGAGGGGCACAGGGCCCTGGGTGGGGCTTTGGTTTCCCGGGCGTTTCCGCACCCTCCTCAGCTCCCCTCCATGGAGTGGTTTCGGTCACCCAGGCTTTTATTGTGGTCCGCAGGGAGGGTTCTGTGGGGGCGCTCGGATATGGGCCTTGGCCTTGCTCGGGACCTTGGGGCCTTTTCGGCCAGGCAGCTTGGGGAACAGCAACAACAAAAAGCAACAACCATCCACCACTAATTAACTAACTATGGTACTATTTACCACCCACCATTCCCTACTACCAACCACCACTCACCACTAACTACCCACCACAGGACATATTTCCACAGCGTATTATTAAGGGTGGGGGTATATTTGACAGGCATATGGGCACACATGACCTATACGCCTAGACGGGTATGGCTCATGGGACTCGGAAATGGGCCGTATAAGACCCAGAAATAAATGTATCATACTCAGATCTGGGTGTTATAGACTCATATTAAGGGTGCAATACACTCGGATAATGATTTGGTAGTATATTCCTCTGTAGAATAAATACACTCGAATTTGACCATGACTTTAATTAATATATTTATTGTTCATAAATTCGATACTGGTTTCCTGGCTGTTTCAAACGACTTTTATTGTTTCTGTATTTTAACTCGACCGGAACACAAGCCTTAGCAAGTTTGTTTCAATTCTTTCATTTGGACACACTGTATTCGATATTGGAATTATTTCGCAAGCGTATGATTTTCAAATACTAAAGGAAGATATCCCTGATCTGTCCAACTTCACTCAACACACCGGTAAACACAGACACACAGTTTTCCAAAGCCTGTGATTGTAGATACAGCTACACTTTGTTTTACCCATATTGATTCACTTTAGTACACATTAAACATCAGAGTAACCATGTAAGGGACGTAAACGGAAGCACTCAGATCATTTATAACCCGCGGTGGACCACCATGGCGGCGAGGCATTAGAGAATCCTATACTAACCTATAACTATCGGATCTCTACGAGGCATTAGAGATCCTATACTAACTATAACTATAGGATCTCTACAGAGGCATTAGAGATCCTATACTAACTATAACTATAGGATCGCTACGAGGCAGTAGAGATCCTATACTAACTATAACTATAGGGATCTCTGCTGAGGCAGTTAGAGATCCTATACTACCTATAACTATAGGATCTCTAAGAGGCATTAGAGATCCTATACCAACTATAACTCTAGGATCTCTACGAGGCATTAGAGATCCTATACTAACTATAACTATAGGATCTCTAAGAGGCATTAGAGATCCTATACTAACTATAAATATATGATCGTCTGCGAAGCATTAGAGATCCTATACTAACTATAACTATAGGATCTCTAAGAGGCATTAGAAGATCCTATACTAACTATAACTATAGGATCTCTAAGATGCATTAGAGATCCTATACTAACTATAACCTATAGGATCTCTAAGAGGCATTAGAGATCCAATACTAACTATAACTATAGGATGCTCTACGAGGCATTAGAGATCCTAGACTAACTATAACTATAGGATCTCTAAGAGGCATTAGAGATCCTATACTAACATATAACCTAAGAAAATGGGAGTCTGCAGAAAGCCGATTGGCCTAAGCAAGGCAGATCCCTGTCCCACACAACCCCAATTCAATTACAAAGCCCAATTATAGGCTCAACACTCTAATACCCTGGGGAGCATCTTACCAAAACGGTTAGAGATTAACGCAGGATTATGGTTGTCTGCAGAGCGCTGATTGGCCCCCCCGTCTTGATCCCCCTTCACAACCAACCCGTCCTCGTCCATATGCTTACCCAATTTTAATCTTAAAGCTCCCTACAGTTTTAGATCCCACTATAGCACTTGGTAGTCCATTCCACCCATCTACAACTCTGTTACCAAACCAATATTTCCCTATATCTTTTCTGAAACGAAATTCACCGACCTAACTATAACTATAGGATAAATCTGCGAGGCATTAGAGATCCTATAACTAACTCTAACTATAGGATCTTCTAAGAGGCATTAGAGATCCTATACTAACTATAACTATAGGATCTCTAAAGAGGCATTAGAGATCCTATACTAACTA